>JAIGNY010001420.1:347500-447500 GCA_020152595.1 Chiridota heheva | reverse complement strand
TACAGGGTGCAGGCAAGGAGGACGCGGTGGACTGTGAGGGGGCAATGGCAATTGTTGCAGAGGGGTGGGAGGAAGTCAGTCAGTATAAAGAAGGTTGGAGAGGGTGAGGTTTGAGTGAGTGAGGTGGGTGTGACCTATTCTAAGGCGGGTAATGTGGACGTTATCGATATGGGAGAGATTGTGGATGGTGGGTTAGGTTGGAATGGTAGGCTGGATGTTAAGGAGTTTGTTATCAATTTGGGAGTCCCATGAGCTTTGCAAGGGGTCATAAAAGAAGCGAAAAGCGGTTTGATGTCAGAAAGGGTTTGGAAAAGGGGGTAGGGGGAGGTTGAGGGCAAGCTTAGTTGCTGAATCAGCGCTGTCATTGCTGGGGATGCCAACAAGCAAAATCACCATACCCACTTTAATTCAAGAGATACCACAGATACAAATATTTTCATTGCTATGCAAATAAGCTAATTAGTATGCACACATAACCCCACTCAATCATGTTTAACTGAACAGTACCAATGCCCTCTACCACTGTACCAAGTTATTACCTCAGGATAATTATTCTGTATGAAAGTCTGTTATGCTAATAACCTTATTAATATGCACATTACACCTCATCACAGACAATCTTTCACATATATAATCATTTGTGTAAACAAAAACCCACTCCCGCTTTAATTTAGGATATATCACAGATACAAATATTTGTATTATTATGCAAATAAACTAATTAGTATGCACTTACGTTACCCCAAATCATGCTTATTTGAACAGTACCCATGTCTTCTACCCTTGTGCCAAGTTAAATGAATGTACACCATTCATAACTTAAGTTCTTCGTTCATGTTGAACATTTTATATGAAAGTCTATTGCTATGCAAATAACCTAATTAATATGCACACTTCACTTCACCATTAGGTGTAAACAATGTTCTTCACATATATGATCATTTGTGCAAACAAAATCCCCACATCCACTTTAATTTAAGAGATATCATAGATACAAATATTTTCATTGTTATGCTAATAAGCTGATTAGTATGCACTTACAACCCCTAATCATGCTCACTTGAACAGTATCCCTATGCAAAAATTATACGAATGTACACCATTCATAACTTAAGTTATGGAAACTTTAACCAAAAGCTTTAACCAAAACTTTAACCTGAAAAATATTTTCATTTTTATGCAAATAAGCTTATTAGAATACACACACAACCCCCAACCATACTCATTTGATCAGTGCCCATGTCCTCTATCCCTATGCCACATCACATGAATGTACACCATTCATAATTTAAGTTATGAAAACTTTAACCAAAACTTTTTGACGGGTTGCTGACACTGGGGGTAGTAGAATAGCTCTACTTTTCTTTGAATACTTGAGCATACCAGTCAATTCATCAGTCTTTTCGTGTAGTGACGAATGTCAAAAAAACAAAGCAACTGTATATAAATTTTGCATACTTGTGAATGTCTTTGTGACTGAAACAAACATGATAGAAAAGGAATAGATTCATTTTCATGATAACAAAATGTTCACCGTGATCCCTCTTCAACAAGGTATACATTTAATATTTGCTCTTCAGAATCACAATCACTACTTTCCTCTGTGTTGAGAGTTTTACTGTACATTATATAGAGGCTATTTGAGTCACAGTTCACAAAAAGGTTAAATTATTATACCAAATGGAAAGTTCAAAGCAAGAACGCTTAAACAGGTTAATCGTTTTTGAATAAAACGAGTCTAAGTAAGATATGACTTGTATTTTATTGTTTTATATTTTGTAGCTTAGTAGTAAAAGAGAGTTCAGTTTAATGGTTTTCTTAATGACTGCCTATATAAGAGCTCACCTTCAACTATACAAGTGATGCAGCTCACTTCCTCTCACTAAGCATGCTAACACTAGATGATCGTGCAAGGCGTACGTTAACTGGTCAAAACCAATCCTCCACAAGGACTGACATTTCTTTGATGGTTGCCTTCTAAGAAAGTTATTTAATAAATTACCTAGGTTTCGCTTGAAATTGTTTAGTGTATTAACAAAAAAGTGTCAGAAACCGTAGTATAGCTAAATTGCTTTAAAATTTATTAAAAACATTGGAAAAATCCTAGTATAGCAGTAAATCGCTACATAGGAATTAATTTCAACATTTGTAATACTTATTGGTGACCAATTTTCTTAAAACTTACAGGATTTATAAAGGATAAATTGAAAAATCTTAAAATATCAATTTTAGTCAACAATATAGGAATTTTGAGGCAAAAAACAGGTTTTTATTTCAATCCGATAAAATTTGGAGAAAAAATTTGAGGCTTCAAGAAAATCATGCTTATAAGTCAAATATTTTGCAAAATTTCTTGCCTTCTATCAGCAATTTTACTGTTCTTTAATTCCCATTATTCCAAAATAATTTTAAATTTATACCTTTTTGAGCAAATTTTGTTAAAAAAGGATAATAAATCATGAGCTCACAAATTTTGCATTCTTTTCGGCCATTTCGACGAAACTAAAGAAAAAAAAAACTGACTAAAGGTGCAGAGGAATTTTAACAAGTCAAAATCCTAAAACCTAATCCTAAACCCTAAAACCTAACCTGAAAATGACAATCTACATTAATTATGTGCATGTTTTTATTTATTTTTATTTCACTTAAACGGCAAAACGGCTTGCAGACTCCACTCGTCAGTATATATAGGCTAATAGTATACACACTGAAGTATGGCAATTTTGATCGGAAAGCCAAAACGTAAGATTTCTTTTTCTTTCTTAAACAAGTTTGGCTTAGTTTCTACTTAAGAGACCTAATCTAAAAAGGAAAATATTTAGAATACTTAAATACAACGGAATAAAACCAAAATTAAAAAGCAAAAATCCTAATATAGATATTTACTGCTATATTAGGATTTTACCAAAACATTCAGTGAAAGAGTTCATTAAAATCATCGAGATGTTTTTACAGCATTTTTAAATCTCAAACGACAAACAATTTGTATATTTATGCAAATTTTGAGATGTATTTGTATCTTTAATTGTATTTCACATTTGGGTATGCTAGGAAAAGCACATGTAAAGTCACAATGACTTGTTTTCAGTGTATACCCAATGACTGAATGAATTTGCCAGTATTCCTTCTTTATTCATCATTTTCATACAATTGAATTGCAACGCATTTTTTTTTTTTAAAGTTTGACTTGTGACTTGACTTGACTTGACTTGCCAGACAATGACTTGTGACTTGACTTGACATGTGAGCTTATGACTTGTGACTTGCCAACAATTGACTTGTGACTTGACTTGTAAGAACATGAATTGGTTATAACTCTGCTGTTAACCTCATATATATTAAATATCATCATTATTATGGTTATCATATTGCATTTTGCATTTGCATCACATTTTTTTCCAACCAACAGTATATTTCTTGAATTTTACTTTTTCGCTTATTGTAATTTTCATCTAATGACTGCTATTGTAGCAGTCAGCAGACTGCTACAATACTAATTACTAATCTTTAATCTTTACTAATCTTTTATCTTAGATTACTAATCTTTCACTTTTTTCTTTCTAAGAAAAACATTGAAAAAACAAGTTTCCGGAAGATCGTTATAACATTATGCACTACGATTGAATCTTTATACACACAATGCTATGTATGCACATGTACAAACAGACAGGGCTCTTGTGCATTCCAGAACTGGAAGTGACGTCAAAAGCTCTCATCCCACAATTTTACAGAGGTCAGCGATGCATGAACTAAGATGAGCCTCCCTCTTGAAGTATTCTTGATAAGGATTACGTTTGATCTTCAAACATTACCCCTCATGAAGAAATAGGCTTTCGCAGTTTTGAGTAATGTTATTTTCCATTCCCAAGACCATAGACAAGCACCAGAATAAGGGCATTCAAAACATCATTCTGGCTAATTCCAAAATTTATTTGTTCAAAATCATTTATCAAATTTCTTTTCTCAGTCAATGAAAAGGATGAGAAAGTCAATTCCTGTTATAATTTGATCTAAACAAAATTTTTGATCAAATATTGCTGCAGTCTGGTTTTTAAAATTGATTTGTTCAAAATTTTATTTCTCAGTCTGAAATTCATAAGAAAGTTCAATCCTGCTGTTACTTGATTGGCAAGATTGAAACCCTGTTGATGCTGCAGTGGATCTTCATAGAATTATGGTAGACATCTTTAACAAACAAAGGATTTACCTAAGAAAATGATTGACCATTTTACCCAAATTTGCAGCCAACGGTGCCTGAACATTAAAAAAGATGTAAATTTTGATTAAATATTCCCTACTTTGATTGTTTTTTTGTTTGTCAAATTCTAAAGCAATTCATACAGTGAATTGCCACTTTACATCCAAAGATCCATGCCCTTGTCCAGTGCACTCTCAGAATCAACTGTCAATGCCTTATGATTGGCTGAGCCAGCTATGGAATTTCTGGCAAAAAATAATTAAAAAAAATAGAAAAGCAAATTGCCACTAATTTGTGTCTGTGATTATTTAAAATAAATTAAAGAAAAGACATTATACCATAAATTAATTCAAAAGTAAATGCCGCCGTGCTGCTAACGTCACTTCCAGTTTTCAAATTTCCTTATTGATTTCATTGCGAGAAATCTGTAATGTTATTGATAACACATGTAGTTCCCTATCTTCAGTCCGGCGAATGTGTGATCAATAAAATAACGTCACAGATTTCTCACAATTAATAGGGAAATTTGAAAACTGCAAGTGACGTTTCCAGTACGGCGGCGGCGTTCACTTTTGAATGTATTTATACCTTCCTTGAATATTCATATTATACCTTTCCTTTGCTATTCATATATGCAAGAATAACTATGCTTACGTGAATCAATGATGACCCGTTTTCATTGATACTACTCTTTATATATGTCTGTATCTTTATGACATTTTCAGTTTGTGACATGGAAAAAAAAGTATGCAATGTGATCAATGTAACACATTCTAAGAGGCTCATTAGACCAAATTACAATGTTTGTCTCCTACTTGCTAATCTTTTCTGTGATTATTTACAGTTTACACTTATTACATTCATAATTGATCTACTTTAAAAATGTGTAAAAATGGTCGTTATGATACATTTATGTGTTATATACATTGCCAAATATACCCTACTTCAATAACTTTTGGAAAATTCTTTCTAATCATACAGAAACAACCAATTAACTTTCAAAGAAATACATCAACATTTGCAATGAAATTGCCTCTATGACATCATCAAACATGAATTCATCTTACTGTACAACTTTAAAACTTTAAAATGCAATTAGAAAATCTTTAAAAATCCATATCTCCTGAACGGAATATGATATCAACCTGATTTTTGTACTAAAATGGCTTTAAAAAATACAAGTATAGGAATATTCCTTTAACCACTCTCCAGTTAAACACCAGTGAATGGTAATTTGATGGGTATGTGGGAGGTTGGGGAGGGGACATGAAGAATTAATGCTTTGATGTATGTATAGAGGGTGGAATGCTAAAAGGAAGTTGTTGGATTAATAGTGGTGAAGAGGATGGGGAGTACCATAATTTAAGCTTATATTCTTAGGCCTATCTTAAAGGTTAAGTTCAAGGTCAAGCATGTCCATCTTATATGAAAGAGGAATTAAAAGAAACAAAATGGTGACGAAAGCATTCAAAGATCTTATTCCGTTAAGGAGGTATTCAAGTTTAAAGCTCCGTCTTATCTGTGTAGAAATGACTGGCGCTGTAAGTCTACTATGGAAAATTGGTGTCCTCATCCTCACATTCTTAACAATTGTTAATGTATTTTAAAGAAAGTTTATTTAAATTTGTTACTATTTAAATTATTTTTACTCGAACTTTTTTTAGGTGGTACATTATAAATACCCTTAGTAGATTCAGTTTTACTACTTTTCTGACATATCCCATGGTTTTTAGGCCTAAAAATTGCAGGACAAAATATGATAGAATACATGACTTTGAGGAAGCCGAGGTACATCACAACTAGCCTGATTTCAGTCGTTTCTACACAAATGATACCAAATATCAAAATTTCAATATCTCCTTAATGGAATACGATTTTTGAATGGTTTCTTCACTATTCTGTTTCTTTTGAAGTCCTTGTTCATATAAGATACTTGCTTGACCACTGAACTAATCCTGAAAAAAAGGTTTTCTTGGGTCTATTTGTAAGAGCGACATCCTTTCCATATGCTTTCAGGTATTATATTAAAAATACCATTAAAACCAGGTTTAAGACATTTTAAGACATTTAATGACTTCAAAATAACTATTTCCACTGAAATGAACTGTTTATTAATCATCCCACATACTTTGCAAAAAAAATGATTACTAAATGATAACACACTGCGATACACATATTAAAAATTGCTTCAATTTCTGTTAATCGTGGCAATACAAATTCTGTCCAAGGGGAGAACCTATCTTGAACAACGACAGTTTAAATCCTTCATAAAAAGGCACTTGGTACCTAAACAAAATAAATCTTCAAATGAGAAAATTGAATAACAACCTATGCACGACTGAATGCCGATAAATCTCGTAAGCTTCCATGGTGATGCACAGTATATTTCCGCAAATGGCTTTAACAGCATTGTTTTTTTTTATTACAAACATATTGAAGATTGGGAAAAATTGAATTAAGAAATATGATTTCCCTTGAGATGGGATTGCACATAGGTGAACTTTAATCTATTAAACATCTGCCAAGAACACAGTGAGATAAATAAATACTGTGTGAATATCTCACATGTACAACAAAGACATGCATGGATGAATACATTTATAGACACAAAGAAAATATCAATTACTTATGGATTCCTTTAATCTGTATTAATTTCTATTAAATATTATTTATTTCATTTTCTGACAGTAAAGATACCATGGATGTAGTTTCTGTGAGTATTGTGGGACTTGTCACTTCACCCACACTTGTAAAAATTGGAATTGAAAAAGAAAGTTTTGAACTATTTGACTTCAAAAGTTTGGATTTATGATGTGCATTTTGGGTAAAAATTTGAACTTGAGAAGAGTTCTGACCCAGGGTCATAGGAAGGGTCACCTCTTGGAGTGAGAGCGAGCAAGAATCTACACAATTTCCAGGCTTCCAGTGGAAAACTTGCATTGGTAAATCTATTCTGTAATAACTCTGCCATCGAGGGAACATCTTTCATTCGACCCCTTTATCTATAAAGACACACTTCACCTGTCTTTGAAATTGTCCAAAACTTCTCATTCAAATCTGAACAAGAATAATGTCATGTTGGATAAATTCAGAGAGAAAATTGTTATTTATGCATCCATGAGTTCAATAGAGAGAGCATTCTTCTTACTTATGAGTTACTTTTCTTAGATAAATGATACAGAATGACAATGGTTAAGAACTGGGATGATTAACTAACACAAAAGAAATTCTTAATTGCACTTTGCATAAATTAAACACATTCAAAATTTAAAAAGGGGGACCTCGCCAGTGCACCACAACTGGTTGTCAAAGGCCGTGGACATTGACTTGGTTGTCGATGTTATGTCTGTCCGTACGTCGTACCTGTGTTCTCGTCCGGGTCGTATTAAGCGTTTCGTGATAGCATTTGTACTATCATAACCGAATACGCAGGCGACGACCCCGTCATTGTAATTGTGTGTTCAACTCTCTCTCTGGGAATTAATTATCATTTAAAGGAAAATAAAATTTCAATTTGGTTGGCAATTTAAATGTTTATTGAGTTTACCAACAGAATCAAATGTGGCAATTCTGAACTGATATGTGGTTAATACAATTAACAGACAAATTAAGTATTAGGTTGACCAGGCTGCTTGATATAAGCTTTCATTATGCAGCTTGTACACGTCCCAAATCTGTTATGTAAACCTTTTTAAAAACATGTACAAAGGACTTATACATGGTGTAGCACACCATGAGTTATATAACACCCATCAAGACAACTTTTAAATTGAATTGTCTTAAAAAAAATCGCCAGTAACGTTATTGACAATTCTGACGTGTGATGAACACAGAAATTATACTATTTTTTTTATCTTTTCTGAGAAGTTACAAAAATATAATCTAGTAATAAATAGGTGACATATAAAGTTCTTTTGAATTTACAATATTTAAAGTTGACAAAACTAGTTTGACAATCTGTTGTATGTTGTAGATTTAACCCCTTTCTAGTTTTAAAATTACATTACATATGGACAAAAGTAAAATAGGTCTTAAAGAATCACGTCAGTACTGGATACTGACGTGTACGAAAGATGGCATGGAAAATATGTTTACCTGATATTTTACTGAAAGATGGTCAATAAGAGGAAATTGTAGAATTTTTCCTACATTGGATGTCACAGCTATTGTTCAAATGTTTAAAATTCTGAGCAAAGAAGTCCTTTAAGTTATGAAAAGAATTAGCACCTGCATTTTCTGAGCTATGAAAATCAAAAGTTTGAAGAAATTTTAATGTAGACATAAAAATCTTAAACGAAATTCTTTAAATTTCTGTCCTAAATTTCAGTGACTGCATACCAGTTTTCTTCTGCTAAATTTTGATTAAGGGCAGGCCTAGAATGATGGCAATCAGAAGCGTAGGATGCAGAGGGGAGGAAGTGGCAGAAGCTTAGGATGCAGAGGGGAGGATAGGGCAGAGGGGAGGAGGGGGGGCAGAAGTGTAGGATGCAGAGAGGAGGAGTGGGGCAGGATGCAGAGGGGAGGAGGGAGGCAGGGGAAACTCCCTCTACTGAGCAGATTTCACCTACCCCGCCACATGCTTTCTTCCAAGTTGGGAGGTCAAATTGGGACATTATTAACATAAAATTAAAACATGTGGTAAAATTATTGGATATTTTGGTAAAATTTCCTAAAAATTGGCCAAAATTACACAAAAAGTCACCAAAATTTTACCAAAAATGGTTTGAAAACTGGCCAAAATTTCCTGTAAACTGACCAAATTTCCCCCAAAATTGGCCAACATTGAAATATTTTTCTCCAGAAAATCAAGGGGATTTTCTGATTAGCAGCAACTTTTCCCTATGCCCCTGATGGAATCTCAAACCCTCTTGGTCTATATTTAACTGCCCTTATTTCAAGAACATTGTTGAAAAGTCAACAATTACTTAATAACATAAGGAAATTAAAACAAATTTATGAATATGAGACTTTAAATACAAAATGCAGTCAAATGGTGAATTTATATCCAATTTTGATAAAACTTCTTCATTCTTTCTTTTTATAAAGCAACTTAATTGTTGCGACCTGTCCATAGATTTCTAAATAAGTAAACTGCTTTGAATTTTGGGATGTGGTTTTTCTACATTCTCCCAGAATCAATCAAACGTTTTCTATGATATGATAATTAAACTAAAAGATTTAAAATTCGTAAATAATCTTGATATATTGGGTTTTAAGCATAATGAATACTTGATTCATAAACTAAAAAACGTTTAACTGTTTAACAAGTTCAAAAGACGAAAAAAACCGTTAGGCCACAGACATATTTTTGTTAAATAGCTTATTTCTTCCCCACTTGACAACCGTTGTAAAAGTTTACAAAGTCAAGGCTCATACTGATTATGCCGATCACGAACAGAATCTCTAAAGGTGCATCATATAAATTGATTTCTACCTTAATTGAATTGATGTGTAATTTCCAAAACTTGTAAAGTACATATCTAAGAAGTCGTATTTCACCATGGGAATTCATAAATTGCAATGCACTGACCTTGAACAAATATATCTCGGCCGCCAAGCAAAATGCTTTTAGTGCCAAGCCTGGGTGCCATTTTTATATCTTATTTTCATTAATGTGATTTAAAAGTCATTTCGTAAAACAGGTCAAGTTTAAGTTTCATCAATGTATGAGATCTGCCGAGAGCAACAAAACATCAGATAATAAAGACAATTAAAGCGTAATTCCATTCACTGTTCATGTGAAATTAAAATATGTGTTATAATTGTGATTAAGTACATTTTTCATTTTTTTCGGAAAAATCTATTTCTGACACTTATGCAATGCAAACATACAAGCACCAAAAGTAATTGAAGATTATGAGTATTTAGATTCTGAGCTAGATAATGTTATGTAAAAAATGTTATATTGTCCCTCTTTCTGCATAGTGACGAATGCAGGAAAACATAGTTTTAAGATAATCGATATCAAAGAGTTTTAAATTTTTGAATTTACTTTTCATTGTGATTCTGATGGGTAAAATAGTACATTTGTGCATACCTTATTGAAGAGGGCAAAAGATAAAAAAAATTGAAAATTATTATTACAAAAATGTATATATTACTTCACGTCTCAAAGATATGCAGAATTGATATACAAAGGTAATACAAATTGACTACCCATAAGTACGTACATACGTACGTATGGGTATGTACATGCGAAAGGGTATAATTTCTTTATATATCACTTCTCTTAGTCTCAAAGATATGCAGAATTGATATACAAAGGTAATACAAATTGACTACCCGTATGTACGCATATACGTACGCATGGGTATGTACATGCGGGGTATAATTTCTTTATATATCACTTCTTTAGTCCAAATTGACTACGGATGTACGGCACGCACGATGGGTACGTACGTATGGGTATGTACGTACAAGTATATTTTTTATATATCACTTCTCTTAGTCCCAAAGATATACAGAATTGATATACAAAGGTAATACAAATTAACTACCTGTACATATGTATATACACGTATGTACAGAGTTTTTATTTCGGAAATGGTTTAGGTGTGACACAGCGTGTACACAATTTAAGAAATATTTATTGAGGGCACAGCCAGTAGCAACGTTGTAGATGTTGGGGCACAATATTGACATGTGGGCGCAATTTAGGAAAAAACTTTGCGTTTGAAAAGTGCAGCAATTTTTATTTTCGTAAGTGCCCTGGGTGCGTCGTCTAATATGGTATGTGAGTTACTGAAATCAAGTGAAATATGATATTTACTGCTTGTAACACAAATATGTTACATGCAGCTCAAATTGCTGCAGCAATGATCCCATCACCCAAGACCATTGTCGCCCATAGGAATCTTGGGCCCCGGGGAAAAATTGACAATCTGGACCCCCATATAATTTGCACGGATCATTATGACCCAGGCCCCCTATGACGCCGGGCCCTCGGGCATTGCACCCTTACTCCCCTTGTTGGCGGCCCTGGTAACTTATCATAAAACCAGGAACAGGCCCGTAGCCTCAACGAAGGGGGAAGGGGGTTCCTCCGTGCTCATGCTGGCTATGGGCCTGTTTACTACTGACAGACATGCATTCCTATGTGCCAACATAACTGATGTATTGTGGCTATAGAAATCCTCTCCATCTTCCAGCATACAGGTCTGTTGACACACATGCATTACAACACAGATCTCCGTGGTGTAGTGGTTAGTGTTTTGTCCTAACACCCGCACGTCCCGGGTTTGTATCCCGGTGGGTCTGCAACCAGTGAGTTCACAACTGGTTATCAAAGGCCATGGCTGTCTGGATATAATATCCAGCACTGGATGCTTTAGGGACATTACACCTTGCTATGCTATACGCTAGAACAACTTCTTTATAGTAGTTACAGGGAGTCAGGTGACGAGTCACTTGCAAGAACTGAAGAATGCTCTCCCTATAAGGCCTGCATGTGCCCCAAAAAAGCTTGTCCAAAAGCAACATTCAAACTATAGGTTTGAATGAAATGTTCTAGCAAATAAAATATGTGCCTCCAGCAGGGCTTCAAAAATCCTGTTAGGGCTTGAAAATGAAAAAATGTAAGGGCTGCAAAAATTAAAAATCCAGCTGCAAAAATCCTGGGCTGCAAAAATCCTGTTAGGCTTCAAAATCTTCCACTATAGGGTTTCAAAACCCCTCTTCCAAAAATAGGGCTGCAAAAATAGGGTTTCAAAACTCAAAAATCTGCTAAAAATCTTCCACTATAGGGTTTCAAAACCCCTGCTAAAAGGGCTTCAAAAATTTTGGGCTGCAAAATCCTGTTAGCAAAAATCAAAATCCTGTTAGGGCTGCAAAAATCTTCCACTATAGGGTTTCAAAACCTATATGGTTTCAAAAACCCGGTTTCTAAACCCGCTAGGGCTTCAAAAATCCTGCTAGGGCTGCAAAAATCTCCTGCTATAAGGCTTCAAAAATCCAGCTAGGGCTTGCAAAATTTGCAGGACATTGTCCAGAAAACAATACCTGCTAGAATTTTTTAATGAAATATTATGTGTTTTATAGCAGAGTTAGGACTTGAGAACTTAAATTCAGATTGAAAAAAACCCTGCTAGGGCTTAAAAACTTGCAGAGTTTTGTCCCAAAAAAGAGAGCAATATTCTGCTAGGTTTTAATAAAATATCATGATTTATAAGCAGAGTTAGGGCTTGAGAACTTAAGTTTAGATTGAAAAATCCTGCTAGGGCTTGAAAATTGTACTTTAAAGTGTGAAAAATTCCAAGTAATATTAAAAAAATTCGGGTTAGAGTCTAGAATTCACACAAATTTAAAGTTTTTTGCAATCCGCCATCAAAGTTTCAGTACGAATCTAATAAGAAGCGGCATACAGATGTTGAGTTTGCTTATGCTAATATATGCCCACCGGATATCACAACCTACTTTCAAAGGATTGTACCTTTTCCTAACAACAGAGACAATATGGTGGCAGAGGTATTGGAAAGTTTGGGATATGGGGGTGGGAGGTGGGGGGGGGGGGTGCATACTGCAAAATATTGAGCCTATTTTGGAAAAACACGTTAAGTTTGAGTATATAAGTAAAAGAGTAAAAAGAGGGTCCCATCATCATGAATATGGCCAGATATGTTATTATTCCGTTCCAAATTTGTTTAACCCTTACTCTCCCAAGGTTCCAAAAATAGAATAAGCTATTTCTGAAATTTTTGGAAAGAGGATTTTTTCAGCACTTTCTGTTCCATTTGTACCATAACAAGTTCGACTTATATGAAAGCTAACATGTTGAACTTTCCAAAAATGTGCATATTTCCGAGCTCAAATATGGAAATTAGGTCATTAAATTAGCATATTAGGTCTCCAAACATTCTATCTTTATGACACGCTTGTGCCTTGTGGCTAAATAGCAAAAAGATATGGATAGAATTTCTGAATCGCCCTTGGAAAGACCTTTCATTTGATACTATTCATGGATTTTTAGGAATCAGAAGAAAAAAATGACGCAAATATGAAAAATTTGGTACATTTTGACCTAAAAATATCCCCGATTCTGTGAATAATCTATCTAATAGTGTATGGCACTAAATTTTCCAAAAAAATGCATTTTCCCTTTCTATGATGTCCAAAACTAATAGAATGAAGAAAAACAAGATGTTTACATCATCATTGGCAAAAAATTAAATAAGAAATTATGCAAATTATATGCAAATTAGGTCATTTATTATGCACAAAACTGTTTTTTGTTTATTTCTGACCCAATTTCAGCCATTACAAGCTTCACAGCTACTTTTATGTTGATAGACTATGCTGATTATCTATTAGACACTTACTTCTGTTCATTCCACATGGAATTCATAAGAAATGTTTGCCAAAAAGGTCCAAAGTTGTAAAGTCTTCTGCTATACCTTGTTGCTGCAATAGAATTAAAAAAAAAAAAAAAAATGCAACTATATTCATTCAACTTACTTTAGTTTGGTCTTCCCATAACCAGTTACCGAAGACCTCGTGTCGATCCCAGTCACTCTCCACCAGTACTTCCCACAGATGATAGTCTTTGTCGGCTGCAGGGATGACCTTCGACCGTTGTATCTCCTGCAGCCGAGTGTTCCGCTCTTCCTCCCTGGTTTTGAAGGCAGCTTTTTCCGCTGCAGTCGGATTTTCTTTGAGTGGTGATGGTGGCGAGACTGCAGCGGAAGGCCTGGAAAAGGGGCCTGGGTTCATCTTCAACGGTCTGTCCCTCTTCCTCTTGGGTTGGGGAGTAGCGGGCGGCTCGTCCTCTTCAAGCATACGCATAACATGTTATCGCATAACATGTTATTGTGGTTTCTAGTAGCGGGTGGCTCGTCCTCTTCAAGCATACGCATAACATGTTATCGCATAACATGTTATTGTGGTTTAACCTGCCCCACAATTTTGTGGTAACCGTGGGGACAGACTTTTACAGCCGGGAAGCCCGGGGTACATACAGGGGTCCAAAATGTTTGTTTTATCGATCTAGTCATCACCACAACAGTGGCATAGCCAGGGGAGGGGAAAAGGATCATGGTCCCAAAAATGGGGCATCAAAATAATGTACCAGTACTAGGCCTATATACAAGCATTTTCCTCTAAATGGGCCTGGGGCACCCCCAACATGTGTATTTTTCCCTAACATGGGACCCCTACTCCACTTTCCCCCATAAAGTTGTGATTTCGGCCCCTGAAATAATGGAACTTGGATTTTGTGAAATTGGGAATACACATATTTCAGTAGGCCTAAATTTACAATTTTGCCATTGGGAAATACATAAATTTCAGTCCATTTAGAAATGTTATTATTGGGGTTCAGCTTTCATTTGTTTCATCCGGGCTATTATAGAAAGGACCTAAATCCTTTTTTTTATATGTGATTTTAGTGTCCCTTTTACTTGTTTATCGTAACAAGCAAAAAATCCCCGCTAATTTATCATTATAACTCTATGAGCCTTATTTTATTACTACACATTTACAATGTAGTACTTTCGCTATTTTTGAGGGAAAACACTCACCAACTCCGTAATTTAGAACAGATCACTATCCATCTCAGCAGGCTCTATATTCTCCTCTTCCTCAATTTGGTCGAGTTCTGGTACATTTTCTTCATCAGAAGTACCTTCCGACCCCTCTGAGTCATCATTATTCTGAAGAAAACATAGGAGTCGAAAGGCACGTTCGACGTTGTAACTTGTATCTCGCCATTTTGTGATGTCGAATGTGCGAAAAAAAAAAAAAAAGACGCAAATTGACGTCATCATCAGAGACCTTTTATGCAAGTAGAGGGGGTGCATCTGTTATTGTAATAGTTCGTCTGAACGATCTATTTCTCCTCTACCCGTAGAGATTTTAAAAATTCCAATACAATATTTGGGCCATTTAAAAAAAAAATTTGATCAAAAAAGGTCCAAAATGGCCCAAAATCACAAATTTTGGCATATTTTCTCCAAAAAAACACAAACATTGACCAAGTACAAGTAAAAATCGTGTAGCAACCAACAATTCAAACTATCTTTATACTTTACCTGAAAAAAAAAAAAAAAAATATTCACGTATGACATTCGTCTTTCAAAAAAAAAAGAAAAAAAAAAGGTAGTTTTTAAAAAAAATGCACTTTTTTGTAAAGATTTTACTCAAAATATTTCAATCTAACCCCCCAACAAAATAACCATATTATGAAAGATCTATTCAATCTGGTTTTACAAACTAATTTGCAGCTCTATAGGATTTTGGGAAGGTACTCAAAAAATTTTTTGGAAAATGGATTGTAACTGTCACGGTCACCATGACGCTGGGAGAGTAAGGGTTAATGAAGAACATTCAAACTTTGAGAGAAAGTGACAGTTTAGATGCAAGTTCGTGCAATGGGCTGAACTTCATACTTAGATGTATAACAAATCCAAGAAACTCATGGACGGTCTCTTCAAAAAGCCTACCTGATCACAAAAAAGGCAACATGCCATGCAATAGCATATTAAATGATAAATAATGTATAATTGTCCCACCGCTTGGTGTAGCCATTGGTTCTAGATATATGCCGTGGCGAGAGAGACTACACTCAAATTTCATGCGGTGGCTCCGTGAAGAAGTTAGCATCAACTTTGCATGCCTCTGCCCATATGGGTGTTCTACGACTAACGACCGATCTATATTTTATGACTGTTTAATGTCATTGCACTGTTTAAAATCCACTGTTCCTATTTTAGTGACTAATCTGATTCCTTGTGAAATTTCACACTTCAATATGATCTATACTAGAAATGAACATACTGAAGGGTCACAAGCAGTGCGTATGAACATACTGAAGGGTCACAAGCAGTGCGTATGAACATACTGAAGGGTCACAAGCAGTGCGTATGAACATACTGAAGGGTCACAAGCAGTGCGTATGAACATTATTTAATGTCACGTGCTCACTTCTTAACTAAGGCCTACAAAGCTGGTTGGAGGGGGCAGACAAGTAATGGAAGTGAACCGACAAGATAATCTGATCTAGGTCTACCAATGTTGGAGTAGATGAGAGTTACCAGTGTCACTGAGAGGAATCGCGGGCCCCTGGGAAAATTTGAGAATCCATATACATGTAATTTGCATGGTCTATTATAACCCAGGCACCCTATGATGCCAGGCCCGAGGCATTGTCCCCCTTACTTCCCCTTGTTGGTGGCTTTGCCTATGACAGCTGTCAATTTTCCAATGAAATATTTCACTTGACTAAATCTAGTTTCTACAGCTTACAGCGATAATTAATCTTAACCTTTTTTACATTTTCCATATTGGTTAACAACAACCTCTAACATCCATCATTGTCACAGTATCTAATGAAAATGGTAACTACTCCCTTGCTTACAGGATTAATTCAATGGTCAAGCAAGTTTATCTTATATGAAAGAGGACTTCAAATGAAACAAAATGGTGAAGAAAGCATTCAAAAATATTATCCCATTAAGGAGATATTCAAGTTTAAAGCTTTCTCTTATCTGTGTAGAAATGACTGGTGTAGTAAGTCTACTATGGATGGTTGACACCCCCTATCCTCACATTCTCAACAATTGATAATGTTTTTTAAAGAAATTCTGTTAAACTTTTGTGCTATTTGAATTATTATTTCTCAAACTTTCGTCAGATGGTAATTTTAAACTGCCCTTACTAGATTTTGTTGTACTACTTTCCTGACATAGGCAACGGTTTTTAAGCCACAAAATCGCAGGACAAAATATGATATAGAATACATAAAGACTTTGAGGAATCTGAGGCTGTAACATTACAACTAATCTGAGTTTAGTCTTTTCTACACAAATGATACTAAATTTCAAACTTAAGTTTTCTTAACAAAATAAGATTTTTGAATGGTTTTCTCATCATTTTTTCTCTTTTGAAGTTCTCGTTCATATAACTTTGACCCCTGATCTAACCCTTTAATTACAATATGTAGATTTTATTGCAGAGTTAGATGATTCTTGTTTCAATCCAGTGAACATGAGATAGTTTTAACCTTCTGTAGGGAACGTTATGACACCCATGACTGCACACGGATGATACTATGGTATTGCTTGAATGACAGACTGATACAATTGTCAAATAACGAAGAATAAAGTACAGCAGGGAGGTCAACTGCAATTTATTTGTGTTGTTGTCTTACTTACTACATCAAACACTTGAGAATTTATAATCTAAAAACATTATTTTTGAAAGAAAAACAAATGTCTGTGACCCAGATTGCATGCTGAATAAATACAGATCCTAAACTACGTTTAATTGACCTTTGGCCTATATTATGAAAATGCTGAAGTTTCATATGATGTACCTGGTGTGCCATAAGTCCTGAAATCGACATTTGTCAGGTTAATTCTACATATGAACCCTTGCAGAAAAGAAAAATAGCTTGCAGCAAGCTTGTGACAAGGGAACATTTTTAGCTCGTGCAAACTTGCTGCAACCTTGCTGCAACCTTGCACAAGCTTGCTGCAACCTTGCAGCAAACTAATATTGGGACAAATGCAAGCTTGCTAGCTTGTGCAAACTAACATTAGCTTGCACAAGCTAGCAAAAAATATTTGTTAGCTTGTGCAAGTTTGCAGAAAGTTTTTGCAAGCTTGCGGAAAGGTTTCTGCTAGCTTACGCAAGCTAACAAGTTTGTCCCAAATACTAGCTTGCTGCAAGGTTGCAGCAAGTTTGCGCAAGCTAAAATATTGCAAGCTTGCAGCAACCTAGTTTTTCTGTAAGGGAAGGTTTGACTCCACATAAACAGGAGGAGGAAATTATGCAAATGTTCTATGAATAAAAAAAAAATACTAATTAAAAATTGTAGCAATACAAAACAAAGAACCACTAAAGAGAAGTGCAATTATTTATGATGTTGAGTACTAACTTATAAAAGTATGTTCAAAACCAGAACCAAAAGGTTTTGTGGTACTAATGCTTTTTTTTATCATAAGCTGATTGATTTGCAAAATTTATATTAACTGTCATGTCATTGTACATGTATATCATGAAATATTTGTTCCATGATATTTAGGCATAAGCCACACTCGCCATGCAGATCAATAACAATTTTGAAAACATTAGCATTTCCACAAAAATTAAAAACATTATCATAGCAAGTATGATGTAAAAACGGTTGCTCATTTAACCTATATCAAGAAGTTTTTAGCGAGCCCCACCTACTCATTAATATTCATGACATCACTACCACAACATTAGAACATATATGTACAGACCATGACCCATCTGTGTACGGCATATGGCATAAATCTGATAAACCATTCACGAGATACAGTATGGTTTTTACATCATTTAGCACTTTCAAATTAAGCCATGTCTACCATGCGTATTAATGACATCTGTTGATAACATAAGCATGTACACAATAACCAACATTATTATCATGCCCAATATGACGCAAAACAAACATACACTTGCTCATTGATCACTTTTTCAATGTTTTTATATTAAGCCCAGTACCTACTCATTAATATGCAGCATATCACCACCAAAAACAATAGGGCACATCTACAGACCATGAGCTATCTGTGTACCACACATGATGTGAATCCCCAGTTCAGTTTTTGAGATATCATGTTTACAAGCTTTTTGTTACAAAATCATATTAAGCCCTGCCCACTATGCATATTAATGGCAGTCAACATCTTTATACAATGAAGACGTACACACTAGCTAATATTATTAAAACAAATATGAAACAAAACAGACATGTGGCTGTTAAAAAAATGACTATTTCAAGATTTTTACATCAATCCCCACCTATAATATGCAAGATATCACCACCAAAAACAATAGGGCAGATCATGGGCTATCTGTGTACCAAATATGACATGAATCTAGTTTACCCATCTTGAGATACCATGTTAATTTACAAGCTTTATTCAGCAACATCATATCAAGTCCTGCCCACTATGTATAAAAATAAAATTCAATGCTTTTACATCATAAACATATACATACTAGCTAACATCATAATTATACAAATATTAAACAAAATAGACATTTGGTTATTAAAATATGAACATCTCAAACTTTATACATTAAGCCCGCCTTTTTATTAATAGGCATGACATCACCATCAAAAACAATAGTGCACATCTACAGACCATGGGCTGTCTGTGTACCTACCACTTATGACATGAATTTAGTGTATCGTTCTTGAGATATCGCGTTTACGAGCTGGTTTGTTTGTTTGATGAAGGCTTAACGGCAAAACGACAACGAGGGTTAAATTGTGCCTGAGAGGTTAGATCATTCCAAAGGTAGGAAGAAAAGAAAATAGGAGTCTGAGAGAAGTATGGGAAGTAATAGCTAGGAAGCTGGGTTCAAGAGAGGAAGTGCAGGGGTGCTAAAAAAGGCAAAAGTAGGTAGAGGGGCGTGGGAGAGGAGGGCTAAATATGGTTGTAAGAGGGAGGCACGATGAAGGAAGGAGATAATTGGGAGAAGGTGGGGGCACTTTCATATGTGAGGTATATATATATATATATATATATATATATATATATATATATATATATATATATATAGATATATATATATATAGATATATATATATATATATATATATATATATATATATATATATATATATATATATATATATATATATATATATATATATATATATATATATATATATATATATATATATATAGATATATGTGCTGCCCAAGGCCTTTTTTTTAAGCACCATTTTCGTAGTGCAGGTGTCTTTTTTTACTACAAAAAATAGAAAAATACTTAAAAATATATATATATATCTTTGTAGTAGAAATAATTGTCTTTTTTCCATCATTTTCGTAGTGTAGGTCTCCAAAAATGAGGTTTTACTGTGTTAATTTTGTAATGCTGGTTCATTTTTACAATAATCTGATTGAATACTCGCACTGCAGGGATCAAAATTGACTTTTTTTATACTCTGGGTATCAAAATTGTATAATTTCATAATGCAGTTACCAAAATATCTGTTATACTGCAGGTATCTTTTTTTGTTGATGGGATGCACATCCCTACCACTTTTAGTATGAATGAAGTGCCCTGCACAAAGCATTTATTTGACAAATTCAAAGACCTACAGTGTGAAAAAAAGAAGAAGTAATATTAGGTATAAATTAATGAACAGTTCATCTCACAAGTTTAATCACTTTTATCAAGCTTAGTAGGCTTCATCAGTCATGGATTATTGCCTCAAGTGTTCCCCATGACACCATGACCAAGAAGGTCTTATTCTCTCTAAGATAAACCGCACATCTCAATCTGCTGACAATCAGTTATAATTTTTATCATTATCACAGGAAAAAACTTAATTAAAAGCTGAAAGTGTAATTTCCTTATCTTGTATGACCATTATCAATTACATGCAGGACAAAGTTATCAATTTAATTTATTTACTTCAATTTTGCAAAATTAAATTTCACCACTATTTGATGCAAAATGATCTATGAAAATTTTCATGAAGGGTAAGTTAAGTGGTCAAGTATGTGTGTCGTATAAAAGAGCAGATGAGTGAAAATAATTTTGAAGAAAGTGTTATCCTTGTTTTATCTTTACAACTGCTTAGACCAACTGCAGTGTAACATTCAAACACCGCTAACTGTCAATAAATTGAAAGTAAACCTATAACATTTAATGAAGTGTTTGAAATTTCTTTACCCCTCACAATCTTTTTAAACTCATAATTAATGTTGTTAGCTTACTGAACATCTAATTCATCTTTTGCCTTATAGTGGTGACTATCGGGAAATTCTAAATAATCTCCTCTTGAATGTGCAACATTCCAAACATACAAGAGTTTTCAATTTCTGCAACTGTGGTGCCTTAAACATGCAAATGGAGCCTCAAAACCACTTAGCAAGAACATTCTTTTTAAGTAAAAGATCATGACAGATTAATGCTTGACTTTAACCCTTTCTTAAGTTCACATCTTTAGCATTAAAGTAGCACACACCATGAGCATGTATCATGTAATTAACTTTAAAGCTGTAACTTCTTTGAAATAATTTGTCAAATATGTTAAACCTAAACTTACCTTCTTGATTAATGTTGAAGTTTTCTTAATTGTAACTTAATTGAAAAGAAGAAAACAAATCAGAAACAATTGATAGATATGCTCAAACAAAAGTGGCAACATAGTTTGTTGAAAGACCAATTAAAATAAAATGCAATTCAGGCCAATTTTTTCATGAGTTTGTCATTTTTTTTCTTCTCCAGTGTAGCAATGGGGACATGCTGTCATAATTATGCTCCATTAAAAGCAAGGCAGAGAAGAGAGAGAAAGAGATAGAAAGAGGGAGAAAAAATAAAAAGATTGTTCACTTTCCAAGCAATTGATTTAATCATATATGAAGGAGGACTTTAAAGGAAGCAAATTGGTGAACAAAGTACTTCAATATGCTTAAGGAGATATTTAAGTTTAATTTTCTCATTTGTGTAGAAATGACTCTGTGGAAAGCATACTATAGAAGGCCTGCCCCATCATCCTCTCTTTCTTCCTTTTTTTAAAATGTATTCTAACAAATTAATTTACACTTTTTTAACAGGCCTACATGAAGAATCATTTTCTTCAAAATCTGTTGAAGTGATTGATTATCAGGGGCGGTGGAGCTGAGGTGAACATATGTTATCATGTCACCTGACCTAATTAGCCCCCAATATTGCTATCACATTTCACCTGACCTCATTAGCCCCCCGATATTTTGAATGCTTCCCCTCCACCCCCACCCCCCTGATTATAGTTACTAAGTAGATTCTGTTTAACCACTTTCATATCAATAGTAAATATACCAATATTCCATATATCAATCCATAGGCTTGTCCTAATGGTTTTTAAAAATACATAAAGGCTTTGGGAATGTGTGGATGAGGTCACCAACCTTCTACAGTAGACTTTCCACACCAGTCATTTCTACACAAATTTGAATAATTTTCTAACCATTGATACTTACAATCGTAGACAAAAGTACTAGGCACTTTTCCCTTCCCCTTATACCCCTCTTCAAAGTTGCAGATATATCACCAATACCTTTCTTCTAATTCCCATACCAATATTGAATAGGGGTGGAAGAGGAAAAAGTGCCAACACTTGTCCCTGACTTGTAGACAATTTTTGTCCTTCAAAAAATGGTTTAATGAGAGAGGGGGCACGAGGGGCAATTTAACAAAAGCTCGGTGAAATTGGTCAAAAAGTAAAACCAAAGAAATTGGTAAGCTGTTAAAAAACTTTTGATCAAAATTTTTACATAACCAACCAATAACACTCTTATATATATCTATGAACAATTGGTTGTTCAACACCTCCCTCAGAATACAATATTTATAAATGATTTTTCCTGAAATTACGAAAAAAATATTAAAAAATAGTTATTCATAGGCAAAATCTTCAAAGAAATTTAGGCACAAATATTATTCCTATATTAACATAAATATGAATACAATGATAGCTTTTTTAAATCCCTTCAACTGGCTGCTTAATGCCATGCAAGGTTATATGCTTAACGCACCCTTAAAGGATTGGGATTCTAAAGCCAGGATTTATAAGAAGGTATTAGTTTATGAGAAAATTTAACCTTTTAAGATGTAAATGCATTGTTAATAAAGGAAAATACTTTTCTTTCATCTGTAAACACCGTGATGAACAGAGCATTAAAGAGGAAGATAAACAAGTTTTGTTTGAATACTAAGGATGATATTATTTTCGTGTTTGCAGAGGCGCAAATAATCCTCCCACAGACCAAAGCTGAGAATTATAAGATATTAGAAGTGCCATAATTCTAACTAATGCTTAATTATGATAAAGTTATTACAGCTTTTGTTGAAAAACATCTATAATTACCCCAAAACTACCTTCTGTTATGTGTGTATTGTCTTTGATGTAAACACCATATTACGTCAAATATTAAATAGAAAACAAAAAAATGCTGTTTTAAAACTTTATATTCACAAATCAAATCAGATGTATTTTCTGCCGCCGACAAAGATTTTTTCTTTGTCATAGTAGAGCTTGAAGCTCACGTGCCCGCTACAATGGACATATTCAAACAGGGCTTTTGTTCAGAAACAAAATTTAAATGTTATTCAGATTTTTTTTAATTAGATTGAAAAACTAATCAAGATTTTTTGAGAATAAAATTCAACACTTATAGAAATGAATACTTATAGAAATAATGAACCACGGAAGCACAAAATTGTGAACTTTTATTAAATAGTTATTTTTAATTAAGCTCATAATTGTAAACCTTTACAAAATAGTTATCTTTAAACAAGCTTACAATTGTGAACCTTTATAAAATAGTAATTTGGAAACAAGCTCACAATTGTAAACCTTTATAAAATAGCTATTTTGAAACAAACTCACAATTGTGAATCTTTATCAAATACATATTTTGAACAGGCTTACAATTACAAAATACTTATCTTGAAACAAGCTCACAATTGTGACCTTTATAAAACAGTTATCTTGAAAGAAACAAGCTCACAATTGTGAACCTTTATAAAATTGTTATCTTGAAACAAGCTCACAATTGTGAATCTTTATAAAATAGTTATTTTGAAACAGGCTCACAATTGTGAACCTTTATAAAATGCAGATTTTCTTGCTATGAAAATTCATGCGGTGATTGGTTGAAAAAGCTGTCAATCATTTAACTTTTTTACAAGCTTGCAGAATTAACACAAATGAGCTTATTTCATGCTATAATGAGTTCACTGAAAACATGCACAAGTTCACTATGGGGTAGCAAACTGTGAGCTACAGTGAACCAATATGAGCTAAACAACAAGCTTGACAACAGTGATCTCAAAATCTGTAACTGGGCGAAAATGATTAGGGTTAAAAATCATGATCAATTAGATACAGTGGAGATCAGGAATATGATACAATCCAACATTTCTCACGAGTCAAAATGTTTACACAATCACCGGCCATGCACCGACAAGCCCATTAATTACCACCACGGAAGTGCGTTACTATGTAGGATCAGATTTTCTTTCAATTTTCTTAAGACGAGATTCCCTCTTTAAGCAATTCTCTTTTTTCCACAGACACTGCTGGTAACTAAGAAACTGCCAGAGCCCAAGGTACAGCAGCGCCATTCACCACCATCTGGGTCAACGATACGTCACCACCATTTCCTCCTTCCTTTCAAGGCAATCAAGATCAATCATGGTAAGTTTTCTTGCAAGGAATCCTATTTTGTCAGGATAGATTGTAATAGCTCTTTTAATTTGCTTGCACAAAGCAGGTATGGGAAAACAGTGACAGGGAAAGGGGGTTTGTCCTCCCAGCAGGAATGGGAATTCAATGATAAGATCAAACCAAGACACTCGCACATTGCTCATTGTTAAAAAAAAACCCATGAAACATACACACAAAATATGTAAAACAAAGTCTTTTCATTTACCAACAAAATAGAATGGTTGAATTTACAGAAAATTGCATGAACTTGTACATGTGCCTCACACCAACTACCTTACAAGAAATATAGCAAAAAAAGGCATTTCATCCACTTCAACTGTTGCATCTCAGATATGTCAAGCACTTCATTTCATATATCATGAATGAGATATCAATTGTCAAAAAATGCACATTTGTGGAAATTTCTTTTAATTATTGATGACTGTCACTTCAAATCTTTTAATAAATGATTAATCCTCAAAAAGTTAAGTGGAAATAAGTGCTTGTAATGACTAGCTTAATGCAAAACAGAAACGGTTGAGTGTTTCTTTTTTAGCAAATTTTAAAACAATAATGACACACAAAAACAAACGAATGTATACAAATATTTTTAAATGATGGCATGAAAAGTGACAAAAAACTTTTCAACATAATTTGAAAATGTTTTTTTCATGGAATTTGAAATACATAAATTTGAAATGCTATGGTATTACTCTCAGAAATATGGTTACCCTTACAGAAATTGTAGCTTGTTGTGTTTGCGACGAGCTACAAATTTTTAGTTTGCACATGAGCAAGCACATGAGCTTTAGCACAAGCGTGCTGCAAGCTTGCAGCAAGTATGCTGCAAGCTATTTTTTGGAACAAATACTAGCTTGCTAGCTTGTGCAAGCTAATAACATTAGCTTATGCAAGCTACTTAGCTTGTGCAAGCTACTTAGCTTGCACAAGCTTGCAGAAAGTTTTGCTAGCTTGCACAAGCTTGCAGAAAGTTTTGCTAGCTTGCACAAGGATTTGCTAGTTTACACAAGCTAATTTGTCAAAAATACTAGCTTGTAGCACGCTTGCTGCAAGCTTGTAGCATGCTTGCTGCAAGCTTGCAGCATGCTTGCTGCAAGCTTGCAGCATGCTTGCTGCAAGCTTGCAGCACGCTTGCAGCATGCTGACAGCACCTGTGATATTTTTTTTTCTTCAATCAAATCTTTTATGCATTAAAACTTCAAAATGGTTTATTCATCAAGTACAGGCACACACAACACTTTTGACCGTTTCTATGTTGATGAATAACAAAAATATATAAAAAACTTTTCAGCCCCTGCAATTTGTTCCATTTACTAACCATATGCATGATTTCATTAAAAAAAATGGAAAATATGTTTATTTGAAATGAGTTGTTAATCACACAATCTATCAGAGATGACAACATGCAGATGGTGCCGTGCATGTGATGTCATTATTCAACATAGAAACTTAACTTCTGTTTGTTGTGCGTGCATATGTGGGAGTTCTAATAATAGGTGATATTTATAATAAATACTTTTTTTTTATTTGAAAATTGCTGAACCTTGGAAAAGAGCTCACTGCAATAAAAGGGATGAGAAATGTTATACGCAAATGACATCAAATTTATGTAAAAATTCAGTGCAATTATGCACATACGCAATCATCTTGCCACAAGTTTTGGGTAAAAATGCTAATGGTCTAAACCTTTTTCATTCAAAATTGTTGAAACTTGGGTAAACATAATCAAAACTTTGACAGGAAAGAACTTATACTCTTTTTTTTATCATTTGTATGTAAAGTTGAATTTGACAGTACAAACACGAGGACACAAGGAACCTTATTATCACTTGAGACAGGATTCTGTAGAATTTTACTGTCATGGTCAACAAGTTAACTTACATATAACTAAACAGTAACTTTGTATTATTTTGTAGTCCCCAAAATAATTATATTGCATGCATCTGGGACGGATTTGCCAAATGAAGGTGAGGAGTGGTTTGGGAAGAAGTATGCAGGTTTTGCCCATCATAAAATTACATTATACACAACAATTCACCATGCATACAAAAGACACAAATAGAGAAAAAAGTAGGGAGAAACTGCAAAATGTAGTATCTTTTACTGGTTGAAAGTATTTTTAAATTCCCTCAGGTGGTGATCAATTAAAGTGACTTCATTAACACCTATTACTACCAGTGGCGTAGTGAGGGGTCATATACCCCCTCCCAATATGAGATGTACTCAATGGCATAGCCATGAGGGGACAATAATTGTTCGCTTCTTAAAGTTTATAAGGTCAGATCCGACCTGATAAATAAGCAGGTCGGGTCAGACTTTTCCTCTTTATTTTCCTTATTCTGAAAACCACAAGTAATTAGGATCAAATTTCCCTTATTAATGGCTCCATTGTATTTGTTTTCCTGTTGTTGTAGAAGTTGGTGTTGTTGAGTATCATAGTGTCAATGAATGAAGTTCTTAATGTGTGGTTGAGTGATTATTTTAATTAAGATAAGTGGTCTCATTATTTGCTACAGTAAGTTTGTGGTTATGATTTGCTGGAATAAATTTTGAAGGAGAAGGACAAGTCATGGGTCTGGACCCCTCAGGATTGTGAGGAGGTGCTGTGGCGAGTGTTCAGTCATTTCACCACAACTTTTAAACTAAGAATCTCCTTAATCAAATCAGATTTTTAAACATTTTCTACTGTACTATTTAGTTCCATGTACTATCTTCTATCAAATACGATATACATAGCTGAACTAAAACCTTAAACACTAACTTTGCCCAAACTTGGCAAATACCCTAAAAGCTGAGGATGGTGGTAATTAAGCATGCAAAATATATAAAAAGCAGTAAAACATACTTAATTATCACATTCTCACAGAGTATTGACATAAAAAATCAAGCTCTTAGCTACAAAATTGACCTCAAAATATAATCCGCGAAGGGCTTCAGACAAAATCAAAACTTCAGAGGCATTACAGAAACCAATATATGAATTTTAAGTCAGATGTGGAGTAATATAATGATTTATGAGGAAAGAATTCCGATTTTCTTACATTGTTAATGACGTTATGCAGAGTCTAATCAATCACGATCATCTCATATTGCCTCTAAATTTGATTGGATTTGACTTTGGCATGACGATGCATTTCAAATGACATTTGAAATGAGGTCAAAAAACTGTGAAGAAAATAGTTTGCAACAGCTGTAACTAGCTGGAAGTTGTAACTAATTGTTCAAACAGATGCTGGTGTCAAATAGCTGACAAAAAAACTGAAATTACAGACCTAAAAGAGAACCCTTGAGAGAATAAAATTTTTTTCATAACTCACATGTGATTAGTCAAAATTTGTTCCAAAGAATTTATATTCATACAGTTTTAATTGAAAATGGTTTCAAATAGGTCAAAAACAACAATTCTATGAAATCGAAGAGAAAAAAAAGTATGTGTATTATTATAACAAAATCCTACAGTTACATGTTGCAGATTAAAGAGGCGGTGTTAGCTCATAACAGACGGCAACATGAAAGTGCATGGCAAGTACTTACACACATCATCAATGTATTACAAGAGAAGCGTATACTATACAGTGTGTGTTTGAACATGCACGTTGTACGTACGGTATATATGCGTGGTAACATGACATGGCTGAGTTAATTGAGCACAGCTGTACAAATTCATCGTTAGTGTAATGATGGATCTATTAACTGAAATTAAACTCAATTAATAGCTCATGTTTTAATATAAATGAGGGGAAAAGACAAAGAAAACAAATGTTTCCTTGATGAGATTCAAACTCTTTATGTTTGGCACATTAGTAAATCACATGAAACCCATCGCCATATCCATTTGGCCACACCAACCCTTCATCAGAAATGTTGCTGTATAATCAACATCATAGTGCATCATAGTGCATCATAGTGCAAAATATGATCAAACGAGGTGTGTTTTGCAATTGGTCGAAATTTCAACCAATCAAAAAATTAGAAGTGAATATCCTTATGCCAATATCGCACCTTTAACTATTTTAAAACAAGATAAAGATCATGATCACTTAATTCATTATTATCATCAGTTATAAATGAACAAAGCAAAATCATCTGATTTACATTCATTCTTTGATAAACATAAGTAATCCCTTACACAGTCTGTGGGATTTACAAAAACATGCATTATATACAGGAAGATACTCAGACACTCGCCCATAGGCGGGATTTGAAGGTGAAACGGGGGAATTTCCCCACATTTTTCCAAATTTGTATCTCTTGTATGGTGATTTTTGCATCTTTGCATGATTTTGTGGTTTCCCCCACTCCCCACATTTGACTTTGTCCTCCCACGCCCTCACCCTTTTTTAAAACTTTGAACCCTTGTTTTTTGCTCTTATTACATTCAATTAGTCAGCGATGGGGACAGTGGCTACAATGAACTGAAAAATTTAAGAAGTGACAAAAAGGTAACTTTTTGACATTCTGTCAGGATGCTTTTTGTGATATTTCTGATATTTCCATGTTTTATTGATACATTTCAATTCTGCTCCTACTTCTGTATAGAACAAATCTATCTTAAACAAAAATAATAACTTCACTTTGACCCCATATTTTTACACTAAATCATCTTCTCAAAAGTTCTATTTAAGATCGAACAGAGAATACATTGAAATTAAACAGATCAGATACACTATATGCGAGTGTAGGCCCTACTGAAATAAATAAAAAATAATTACTAATCTGTTCATGTCATCTGAAATTGCCTTATTCATAGTAAAATGACCTGAGGCTTACAACACTTATTTCAACCTGAGCATGCGGATCAAATTCAGAAAGAATCAGGATTAGTCATGGATTTAAAACCTGTTTGGACAAATTATGGAGTTTGATTCACACAAAATATATACTGGCAAGCAGCTAATCCCACCCAAAAATTGCACTATATTTTAAAATTATATTTTTACACCTCCAGTCATTCTAATTAATGTTGAGCAATTATTTGAAACATACCCTGAGTTGAAATAATTGTCAAATCTGAACATGAGTGTCATTGACACTATCAAATTTGACAGGCTGTGACATTGAAAGGAGATATCTGTGAAGAAACTTGTGTCACTTGTTTTGATTATATATATATATATATATATATATATATATATATATATATATATATATATATATATATATATATATATATATATATATATATATATATATATATATATATATATATATATATATATATATAGATATATATATAGATATATATATATAGAGAGAGAGATATATAGATATATATATATATATATATATATATACATATAGATATGTGTGTATAGATATATATAGATATATAGATATATAGATATATATATATATATATATATATATATATATATATATATATATCCTATATATATATATATATATATATATATATATATATATATATATATATATATATATATATATATATATATATATCCTTGGCTTGTGTTGAAGACTTAATATAAAAATGATGAGATATACGACCTCTCTGAGGTTTAATGATACTTTCATAATCCAACTGTGCTATAAAATTTAAAAAAATGCAAAATATTTTGTATGTGTGTGTAAGAAATAGAGTGCAAGTCTTAGGTATTAGTGGGGGCTTTTCTGAACCATGTAAAGATGCTTAATTGTGCTAAATCCTTATTCAATCCTGTTAGGTAGGTTTTTAGTTTGATAATCATCTTTAATTCCATTGATGTGCATTGGTGTGTAACAGAGAAGCCTCCAAAAAGAATGGCGAACTTGAGATCTGATAGACTGTGTAGAGGCAGATTGAAGTGGGAAGCCACAGGAAAGCCAGGAGAATTGTTGCGAATAGTATGCTTATGGTTATTAAATCGAAGTCTGAATTTAGTACTGGTTTCAACTATATATGCAATAAGGGGGCATTTTTGGCAGTACAGATAATAAATCACATTGGAGCTGTCACAATTAAAATTCCCAGGTTTAAGCTGAGTATTACTGGCTATGTGTAAAATGGTGTGTAAGGTGTCCATGTTTTTACAGACTAGGCAGCGGGCTTCTTGCATTTGATATTACCATATATATATATATATATAATATATATATATATATATATATATATATATATATATATATATATATATATATTTATATTTATATATATATATATATATATATATATATATATATATATATATATATATATATATATATATATATATATATATATATATATATATATATATATATATATATATATATATATATATATATATATATATATATGCGCTTGCAAATTTAGTTTATGAAATTACTAGTTATTTTGATATTGATGATTAAAGTACATTATTTATTTATGAATCAATATGGTTTATGCTAAAAAAAATTCAATTATGTTTGGTTTGAGTTTTAGAAACATTGAAATCTTCAATTAAAGAGCCATTTTCCCCTTTCAAATTAGGTGAGAAAAGCAAATACTAATTCTTTAAATGATAACTTCTGCAATTAATGCGTGGATGAGAGAGGTCTTTGGGGCCTCAGGAGTAATTTGTCATTCAGGGCTACCAGGCCACACAAACACATTCTTTTGCTTGGAATCCTAAAATATCCAATTTTGCTTAAAATATGTGGGGGTTGACTATCCTTCTCTCCCTATCAGTATGGGAGAGGTCCTAAAGAATCGCCATGTTGTGATATTTCCCATGATGCTTTGCTATACTAATGCCTTATCCAGTGCTATAAATTTCAAATTCTAAAAACCTCTGCAAAAAATTTCTTTGCCAGGCAAAAATTAAAACTCATTGATAAACCTTTACCGCTTTCATAGCTAAATATTATCCACTCCCTTTTTAACGTTTACCACCAAATTGTTAAAATATGAGGGAAAATCAGGAAAAAAGCTACAATCATGGACAAAAGTCTTGACCCTTTCTTCCCCCTTCTACCCCATTTCAATGTTGGCACATAACTTAGACCTGCAAGTTTTAATACTCACTTTCAACATTGAAATGGGGTACAAGGGGTGAAGAAAAAAAGCTCAAATACTTTTTTCCATGATTGTAGGCCTTTTGGCACGAAACAGACATCCAAAATTCAAAATATTTGTAATAGTATAACTTTGTTGTTGAGATTGCAGATTCTAAGGAATTAAATTACACATCATAAAATCTTACACTCTATGTGACAAAATGGTCTCTCATCTAATCTTTACGTACATTTTTTATTGCAAAATATAAACAGAACGGCTGTAGGACGTTTATTACCTTAGGTATTTTACAGGGTCTTGAAATAGGACCTCTCTCTGACTGCCTATATGCCCCAAATTGAAGAAACCTTTTGGTTGGTTTCATAGGTCTTTTACTCCGCTATCAAATATGTAATATGCATAACATACAGTAACCACTGAAACAATTAATAAACAATGAACAATTGATGAAACAACAAAATGAAACAATCAATTAATGCAATTGATGAATAAAGGAATGAAGCAACTGATGAAACAATGAAATGAAACAATTAATAAAACAATGGAATAAAACAATTGATGCAATAATGGAATGAAACAATGAAATGAAGCAATTGATAAAACAATAAAATGAAACAATGAATAAAACAATGAAATGAAACAATTGATGAAATAATGGAATGAAACCATTGTTAAACAATTGAAAGAAGCAATTGATGAAACATTCAAATAAAACAGCTGATGAAAAATTAAAATTAAATAATGAAATGAAACAATTGATGAAACAATGGAATAATACAATGAAAGGAAACAATGGAATAAAACAGTGAAATGAAACAATGGAATAATACCTAATTGATAAAACAATGGAACAAAACAACCAATGAAATATTGAAATGAATTAAATTGAAATTAATAATTCATTGTAGAAATTAATCATTTAAAAATATATATTTTTAACTTCAAAACTAAATGCCCCTCCTTTTTTTCTCTCTTTGTATCAAAATTCTATCTGAAATAGTCTGGTATAAAGGCCTCTTTTTTTCAAATACTTAAACAGAGCTAACAAAATAACAAACTTTTAAATCTTGTTTCTTTAGGAAGAATTTTGTAAAGTCAAGTGACTGACGCTCAACCTTTTTTTCAATCCAGGCACTTTATTTCCTTTTTCCATTGTCAAGGACAAATTACAAAATGAATCAATTAAAAGGAGTAATGTTATCAATCAATATTTGATGACCAAAAATGACTTAAAGGTGGGCGATAGCTCATCCTTTGAATTCCAAAAATCTAGTATGATCTGTCTGTCAAATAAATGTTGAAAACTTGTTGAAAACACAAGAAAAGTAATAAAACATTGACACATTGAATTTTCATCTCCTCATATAAATATATAAAATAAAGTTAACATTACAAGAAGAATTATGTAATATAATGCACCTTATTTCATTATCATCAATGTATTAAGTAATAATTAGTCAAAAAATAATTATAAAAATCAGTTGTTTTAAAAGGTGAATGATTAATGAATAATTGTTTTCAAGGATTAAAACAAAGGCTTGAATATTTCATCACATACTGAGTGGTACAAAAGCAAAGATTTGATGATAAACCCTCTCTACACTTCACTGAGCTTGTGAATATTTAAAGATATGTCAGTTTTAAGTTTGTGAGAATACATAAACGCCAGTGGGTGGATAGTATCGATTAAGAAGGTTGATGTGATGTGAGTTTACTTCTTTCACGATAACTGATGTGAATCTGATGCAGAATATGCCCTGTGATTAAAAATGATTCAAGATAACCTTCAGAGCATTTCCTGATCTCCATTATTTATTCATCTATTACTTATTTATTTATTTCCACTGCATCTTTAACAACTGAGAGAATTGATAACATTTGCTACTTTCACCAGCATAAAGAATGAATTACATAATGTATATATAAACCTTTGTCATAACATAAGTAAGCATAATTATCATTCTAGCATATCCACCCGCCCCTGGTAACAGTTATGATTTCAGTTTGCTATAATTTCTATTCTCGAGATCTCTTTTTTCTTTTAGTGTTTATCTCTTTTTTCTTTTAGTGTTTATATTATAAATTTTTGATGTCTGAATGCACCAGAATAGCTGCTAGGTATTCCATCAGAACAAACAATTGACAGACAGACAAATTTAGACAAGTTGAAAAATCATTCAACTTGCCCCAGAAACCATATGATACACAATCTTCAGTAGTAAAGAATAATAATAATATTTCACTGCACCTATTAAGCAAAAAATCACACAAATTACCTCAACATGTCATGTCCGTGGCCCATGAATTAGCTTTGAGATATCAAGGCACAAGATTCCTGAGGCTGTGTCTGGATCAATATCTGACAGTGAGATCTCTCATTCGAACTTACTCAGGCTTTTTCAATCAATTTTTACATCATTTCCAGAGTTTTGGCTATTCATAATGATCAATTTTTGCTCAAAATGGTGTGGGCTGAAAGTTGGGTTTTGTTTTATTTCTATTCTTAACATCCCTTATGGAAAAACTAGGTTGCTGCAAGCTTGCACTAAGCTAACATTTTCAGCGTGCGCAAACTTGCTGCAACCTTGCACAAGAGTTTGCATTTGTCCCAAATACTAGCTTGCAGCAAGCTTGCAGCAAGTTTGCGCAAGCTAAAAATGTTACCTTGTCGCAAGCTTGCTGCAAGCTAGTTTTTTCTGTAAGGGATATGTTGCATTTTTCACAATAAGAGGAAAATTATCATCATCCTGAAAAAAAAAAAAAAAAAATGCATACTTTGACTCACTACACCTTCCATGATCAAATCTATTAATTGCTTTAATGATTGATTGATAAAACATGTCAACATCAAAAACAAAGGTAATATTGTGCCAGAGAGGTCAAATTAAACAAAATAATCAAAAGGAACAATAGTCGATGATGAGGTAATTAATTTCCATTTAATTTCATTTATTGATTCCTGCAGTAACAATTTACAAAAACAAATTACGATATATCAACAAATCAATATGATGATTGGTGGGTTAAAAGAGGTCTGCCGTGAGCATGATATATGTAGCCTAATGAATATTGAGGAGTTTACGTAATCATATGTAAATGTTGTTTCTCACTTAAAATTGTATTCTGCATGAATACTTCTACATAATGCCAATTGCATTGCATATATATTGAATGATACCAGTGAGAATACAGACTTTGCCCTCTTTTCGCCCTCTTCCTAATACTTTTTTCTTTTGTTTTTAATTATTTGTGCGACATTACAATATATAGGTCAAATTCAATTCTAGGAATCAGAAATGATGCATATATCTACCAATGAATGATGGGGAGAAGAATTCAAGTCAGTTTACCATTTCCAGATATAAGTGTATCAATTTCACCCATAAATGGTTGGAATTATGACCCATAAATAGTTGGAATTATGACCCCTATTATGGAATTATGACCCCTATAATGGTAATCAGAGCATGTGACAAGAAACTTGTCCTTGGCTTTAAAACCCCCGGAGTCATATTGGTTGCAGGACATCCAGATATTGGGACACCGGGGTGAAACCAAAGGCTTGCACAATTACATCAGATCCCGTATTTTAGTAAAATTACAAAATGTATTAAAGTACCAAAAGATCTGAGATGTCCTATGACAACACAAAGTTGAAATAGCATTGCAGCTTCTATCAGATGATACTCCCATGGTATTAGGCCCAGAATGGTAGGCATTTTGCTGTAAAAATCACTTAAAATGAGCAAATTGAAAGTAGCATTAGGTTAAGTTCTTTTTATTGACGTATGTGTGATAAACTCAGATTTCACAAATACTTAGTGCCAGGGCCTTTTTAAAGAAATTCTTATACACAAAAGGGACCTTTTCAAAAAATGTTTAACTCATTATGCCAACCCTTCCCCTCCCCCCCCCCCATCCTATTTAGAAATATGTATCTACTTTAAAGGAAATTTCCTTCATTTCCAGACAATTTTCAGAACATTTTCTTCCATTTCATTAAATGTTCTTTCATTTCTGGTATTTTTTTTCTCACTTTAATTTCCAGGATATTTTTCTTTACTTTTCAGAAAATTTTGCTCATTTTCTAGAAATTTTGCTCATTTTTAGAACATTTTGCTCATTTTATTAGGGAATTTTTTGGCCAGAATTTTTGGATAATTTCCTTTATTTCCAGACAAATTTTCTTTCATTTTTAAAACATTTTTGTAAAATTTACTTTTATTTTCGGGTACTTTTGTTCATTTATCAGGATAATTGTTTTTTGATATTTGGAAGATTTTGCTTATTTTTGGGAAATTTTGCTCATTGCCGGAACATTTTGACCATTTCTGGAAAATGCTGCTTACTTTCAGGAACTTTTTGGCCATTTTGGGGGTAATTTTTTTCTTTTCCAGACAATTTTCTTCAATTATCTTCCATTTTTTTAGAAATTTCTTTCTTTAAAAAAAAAATGTGCAGTTAAATTTGTTTGATTATATATTGGGGACGAAATTAGAACCAAACTGCGGTGGCCGAAATGCTTTAATGCTTATGTTATACAACATATCCAACCTTCCTTCAGGCGCAAAAACAAGCCACTAAATTTGGATAAGGGGTGGGGGAAGGAATCCCTTCTCATATGTTCCTGCTCTCACCCTTTATAACATAAACATAATTACCTTGACAAACTATGTCTGTAAAAACAGAGTATTCACAAAACAATAACTAAAAACTTGGAGCTTCTCATATATCATGAGTTAATGTACATACTCATATAAACCAGAATGGAAACACTTTAAAAAGCCAAGCATTGCGTGTCCATCGAGCAGGAAGAAAGATATTTCACCAAGATTGCACTCCTACTAATAAGATAATTGCCAAGTATAACCAGCTGCTCACACTACACAGAATTCAATACTATCACTTGTGAATTTTGTCAGTAATTATTATCCATCTAAAGGAAATTTTGCAGTGATTCACAAACAAGGTGAATACTTACAATAGAGATATTATCAGAGATAAATTAGTCCATGTGTATTTTAGCGTGATAAGTAGCCAATGTCTTGCTTGGTATAATAGCAGATTAATGTTCAAATAAGCAGAATGAGAGTAGAAAGAATTTGCTAACAAACAAGGTATGCAATTTGATTGAAGTAGGTATTTTAAATGAATAATCCCTTGAATTTTCTAGTAGAGGACTATCAAAGAATCAATAAGTGAAAACACCATGTTGATAATTGATTCCGTTTAGAATCAGTTATTACATTGCAAAGATTTTATTTGTGTGTTGAAAAGTGATCAGTGCAGATCCAAGATTTATGAATTTAAAAAAAATAAGAATAAAAGGTTTTTCTTTACTTCAGACTTTAATGTATTCATGATAGCAGATATGAGCAAAACTTGTTTTTTGTGCATATGTTATACCCATTCTCAATTATTGATCAAAATATGTCTCCAATAATTTAGAAAGAGGCAATTACTTGTCAAGGAAATACATACAAATCTGCAAGTATGACATCCACTCTACATTACAAGGTCACTTTTTAACACCTGGTTAAATCTTTGAAATGCAATAACTCCTAAATATACAACCATGGTTCGAATGCCCATACAAATTGACACCCATATCATATGACCCGGCCAATTATAAAAATGGCATCCCACACTAAGTCCCACATGGCATCCCATGTCCCACATGGCATCCCACCCCATCCCATTACTTGTCCTACATGGCATTCCACCATATCCTCCACATGGCATCCCACCCCATGTCCCACATCCCATCCCATTCAATGTCCCACGTGGCAATCCACCATATGTCCCACATGACATCCCATCCTATGACCCACATGGCATCACACCCTATGTTCCACATGGATCCCATCCCAAGTGCCAAATGACATCCCACCCCATGTTCCACATGACATCCCATCCCATGCCTTGTCCCACATGGCATTCCACCATATCTCCCACGTGGAATTCCACCATACAGTATATGTCTCACATGGCATCCCACCCCATGTCCCACATGGCATCCTACCTCATGTCCCACACAACATCCCATCCCATGTCCTACATGGCATTCCACCATATTTCCCACATGGCATCCCACCCTATGATCCACATGGCATTCCACCCTATGTCTCACATCCTACATGTATGTCCCACATTTATCTAACCATTTGTACTACATGACATCCCTCCCTATGTCCCACATGACATTCGTCCCTGTGTCCCACATGGCAGCTCTCCCAGTGTCCCACATGGCAGCTCTCCCAATGTCCCCCATGGCATCCCACCATATGTTCTGCATCAGTGGCTTCCCACCTGATGTCCCACATGGCATCCCATCTTATGTCCCACACTGGATCCCACCATATGTTCCACATGGTATCCCTCCCAATGTCCCAATGGCATCCTGCTTGATGTCCCACATGGCATCACATCCTATGTCCCACACGGCATTCCACCATATATCTTACATGGCATTCCACCCTGTTCTACATGGCATCCCACCCCTTGTCCCACATGGCATCCTACCCCATGTCCCACATGACATCCCATAGGCTGCATAAGAAGTCTCATCCTAGCTAGGTAACAGTCCTTGATTGAGTATATTATGTATGAAAGTGTCAGTTCATATGCAAATGAGTTTTTGAATAAGAAAAAAGGCGTGAGTCAAATAATTATGCCTGATATAGCCCTTCGTAGATACCACATGGTATATATTATATCATATGTCCTACATAGCCCCCATTCATGTACCATATGGTATCGCTACCTATATCCATGTGCAATCACATCCTTTCACACTCCTTGACTGAGCATAACAAATAACTAGAACGGTAAATACCGTTATGGTTCGCATACCCATGCAAATTGACACCAATATCATATGATCCGGCTAATTTTAAAAATGGCATCTCACACTTAAGTCCCACATGGCATCCTATGTCCCACATGGCATCCCACCCCATGTCCCACATGGCATCCCACCCCATGTCCCACATGGCATCCCACCCCATGTCCCACATGGCATCCCACCCCATGTCCCACATGGCATCCCACCCCATGTCCCACATGGCATCCCACTCCATGTCCCACATGGCATCCTACCCCATGTCCCACACAACATCCCATCCCATGTCCCACATGGCATCCTACCCCATGTCCCATCCCATCCCATGTCCCACATGGCATTCCACCATATCTCCCACATAGCATCCCACCCCATGTCCCACATGGCATCCCATCCATGTCCCACAGGGCATCCCATCTTATGACCCACATGGCATCCCACCCCATGTCCCACATGGCATCCCACCCCATGTCCCACATGGCATCCTACCCCATGTCCCACATGACATCCCATCCCATGTCCCACATGACATTCCACCATATCTCCCACATGGCATCCCACCCCATGTCCCACATGGCATTCCACCATATCTCCCACATGGCATCCCACCCCATGTCCCACATGACATTCCACCATATCTCCCACATGGCATCCCACACCATGTCCCACATGGCATTCCACCATATCTCCCACATGGCATCCCACCCCATGTCCCACATGACATCCCATGTCCCACATGGCATTCCATCGTATGTACCACAGGGCATTCCACCATATCTTCCACATGGCATCCCACCCCATGTCCCACATGGCATTCCACCATATCTCCCACATGGCATCCCACCCCATGTCCCACATGGCATTCCACCATATCTCCCACATGGCATCCCACCCCATGTCCCACATGGCATTCCATCATATGTACCACAGGGCATTCCACCATATCTCCCACATGGCATTCCACCACACAGTGTCTCACATGGCATATTCCACCATATGTCCCACATAGCCTCCTACCCTATGTTACACATGGCATCCTACCTTATGTCACACATGGCATCCTACCTTATGTCACACATGGCATCACAACCTATGTCACACTCTGTGTTACTCGTGGCATCCCACCATGTCCTACATGGCATTCTACCCTGTTCAACATGGCATCCCACCCCATGTCCCACATGACATCCCATAGGCTCCATAAGAAAGCTCATCCTAGCTATCACAGTCATTGATTGAGCATACTATGTATGAAAGTGTCAGTTCATATAATAACTTATATGCAAATGACTTGTTAAAATGGGGTGAGACGCCATGTCCCACATGACATTCCATCCCATGGCAATCCACCCTATGTCCTGCATGGCATTCCACCACATACCCTATGTGGCATTCCACCCTGTTCCACATGGCATCCCACCCCATGTCCCATATGGTATCCCACCCCATGTCCCACATGGCATCCCACCCTATGTCTCACATGATGCCCATAAGCTCCATAAGAAGTCTCATCCTACATGTAGCTATCACAGTCCCTGATTAAGCATACTATATATTAAAGTGTCAGTTCATATAATAACTTATATGCAAATGAGTTGTTGAATAAGAAAAAAAGGTGGAGTCAAATAATCATGCCTGATATAGCCCTTGGTGTATACAACATGGTAAATATTATATCATATGTCCCTCATGGCCCCCATCAATGTCCCACATGGCATCCCTCCCTATGTTTATATGCAATCACATCCTGTCACACTCCCTGACTAAGCATGCTAAATAAAAAAGTCTGGTCAGGTCATATACTGTAACAACTTTATGCAAATGAAGACAATAATAAAGGTGGAGTTTAAAAAATCATGCCTGATATAACTGTTTGGTGCCCAAATATTTTGAAATTTTTTAAGGATTTCAAATTTCAAGTGCTACAAGAGAGACTTGAGGATTTCTGAAGAATATTGGAAAATTATATCATTTTACAGTTATCTTCTAAGAAAATATTAAATGTTTGTATTAAGAAACTAGTCTTTAATCCTATCTTAAGTACCTCTGAAAAACTTTGACATTTTCTAAGGAAATTCTAACCTTCCATAAGGATATCTAAAGAAACTTTAACTTTTTCTGAGGAACTCTGAAGAAACTTTAACATTTTCTAAGGAATTCTCAAAAAACTTTAACATTTCTGAGGAAATCTCAGGACAAATCTGTGGACGGCCGGACGGCCAGACGGACGTAATCGCCATTACATAGGTTCGCATAAATGCTCGCATGCAAACCAAAAAAGTCTAGTCAGTTCATATACTGTAGCAACTTTATGCAAATGAGCACAATAATAAAAGCAGAGTTCAATAATCATGCCTAATACAACCGTTGGTGCCTAAATATTTTGAAGAATTTTAAGGATTTTAAATCTCCAGTGCTACGAGAGAGACGCTTGAGGATCTCTGAAGAATATTGGAAAATTATATCATTTTACACTTATCTTCTAACTTCTAAGGAAATATCAAATGTTTTGTAGACTTTTAAAGGAAACTAGTCTTCAATCTGTCTTAAATGTCTCTGAAAACTTTAACATTTTGTAAGGAAATTCTAACCTTCTATAAAGATATCTGAGAAAACTTTAACTTTTTCTGAGGAACTCTGAAGAAACTCCAACATTTTCTGAGGAATTCTCAAACAAATTTGACATTTTTGAGGAAATCTCAGGACAAAACTGTGGGCGGCTGGACGGACAGCCAGACAGACAAAATCGTTATGAAATAGGTTCGCATCATGCTTTGCATGTTCCCTAATGATAGATGTCAACATGGTTTTTACACCAATTTGTTTCTTTTATAGTTGTTTATCACATATATAGGAAAATAAAAATTTAAGGAAAATTTTTCTTAAAGCATAAACAATGAAATCTTCAGTCCAAATAGGGCAAAGGATTGAGCAGCACATGATTATTATTACAATATTAAGTCACTCATGGAGCACTCGTTTAGAAAAAAAATCATGCAGCACACTTTAAAAATGAGGAAATACAACAACAAAAACATGAAAATCATAAAAAACATCAAGTTAATGAATAAAAAGCCTGGAGGAATAAATAGGTCTTGAGTTTTCTTTTTTATATTAAAAATTTCACAATCGAGGAAAATGGGGAACAAAAATGCTTGACTTTTTTCTTTGATATTGATTAATATTTCACACTATAAGGGCAATTGGAATGAGTTATTACATGTAATCAAAATGTTAATGGTTTAAGACACCAAATATGAAGAATTTCATCAAAATATGAGTATAAAATACAAATAGATAAAGTGCACTCATTCACATTGCATGAATTATTCTGATGGTGTAGCTGATCATTAAACCACATTCTGAATTCATTATCATGAATTTTTATATTCTTTTATAATGAAAAAACAAAACATTTGAAATTCAGATTTATATTTTGAATGTCTGTCTTTTAAACTTAAATGCAATGTCAGCCACTAAACAGCACCATGTTTCAAATTATAAAATGTTAAAAAGAGGATTTAAACATTATTTAACAAGTATATAGCACAGTTATGTTCTGTAGTTAGAACGTGACATGATTAAAATCTGTAATAGCTTGATAAGAATGTTAAGTAATAATAAAGGAAAGGCATCATCCCATAAATACATTCCGAAGTGAAAGTTGCCGAGCTTGTAACATCACTTCCCGCTTTTAATTTTCCCTATTGAAATCTGCTATATTATCAACCACACATCCGTTGGACCGAAAATACTGACATAGGGGCCTATATGTGTTATCGATAGTATCACAGATTTCTCGCAATCAATAAAACAAATTAAAAACCGGAAGTGACGTTAGCAGCACAGCAGTGTTCACTTCTGTATTCATTTATAAGACAACTCCTTTCCTTTAGGTGATGCATCTGCATAAAAAATGGTTAATCATCTATGGATTGTGGTTAAACATCTTTTTTTATTTTTTATCAGATAAAGCAAAAATTTCTGAGAAAATTTTGTGAAATTTAAATGACCGTATACCGATTGTTTTCCTTTCTTTTTTCTTCCAACAGCATAGAAACCAAATGATTCTTGGCATCGTTGCCATGGTGATAGCTATTGTAGCAACTGCACCTGCATTCAAAGATGATGACATCTGGGACAAACTTGCCACCGCTTTCACCAGGGACTCACTGCAACAAGACGAAGAGAATCACAAGGACCTAGATCAAGAAAGTAGGACCCCATCCAACGATCTTTTATTCATGAACAAAAGATACAGCAAGAAAAGCAGCTACTACTGTCCCCGGGAGTGCTTCGCATGTGCAAAGATGTTGGACATCATTCCCCTTGAATGTATACAGGATTGCAACAAGTACGGTCCCAATTATTCAAGGCAAAAGATTCTTGACAACTGGCAGAAATCTACATGGGCATCCTGTTTCACAATATTTAATTCAAGGCGTAAATAAAAAACTTTTCTTTTACTTTGTATTCGGATCAGATGACCACGTGGGTGTCAAATGATTTAAGAATGACAAAGTATTTTTTAGCTTGCTTTCAGTGTAAATATATATATATTTTTAGGGGGAAGATAACATAGTGGGGATGCTATAGACTTAAAATAGGTAAGATTCCAATTTTGATGGTGGTGCATATGCATAATCACATCCTGCTGCAATTGTCTATGAGATACAAAGACATAAAGGGTGAAACTTAAGCTAGCTTAATTTCAAGATGCAGCAATTGTAAAAACGCTGTTGATTACTTGATCAATTTGAAGACGACAATTTCATAAATAGCATTCATATTCTGGTAATGTTCATTAAAAGCCATTTTATATAAAAAGAACTTAAAATTGTCATTTCTTTAACGGTATGGCAAATCCTCAATATGTGATATGCAAGTACTAATAGGAATGAAAGCATGATTTATTTCTGTATAAGTTCACAGCAGCTGTTAGGGCATGAAGAGGATGAAAGGATGGGTGCTTGCTTTAATCATTTAAACTTTGCCATTTTTCTACAACAAGAGACCCAGAGTGATACCCCATGAGCTACAGGGGCAAGTGTTGAGTCCCAGGGGGAAAAAAGTATTGAGCCCCAGGGGCAAGTGTTGAGCCCCAGGGACAAAACTGATGAGCCCCAGAGGCAAAAGTATTGATCCCCAGGGGAAAAAGTGTTGAGCCCCAGGGGAAAAAGTGTTGAGCCCCAGGGGCAAAAGTGTTGAGCCTCAGGGGAAAAAGTGTTGAGCCCCAGGAGAAAAAGTGTTGTGCCCCAGGGGCAAGTGTGTTGAGTCCCAGGGGCAAGTGTTGAACCCCAGGCAAAAGGGTTGAGTCCAGGGGCAAAAGTGTTAAAATCCCAGGGGAAAAGTGTTGAACCCCAGGGGAGAAAGTGCTGTGTCCCAAGGAAAAAAGCATTTTGCCCAATTAAATTTGTCCTAACTCTTGCAAATGTCGTCCGACTTACAACACTTAGCAACCTATCCCAAAATATGCTGATGACCTTTCTGCCAATTTTGGGACATCTTAACTTGCGTTTAAGGTAGAAAGGTGGATTTATCTCATACGTGATATATCATAGAGGTAGAAGAGATATCCATAAATATACTTCTTTTTTGAAATCATGTGTTTTTGTTGAGTCAAAAAAAAAAAAAAAAAAAAACTGTAGTTGTTGTGTTAGCAATTGAATTTATTTTAGTATATCTTAACAAAAAATTGAATTATTTTCATAAACCAGCAGCAGCTGAGTAAGCTTTAATCTAATAATCCAAGAAAACCTTGATAGCTGCCTGGTACAGGTAATACCTTCCTGTAAGGTTTTCACATGCATACTTGACATTCAGCATGTTGATAAATATCAATCATAGGTAATTGTTTTAAGCGAAATAAAAAACTGTCCATGCATACCCTTAAATTCTCCTTGAAGTGAGATGTCCAATACCTTAAAGACATTCTTGATGCATGCAAACATTTATTGTCAGATGGTTTTTGAAAGAAAACAGCAGATATAGAAAAATTACTATAATGGTTAAAAACAATTATTAACACCTCTGGGATAGCTAGAATTTAATTTTAAAGGCAAATATTTCTTGTCCATTTTAAATCACTGATATCCGAGTTGTTAAAAAATATGATTAGTCTCAAGACCAGTTGGAGCCTGAATATTCCGGCACCAATGTTGTATGTCAACAACATAAATTGAATAAGTTTCACATGCATATATTTTGTGGGGGAAAGAATTATCTCATGCCCTCCTCTCAAAAAATCTCATTGCAATATCTAAAAATTCATCATATTTTGTTTCACAGTACTGCTCAGATATTTTTTTCAAACACATGGTAAATCCCCTTTACGGTCTTGCAAGACTTATAATCATATAATATAAGTGTCTTTGACACTTTTTCATGATGCCCTAGGAATGTTAAGAAGACACTATTTGCATTTACCTGGAAGATAGTGAATTATTTTCGCAAGTATTTCATTTTGCAATATACAAGGCTTTGTTTTGTGTTACCCTATTATTTATAAAAGCACTTTCCCTCAAGATTTGTTCGCCATGCAACTTGCAAATATGTCACTTCACAAATACAGGGGTTAAACTACTATCATGTGAGACAATAGATACTGCTACTAAAACTAAAAATAATATCAATTATTTTTTGGGATAAAAATACAAAATGCAGACTTCGTTAAATTGTAGTTGAAATTGAAGGAGCAAATACATGCATGTTCTTGTTTTACAGAGACATCTTTTCCTTCTGTCAACAAAATAGCAGTTGACAAAATGCACACATTCGCTGGTTACATATTTTAAGTTCGAAATGAAAATCATCATGCTGCAATTAAACACTTGTGAAAAACAGTGGAAGAGAAGGAAATCATTTTAATGATTTTTGGTCAAAAAAGAAAATGATTTCGGGGAATCTTCAGGAGTAGGGTCCCACAAAGAAAAGTTTGAAATTTTGGCTGGCATTGGCAGAGTGGAGGTGGAAATTACAGATGATATTGTGAAAAATAGAGGAAGGAGCAGGAATAGAGCCATTGATCTGCAGTCAATGCAATTGTTTTACAAAAGGGAGATACAAGCTTAATCAACTCAGCAAAATGGAAAGAATTTACACTGTTAGAATTCTATAGTGCTTGTGTTAAAACTAGAAAATAATTCTTAACATAACTGTTGGCGGTCAAACCTATGGATGTATATTTTATGTCCTTGCTTTGTTTGTGTGCATATGCATACTTAATTAGCACACCCATGTATACATTAAATCAACCATACATATGAGGACATTATTGAAACAATTCATCAACCCACACACCTTTGCAGAATTTTTGTTTACCGTACCCGTCTCAGGTCAGATGCTTAAGAATGTAAAATTAGGCTAAACGATTGTATCTGACAACTATTTCACACATCATTCCATGAAAAAAAATATAAAAATGTTTTTGTTGTATTTCATGAGAGTAATATCTATGTTTGTTTGTCATTGTAAGGAGTAAGTAAAAGAATACAAATCTTTCTATAAAAAATCATTTGTTTTCTTTATTCTATATTCATATTTACTTGACTACATGGAGGTCATAAAGTAATTGTTAGGAATTCCACCGTGACAGCAGATTACACAGTTCTCAGCCCTTTCTGACCAACTGTTGCCCATTTCACCAACTTTTGAATCATTTAGAGAATTTGAGAATTCAAACCCCCAAGATACATTACAGTAGGAGGTCATTCTTAAAAGTTTCTGCAAATAATTTTGGGTCGATATTGTATAATTTGGGGTGTTGGTCATTTTTAAGAAATGTGTGCATTTAATTTCATCTCAAAATACTATCAATCACTTGAAAGCCAGTAAAGCTAAAGTTGTTTTCTAAATACAATTACAATGAAGGAGCTAAGGATGTATTCCCCCTCCAAGATTTCAAATAGGGGTTCTTTAAGAGCATTCCTACCCCAGTTGTATTCCTTGATGTTGAAGATAGGGGTCCTTTAAGAGCATAACTTCCCTAGTTGTGCTCCTTGGTGTTGAAGATAGGGGTCCTTTAAGAGCATTCCTTCCCCAGTTGTGCTCCTTCATGTTAAAGAAAGGGGTTCTTTAAGAGCATTCCTTCCCCAATTGTGCTCCTTGATGTTGATGAAAGAGGTTCTTTCTGAGCATTCCTTCCCTAGTTGTGCTCCTTGGTGTTAAAGATAGGGGTCCTTTAAGAGCATTCCTTCCCCACTTGTGCTCCTTGATGTTGAAGATAGAGGTCCTTTAAGAGCATTCCTTCCCCAGTTGTGTTCCTTGATGTTAAAGATAGGGGTCCTTTAAGAGCATTCCTTCCCCAGTTGTGCTCCTTCATGTTAAAGAAAGGGGTTCTTTAAGAGCATTCCTTCCCTAGTTGTGCTCCTTGATGTTGATGAAAGTGGTTCTTTAAGAGCATTCCTTCCCCAGTTGTGTTCCTTGATGTTAAAGATAGGGGTCCTTTATGAGCATTCCTTCCCCAGTTGTGTTACTTGATGTTGAAGATAGGGGTCCTTTAAGAGCATTCCTTCCCTAGTTGTGCTCCTTGATGTTAAAGAAAGGGGTTCTTTAAGAGCATTCCTTCCCCAGTTGTGCTCCTTGGTGTTGAAGATAGGGGTCATTTAAGAGTTTCCTTCCCTAGTTGTGCTCCTTGGTGTTGAAGATAGGGGTCCTTTAAGAGCATTCCTTCCCCAGTTGTGCTCCTTTATGTTGAGGATAGGGGTCCTTTAAGAGCATTCCTTCCCCAGTTGTGCTCCTTGGTGTTGAAGATAGGGGTCCTTTAAGAGCATTCCTTCCCCAGTTGTGCTCCTTGATGTTAAAGAAAGGGGTTCTTCATGAGCATTCCTTCCCCAGTTGTGTTCCTTGATGTTGAAGATAGGGGTCCTTTAAAAGCATTCCTTCCCCAGTTGTGCTCCTTGGTGTTAAAGATAGGGGTCCTTTAAGAGCATTCCTTCCCCAGTTGTGCTCCTTGATGTTAAAGAAAGGGGTTCTTCATGAGCATTCCTTCCCCAGTTGTGTTCCTTGATGTTGAAGATAGGGGTCCTTTAAAAGCATTCCTTTCCCAGTTGTGCTCCTTGGTGTTGAAGATAGGGGTCCTTTAAAGCATTCCTTCCCAGTTGTGCTCCTTGATGTAAAAGAAAGGGGTCCTTTGTTTCTCTGTTTGCTTGATGAGGGCTTAATGGCACCACAACAGTGAGGGTCAAATTGTGCCTGAGAGGTTAGATCCTTCCAGAGGTAGGAAGAAAAGAAAACAGGAGTCTGAGAAAAGTACAGGAACCAAGAGCCAGGGAGCTGGGAATGGTGAGCTGGATGTTGTGGAGACTGTTTCCAATTTAGGAGTCCCATGAGGTTTGCCAGTGGTCATGAACATGGGAAGTGATAAGCAGCTTGATGTCAGAAAGGGTTTTGGGAGTAGGGGGGAGGTTTAGGGCAAGCTTAGCGGCTGAATCAGCTCTGTCATTACCAGCGATGCCAACATGGCTAGGTATCCAAAAGAAAAGTATACTTTTCCTGCAGAAGGGAAGGGGGGGGGGGAAGGGGGGGAGGAGGGGGGTGAAAGCAGTTTACGGAGGAGGTAAGATGTGGGGTTATCCCACTTAAGGTTGAGTAAAGAAGTAAGGACAGACTTGGAATCTCAGAAGGTGACAAAGTGGCTGAACGTGGAGTACTCCATATAGTTGAGGGCAAGTTGGATGGCCTTGGCCTCAGCCGAGAAGATGGACGAGTAGTTGGGAAGCCTGCTACTGAGGGTGATGTCTTGGATGACGGCAGCAGCAGCCGTCTTGTCGCCTTCCTTGGAGCCATCAGTATAGATGAAGGTGTAGTTTGAGACTTGATTTGGTTGTGGATGTTCATGAAGAGGTTGGGGTGGATTTGGGTTTTGTGATGAGTGGAGAGGCCCAGGTGGATGGAAGGAAGTGGGTGGCCCAGGGAGGAAAAGTGGGCCAACAGAAGGTGCCAAGAATGGCAGGGTTGATGCTGATATGGTGGAGGCCAGGTTTGATGAGTATGCTGAAGGGAGGGGATAGGGCTTTAGTCCTATCAAAGAGGGTGGAGAAATTGAGATACCTAATAAGGTTGTAGACAGGGTTTTTGGGTGTTGGTGAGGGCTCTAAAAGCATAGGAAAGGCTAAGCTTTCTACACCTTAGCAGGGAGGGGGTTCATTGGCTTCAACATGAAGGCTGGTGATGGGGAGGTCCTGTAGGCACCCAGGCAAAGCCTGAGGGCTTCATTCTAAATGGTGCTGATGTGGTTGAGGTAAGATTTTGAGGAGAGCATGGGGATTCGCACCCCAAGTGGTGTTGGAGAGGAGGCGGAGAATGTTGAGGGAGCTGTTGAGGGAGCTGTTGCATTTCTGTTTCAGGTTGGTGATGCTGTGCTTGTAGGAGAGCTTGGGGTCTAGGATTAGACCCAGGAACTTAGTGTGGTCAACTTTAGGAATGCGATTGCCATTGAGCAGGAGGTTCGGGTGTAGGTTGTTGAAATGACAAAAGTGCATACAGACTAAGTTGTCTTTGGATAATTTAAAACCATTATTGCTGCACCGGTCTTGCAGCCGGTTGAGGTTAAGTTGGAGCCTATTTTTTAGGAAAAAAAAAAGGTTAATTAATCATCTGATACCTGTACCTCAAATGTATCACTTTATTACCTTAAATTTACCTTGGCTTTTTATATCTTTTTGACAATTTTTTATTTATCTATTTATTATTATTAAAAGAATTTTTTTTAGGGGTACCTGCCCCTTGTGTACCCTCTGGCTATGTCCTTGTGTTTCTGAGCATTTTCACACACAAAAATAAACTCTCAAAAACCATGCAGCTGTTCTTTCAAAACTTCTGATATTTTTTGACAATTTTGACAACCATGTAACAGCATGGCGACCGTGTGGCAGCATGGCAACAGTGTGGCAGCATGGTGATCTTGTGACAGCATGGCCATCGTGTAACAGCATGGCGGCCGTGTGACAGCATGATGACCGTGTGACAGCATGGCGACCGTGTGACAGCATGGCGATTGTGTGACAGCATGTCAACCCTGTGACAGCATGGTGACCGTGTGACAGCATGGCGACCGTGTGATAGCATGGCGATCGTGTGACAGCATGGCAACCATGTGACAGCATGATGACCCTGTGACAGCATGGCGACCGTGTGACAGCATGACAACCATGTGACCGCATGACCACCATATGACAGGATGATGACCATGTGACAGGATAACGACCATGTGACAGCCATGTGACAGCATGACAACCATGTGATAGCATGACGACCGTGTGACAGCATGGCGACCATGTGACAGCATGAAAACCATGTGACAGCATGACAACCATGTGACAGCATGGTGACCATATGACAGCATGGTAGCCATGTGACAGCATGAAACCATGTGACAGCATGATGACCATGTGACAGCATGATAACCATGTAACAGCATGACGGATGGCCATGTGACAGCATGACGACCATGTGACCGCATGACAACCATATGACAGTATGGTGACCATGTGACAGCATAACCACCATGTGACAACCATGTGACAGCATGACAACCATGTGACAGCATGGCGACCATGTGACAGCATGAAGACCATGTGACAGCATGGCGACCATGTGACAGCATGATGACCATGTGACAGCATGGTGACCATGTGACTGCATGATGACCATGTGGTAGCATGATGACCATGTGATAGCATGATGACCATGTGGCAGCATGATGACCATGTGGTAGCATGATGACCATGTGATAGCATGATGACCATGTGACCATGTGACAACCAACCGGATGGCCATGTGACAGCATGACAACCATGTGACCGTATGAAGACCATATGACAGTATGATCACTATGTGACAGCATAACAACCATGTGACAGCATGACAACCATGTGACAGCATGACAACCATGTGAGAGCATGATGACCATGTAAGAGTATGATGACCATGTGACAGCATGGCAACCATGTGACAGCATGATGACCATGTGACAGCATGATTTACCATGTGACTGCGTAATGACCATGTGACAGCATGATGACCATGTGACAGCATGATGACCATGTGACAGCATGATGACCATGTGACAGCATGATGACCATGTGACTGCATGATGACCATGTGACAGCATGATGACCATATGACTGCATGATGACCATGTGACAGCAGATGAACAACTGCCTTTGAAAGGAAGTCTCTAATGAAATTGTGATGAGGGGAAATAATCTAACATTATTAGATCTCAATTAAATTATTGATAAAGAAGAAAAATGAGGACTTCACCCAAATTTTGTTTGTGAATCTAGAGTGTATTCAAGCGCAATAACAATCTTCTCATTCATCCAGTGATTTCTCTTTGAAGTTACCATGTTAAATGTGCTAAAAAATATGTTAATTATTTTAAAGCTATATAGGCAGGCTAGGCAGCTACAAAAATATCATTCTGGATAGACAAAACACATACTTAGTTTTCAAATTTAAATTTTATCGATACTAGAGCCATGAAGGCCCATCAGGCCGGTGCTTTTCCCGGGTTTCCTTGCGGATGAGTGCACATGACTCCCCTTGCAAAGGACACCAGTTCATTGCAGTTCAACTCCCAAGCACTGCTGGTACTTATTTTTAACAGCCGAGTGTACAGGAGCAAGTAGAGTGAAATCTCTTGCTCAATAACATAATGCAGGGTTCGCGAAACTAGGTACCTTTCGCATAAGAGCATGTATGAACAGGAAGACAGCTTAAAACTTTTAAATACATCTTTAAATTTCGTTACTTATTCTAAACTTTTAAAAATGATGAGAATGCAGTCCTCTCCACCTACTTGTAGATTGTTGGGTATATGATAGAGAAACGTTTTATAAGAGTTGGAATTGAGCTTAAAAATGTTTATTTTCAAATTCAATTAGCGTTTTCTTGATTATTATAGTCAGAATTTTGTGGTGGTAGAGAAAAATGCAAGCTAACACTTACAGAAATATTAGCTTGCAGCACACTTCTGACAATCTAATTATATATTCTTCCCCCTCCCCACCTAAAAAAAAAAAAAAACAATGGCCCAAATTTGAACATTGCGATGGATGCCAATAAATAGCTCTCACTTAATACAATCAGAAAAATGCCCTTTCAATACCCCCATTTTTGTCAAATAATTTGTTTCAATCTGCAACAAAACAGCTATAATTCAGATATTTTGAATTTCAACTTTCACTGCCAACAGGTTTAATTTTATTATCGATGATAAAACATTTTACAATTTCATTAAATGAAAGTACTTCATCCTTGTACGTGTCTTATTGGTTTTCATGACAGGCAAAAACATTTTTATTTAGTTGACTTAATTTCTTTGACGTTTGTATGGCAACAAATTTTAAAGCTTTCATGAGATGGGGAATTCTACTCTGTGACAGGTGGTCTAATATATTATTAAAATATTGATTTAAAGATATATGGACAGAACATAAGCTTCTTAATGGTTTAAAATGTACTCAAAACCATGAAAACAGCAAAACACTCCAATGGTCAGAATCATTTAGAAATTGACAATTTAACAATATTTTAAAACTTAGATACCTAATTAGTATCATTCTACAATATTTTGTGACTTAATAAGAATGGGACAACTCGAAAATTGCTTGGGCAGTTAATCCCCAGACTGCTGTTAAAAGTTAATGAGGTCTTTGACGTCATCCTCTTGTTGAGAAGCCCTGCCCACTTGACATTTTTTGGAGGAGTAGTGATTGCGTTCTGGAATAGCTGCCTCGACTTCTGCGGTCTGTAAATTCCAGTCTGTCTTGGGTAGCGTAAAAACTGAGATAAGATGGATTTGTTATTGTTTTATCCTTCAAATAATATATCCTTCAAATAATATTAACTTTAATAATATCTTTTAATTGGTTCCTTTTTGGTAAATTTTGTCGAAAAGGAAGGTATATTGATTTTTATAGGCCAAATCTTGCCGTGCTGCTGACTGCTTTGCCATTTTTTAGATTTCAGTTTGGTTTATTATGCACGTTTACAAGATTCCCCACCTATTGATACCAAATGCAGCTTGTATGGACAACATTAAGAGGGGCTACAACAGATCAAATGAGAGCACTCGTCCTCAATTCTATTTCTGTTTTTCATCGTTTCTAGCGTTCATTGATAAGATTGGACAGAATTCCTATTCTATATTGTTATCAAAATGGTAAAATATTTATCTTCAGTGAAGTCTAACGTTAATGTTACAAATGCATGGGCCTAACTTGTGAGTACTTGGCAATTAAGGCTAGGCTTAATTCATGAAGTTTGAACCAAACTGAAGAGGATGAAGTACTGTTCTTCATGTGCACTTACATTAAGAGTTTGGCAGGTCCTAATACGCCTGAACCTTTGCACTCAGAACATATTAAATATTGACACTTTGCAACGCACAACTTGTAAACAGTGGCCTAATGTTACATTGAGGGCAAAAAGGACAGTCTTAACATTAGGGCTTATTCATTCTTTTCTGCAGCAACGAAAACAGAGAACACTTATAAGAATGTGATATTACTACTTGTGGAGTGAAGCTTTTGTGGGAATAGTAACTGTATCATTAGTTCACAGTATAGTAAACATGTGCTAACAGCTCGCGCATGTGATGGACATGTGGTACATAGTCCACAATCTGACAATTTGCATATCACTTTTCGCGGTGATGTAAATCAGGTGACATGTTTTAACCAATAGCATTTGTGCATTTCCATGAACGTGTGGGCTAATTTTTCAATCAGAATAGCTCTGCATTTGCCATGCATGCGCTCCTGATTGTTTTGCCAAATCTGATCAATTTCTTTCAGAAGACGTAGGTAAAGAAATTTTTCCTCACATAGACAAAAATCAGCTTCTATGAAGTGTTTCACGCCATAGTGAGGGAGAATTTCAAGGCATACATTTGTCAGTCACTGTTTTGTAACGTTCCTTTTTTCTCTAATAATTCATAATTTTTCAAACAGATTTAGTTATTCAAGCAAATGAACCTAATTATTCAACGTTTATTTAAAAGTTTTGTGTACATGATGAGATTTCAGCTAAGCTTCCTATGAAATCATCATCAGCAAATGGCATGATTGAACTAATTACATATTCATAAATCTGAGTGGGCGGAATATGTAGATAAGAAAAACAAGTTTTCAGAGCTTGGGGATTGACTGCCATGTTACCTTATTGTTTTCAGGTCCTTACCAAATTACTTTGAAATGGAGAAGTTGGCTAATTTCACAGGAAATTTGATAATATTATAATATCCCAGATTTAACAGTAAAACGCAATTTGAGAACCTTTGATATTTGAATTTTGGAAAGAAATATACAGAATTAAATTGACTAATTTTAGTTGTTTTGTAGCTGTTCATACATCATCACTCTTGTGCATGCTGAACATTTTTACAGACTGTTCTGCTTAAAATTTAATCCTCTTTCATATTGGTACAAATTCTCTACCTGCTTCCATATTAGGTGCGATCTCAGCGTACGGACATTCAGTTTTAATTTTCTGATTGGTTGAAATTTCAACCAATTGCAAAACGCACGTCTTTTGGTCATATTTTGCACTTTATAAATAATATGGCAACCTTATCTGAGACGGCGATGTGGCTGAATGGATAAGGGGCTAGCTGGGCTTCGGGCAATCTGCTTTTGTTCCAAATGTAACGAGTTCAAAATCTTGTCAAGGCAACATTTTTTCTTTGTCTTTTCAGCTTACATGAGGAAATAACCTTTCTTATGAAGAATGGTCTATCAATCATTCATGGGTTTTGCACAAAGTCCTCCCAAGCATATAATGTATATAGGCTCAGCCAAGGACTAATCTAATTCACATCACTGAACAGCAGTTATGTAGCTTGAGCCCCAGATGAATGACCTATTGTGTAACAGTGTAATAGTAGCTGGTTGCTAAGAAGTAAACTGTGAATAGACTATGGATATGCTATAAGTTTAGAAGGTATAGATTACTCCTGTGTTGTGTATGGTGTAACAATAGCTGGTTGCTAGTCAATGAATTGTGTCTCTCAGGTTGAATGGTGTGGATTACCCTTGATTTTGAGAAAATTGAGGGTGTCGGGTTGGAGGGGTCTAAGGGCCAAAAATTCTTAATGATTTGAATCAAAAGATGAGAGCTATTAAACGAGTTAATTGAAATTATTAGCTCCATTATCAAAATAACAACGAATTTGTACAGTTCCTTTTAACTTCGGAACTCCTTTTAACTTGCACAAGCTAACATTAGCTTGCACAAGCAAGCATAAAACATTTGTTAGCTTGCACAAACTTGCAAACAGTTTTTCTAGTTTGCGCAAGCTTGCAGATAGTTTTTGCTAGCTTGCGCAAGCTAATTTGCTACAAACACTAGCTTGCAGCATGCTTGCTGCAAGCTTGCAGCATGCTTGCGCAGTGACAACAATTTAAACTGTTGCTAATAATTTCAGCCGTTAATTTTATTTTGCTTTTTAAATTCTGTAATTCTATATACTTGGCAAATGATATTGAAATTAATATTTCTGTATAATTTGAGCTTTTGTTGGTGACTAAAATGTTAAAATCGCTCTTCAGAAAATATTGAAATGAATTTTTAAAGATTACTTCCCTGGTGGAAGTCAAATTTGCACAGGTGAAAATGAAGAAAATAATTTCATCTTCTGTTGCACCAATAAAATGTATGTATTTCTTTAAAGAGATTTGAATTTGGAAAGTTGCATTGTGGGTTATAATGACTAAAAATCTCCTGATTGGGAGATTTTCCATTCGGGAACGTGGACCGGACTGTTTACTGCAATGTAAAAAGAGGGAATCTCGTCCCAAGAATTGATTGATATGTCACTGCACTCACCAGTACGTCACCAATATTATCTGATATATACTATTGATATCTGCACTTCCACGGTGACTACTGATTGGCTTGTAAAACCAAATCTAACTTTCAAAATATCATAAATGAACATTCTTTAACTAAGTTTTAAAATGCCATAAATCAACATTCTTTAGCCAAGTTTGATAGGACATTTTGCTGTTTTCAACAGTTTTTAGTGTATTTTAAACAATTTCAGCTCATCTTGTTGCTACCTGTCCACAAACCTTTAAGTAATAATAATGATAATGATATGAGTAGGCGTAGGAAGATATGTCATCTCTAATTGAAAAAACAAATTATAATTGAATAATATTTAATTACCTTCCTCCAACAGTCCAATGTGAATGCCCTTACTTTATCTCTAGTTCTTGGGAATATATATCTGTGTTGAATGATGTATTTGATATAGATCATGATTCAATTGACCCTAGTTCTTATGAGTCCCATAGCTATGAGGATGCTAATAACTTGCAAAGTTTACCTTTAAATAGAAAAATTGTTTTGACTTTTTTCTATCTGCCAAATGTATATCAATGTTCAAAGAAATACCACAATTCCTCTTGAATAGACAACTTGTTCTCATGCTACATTTCAATTATAGCTGTAACAGAAAAATGTGAAAATGACTGTACCCATAGTTTCAATTCAAATTCCCAAATTGTCAATCGTGGCAGAGACAGCAATCTGGTCAGTTTTTACATCTTCAAAGATCTAGCTTTTTCAATTAGAGATGACATATCTTCCTACGCCTACTCATATTCAAGTTTTTGCTTGTCAAGATATCAATCTTCTAAAGAAAAATCTCATTATAAACAGCAATCTCCTGACATTTCTTCATTTTATGAGCATTTATCAAAACATTTGGATAACACTTTATAATACATGAATGAAGGAAAACATGCTGCATTGTTCAGACATGTGAGTGAAAAACTAGCTGAAATTCATCAATTTTTTCATTAAATTAGCTAAGTATTGTCAATTATGCAGAAAATCAAACTTTTGAAACATGAACAATCTACCCATTTTTCTCAATTTCAATGCTTAATTTCATCAGCTTTCAACCAAAGACCTCAAACAAACAATAATCACTTGTTCCACCTTTTATACTTATCAATATGTTTAATGATCTTGATGTAAATTTAAATTTTGATATCACTATGACTGCCAAAAATGATTATTTACCCATTTTCTGAGATTCTGAGCATAATGAAATAATATAATATTCAAAACTAGAACAGTAAATACCGCATGGCTCGCATGCCCATGCAAATTGACACCCATATTATATGACCCGGCCAATTATAAAAATGGCATCTCACACTAAGTCTCACATGGCATCCCATGTACCACATGGCATCTCACCCTATGTCCCACATGGCATCCCACATGGCATCCCATCCCATGTCCCACATGGCATTTCACCATATCTTCCACATGGCATCCCACCCCATGTCGCACATGACATCCCATGTCCCACATAGGCATTCCATCATATGTCCCACAGGGCATCCCATCCTATGACCCACATGGCATTCCACCCTATGTCCCACATCCCATGTACCAAATGACATCCCACCTCATGTCCCACATGACATCCCATGCCTTGTCCCACATGGCATTCCACCATATCTCCCACATGGCAAACCACCATACAGTGGCTCACATGGCATTCCACCATATGTCCCACATGGCATTCCACCATGTCCCACATGGCATCCCACGCTATAACCCACATGGATCCTATCCTACATGTATGTCCCACATTAATCCAACCATATGTACCACATGACATCCCATTCCATGTCCCACATGGCATCCCTCCCTGTGTTCCGCATCAGTGGCTTCCCACCTGATGTTCCACATAGCATCCCATCATATGTTCCACATGGTATCCCTCCTAATGTCCCAATGACATTCTACTTAATGTTCCACATGGCATCACATCCCATGTCCCACGTCCTCCTACCCTATGTCTCACATAGTTTCCTACCCTACCCTGTCACGCATGGCATCCTACCTTATGTCACACATGGCATCCTACCTTATGTCACACATGGCATCCCAACCTATGTCACACTCTGTATGACTTGTGGTATCCCACCATGTCCCACATGGCATTCTACCCTGTTCCACATGGCATCCCACCCCATGTTCCACATGGCATCCCACCCCATGTTCCACATGGCATCCCATTCCATGTTCCACATGGCATCCCAGCCCATGTCCCACATGACATCCCATAGGTGACATTCATACGAAGAGTAACTTTTACGTGAATACCATCTGATTGTTCATTACATGCAGACAAAGCCTACATACGTACCTGATATAAAGTGCTCACTGCAAAACCTAGTGTGATAACCATAGATTGAAAGCCATCATGTCGTACAGCAGAAACCCACTTTAAACGTTGATCAGGATCAGATGGAAATCGAGAAAACGTCTTTTTATTCCCCGGCACACGTCTATTAGTGCAACCAATGGCACAGCAAGATTCCAGCATGATTATCTTACAAAAAATGATCTCACATAACAACCTGCAAACGTTTGTAAGTCTAATTAAGTGTACAGCAAAAGACACTGTTCTTGCCCGCCAAAATCGCGATGTAAAGAAAGTCACGTGACCTCATGACGTCAGCTGAGATACCCTTATATAAGGGATAACAAACCTGAGCAAGTCATTAGTTTCATTCAAGAATGTTTCGATGTAATTCAGAAACATTTCTTCACCAATCAGTTCCAGACACATATTACTTTGGGAACAATATAATGCTCTTTATACCAGTCTAGTAGAGTACATCAGTGGGAACAATATAATGCTCTTTATACCGGTCTAGTAGAGTACATCAGTGGGAACAATATAATGCTCTTTATACCAGTCTAGTAGAGCACATGCCCAAAATACGGCATCTTTGATACACTAACTTGCAGAGTTTAGAATAAGTACAAACATTTGTAAATCAAACTAATGATTTTTATATATTTAGAAAATAAATAATACTGCATGATTAATTTTTCAAAGTAGAAATCAAAAGAAATGAAAACTTAAAAAGCATAATGGGATTCTATTTAAAGCTCTTATTACAATATGTGCTGGGCACTACCATTATAGAAAATGGTGAACAAAATGTGTGTTGTCAGGTTTCGGTTGTTTGCATTGTAATAAAATACAACAACTATCACTCCTGGATTGACGTCTACTTGAATGCGTCAAAAAATAATATTAATTATATTCTTGGTGATTGCGTAGCCCTGCGTAGCCTTCATAAAACTGAAGGATTTGGAAGGAGGTGGATTACATCTGAAGTGATTGGGACTATCTGAAGTGATTGGGACTATCTGAAGTGATTGGGACTATCTGAAGTGATTGGGACTATCTGAAGTGATTGGGACTATCTGAAGTGATTGGGACTATCTGAAGTTGAATTATATTTGCGTTTCGAGTACCAAAACACTTCATTCATCTGGCCAAATGGTTCCAAATCGTATCATTGTAAAATGGCAATGGAAGTGAAATAAATGTATTTGTAGTCTTTATTTGAGTCTTTATTCAGTACCTTGCTAATAGGGCATCTATGTTCTAAAGTCTGCGGCCACAACACAACCAGTCCTTTTAAAAGGGCTGTGCTTGTATAATGAATGCATTGAAATAAATTGAAACGGGATATTAAACTTGAGTAAAATTGAATTAGTAATTAAAATATTAAATTGATTGCAGATACCCATAGCTTTTCAAACCTTGATCTTCCAAACCAGTTTATCTTTATTCTTGTTAAGAAAATTGTGTGACAGACTTTAAAGGAAAACTTGTTTGTTGGTTCAACTTTAACAACAACGAGATGCTGTCAGTCAGAACACGGTAATATACAGATTTATCTCTGTAGCATCATAGCAGGAGAGAACATGGTTAACAGAGCTTTTAGATGTTGTGCAGTGATAGATCTGCACAAACAAACGCACTTCACTACTTAATAAAATAGCATACACTGTGTAATGGGCTGAATATAATGCACAGTTAACCAACCATTGGATAACAATCTTATCCAGATGCCAACAATTTGTTCAAGAAAAAGAGCAGGAAAAATGGAAAGAGGTCAACAAATTTGACTGTTAATCACTTTGCAACCATAGAGTATGAATTATTACATTAAATCCAAAAAAAGTGTAATTAAATTTTGACTTTGTTTTTTTTCCTTCCAAGTTGAAGGTCAAATTAGAATAGCATCATGATGATATAATGATGATGATGATGATGATGATAATATGATGATGATGATGATGATAATATGATGATGATGATGATCATCATCATCATCATGATCATCATCATGACAATGATCATAATCATGATCATTTTAATGATGATCATGATCATCAATGATTGTGATCATCATGGTCATCATTAAAATCATCATTATTATTATTATTACAAGTTGTGATAGTGTGATTACTCTAATAAAATTCACATTTGGGGCCTGCGGTACTAGGTAGAACTGTGTTGCCTAATGTTCTGTACAGGTAGGTATATAGAAAGGAACAGCAACTTAAGCGAATGTGTGGGGGGGGGGGGGGTTACACCCCCTGGAAAAAAGGTTTTGAAGAAAATTTGTTAATTTTGACTATTTCGTCAGGAAAAACATGGTTTGTGAAGAGAAATGGTAGGAAAATTAAAGTAAAATACTTTGAAAAACACTCGGCTATGAAATATCAGATTAATTTCCCGACTCGGCATGATGCTGACAACATCATACTTGGGCCCCGACCTTCATCATGTAAAATGTCGGATGCACTATTTAGATAAAATAATTGTCAGGGATCATGCCAAACCAAACCAGAGATGATGTGATAACTTGTTTCATGAGCAGTTTTGTCTTCAGAGTCTTGGAAAGTGGGGAGCAGGGGGAAATTGTACTCAATGAAAAAAATTCACATTCCCAGTCGAGTCGCATGCTTTCTTTTCACTGAGACTTATTAACATAAATTTGAAGTAAAATTTGGTAAAATCAGTGGAAATTTCAATAATATTTGGTAACATTTTCTGATAATTGATGAAAATTGACCACATTTTCCGATAAAGAAGGAAATTTCCTGAAAATTGCCCCAAAATGAATAACACGAGAATGAATGTAATTTTCTAATATTGAATGAGATTTCCAGAAAATTTGGAAGGAAATTTTTCAAAAATTGACCAAATATTTTCCAATATCCTGAAAAAGAAGAAAATTTAATATAATTGAATTTTTTTTACCGAAAATCAAAGAAAAATTGCCTTAAAAGAAAAGAAACTTGCTCAAGAATGCAGGAAATTTTGAAAGAGATTTTCCCAAAATTGTAAGTGGTTGAGGTAACCTTAAGTTCATACGCTCCTGGCTTATCCAGCTTTAGCAACCACATTGCCATGGTAAACCTTTATCTGCTTTTGCCAGTTTGCATTTATGCAAAAAAAGTGGCGGAAATTTCAGTTGATCACACTACTATAGGCATATGGCAGTAGCCAGGAAGGGGTGGGGGAGACAAAAGCACTTAATGAGGAGGAACTTTGGTAGATTCTAATCAGTTTCTGTATGCTGATGTTGTGTGATTGCTGCTGTATACTGCATGGTTGCATACCCCATGATCTGAGGAATCTGAGGCTGTGACATCAAAACTAGTCTGACTACAGTTGTTTCTACAGAAATGATACCAAACTTTAAACTTGAATATTTCCTTAAGAGAATAAGATTTTTGAATGTTTTTTTCACCATTTTGTTTCTTTTGATGTCCTCTTTAAAATAAGATGGACATGACCACGTGACTAATCCTTTAATGATATTGATGTTTCCCTTGGCTCCAGGATTTGTAAATTTGCTGATGAAACTAAGCTGTACAGGATTGTTGCTGATGCTAGGGATTCTTCACTTTTGCAAAGTTTTGACCACTTTAACATGAAATTCAAATTTGTTCTTTCCATTTTTCTGTTTGTTCAAACTTAAGGAAACACTGGAATAATATATTTAACATTCATCATATTCATGTAACGATAATCATCCTCTGGTTTAACCCGAATATTCGCTCCCACATCGAAAACAAAACAACAATAACTTGTTACAAGGATAGAAGGCGGGATTATGTAATTTCCCCTTTGATGTCATACTGCTACAAGAAAAATCTGGGTCACTGCCAAACTGCGTTTAGAGCAGTGATATGGTCTAATCAGGGAGTTAATGGCAACTCCCTGGTCTAATCTACTGCACCGTATAATTGAGTGCACTTGAGGTAGCTTTTTGAATTATTTACCCATTTTATTTCACCCGAATCAGTGCTAATGGGGCTGTTATGTAGCAATAAATATTCAAGTGTTTGAAGTTCTTATACAAAATTCCAAGAATGATTGTTTGTTATCTACATATGTTGAGAAACGCTACAGCGGCCACGAGTGAATTCCACAACTGGGGATGACAGATCACAAGGCGTGAGAATATCACCAAGTTTTGAGCATGAGCTGGCTGTAACCTCATTGATTTATGTCAACAAGTGCTGATTTAAGTTGTGATGCGTAATCCAGTCGTATAAACAATACAATACCCAGGCAAACATTTAATTCGTCCGTAAATACAATTATTAGTTTTGAAATAATTGTTACTCTTTGAAGTAAATGTTAAAAGACATGGATTAATCTGTAATTTTGATCACAAAAGGTGTCAAACGAGAATTTCAATGTTTTTATTGCACATTAGAAGACTTAAAAGCTGGAATACTTTCAACGATAGGCCAAAGGTCATCGATGCGTATGAATTTTCTTGATTTCTTTGCATCATTACCCTGCAGTTGATTCATGACTTGTGTGTTTAACCATCAACGCAAATTCTTCTGGGCCAACTTTAGGAATAGATAGATTCGAAAAAGAAAAAAAACTGAGGGCGGAGGGGATTATAAAATCTTTCACATGGAGAGGAGAAGAAAAGACACACTGTAACACATTTATATGGAATTAATTTATATTTTCAGGATGGTTAGGCAGGATAAACTTTTTTTAAATTTCAGTTTATTCCTGCCCTTACATGTATCCCAAAATTTAATTTAACCATTTTTCAATATGGGAAAACTATGTCAAAACTTTCAAGGGAATAAACAAACCAGAAGATTGCTATTTTTTCTCGAAATTATTTTGACAATCGTTATAACGTGGCAGTTGCATCCGCTTGAGATATTCAGGGGTGTCTAAGAAATGCGCAGTTTGGATTTAATGTGAAATTCTCCTCAAATATTACATGGCCCACTCAATGGTAGATTGTGAAAAAGTTAGTACGGTATCCCCATGACCTTATTAGGAGTTACAACATGGCTGTAAGCGAAAGATTTGCAGGTGGGCCGGTCAGTGGCTGGGATATGTGATTCGATAATGAATGAATATGGGTGGAAATTTCTTGTTTGTGTATTTGACGGGTTATGTTAATGAGTGCTAGCCTGGGCCTAGGGCCATCCTTATGAGCACAAGCTAGCTACGTTCCATGCATCCGATCCCAGGTACTGTGGAAATGTTTAATGTTATGCATATGGACCCCGGGTGGCAAATGTGAAGGCAATGACTTTGTGGGTAAAGATTGACACGAGAAGGTTGGTTAGATGGTTTCGTGAAGTTTTGCAAACTTTAAAAAACAAACATACAAATTGAAATAACATTTGTTTACACGGAGCATGATTTCCTAAACGGTTAAACTTCATAACCTTACTAGCAGCCCTGGGATGCCCCATTGAATACTACCGACCCAGCGATGATTCTTCCACATGTCCACAAACACTGTTATAGGTTTGGAAACAAACTTTTAATACTAGCAATCTGCTGCCCATATGGCACATCCCCGCTTACGAAATGCCGCGTGTGTTCACCAACCCAACAAAACATTATCCTTAGTTCTCATTTAAGTTTAAAATTCTAACCCCCATGATAGATAATGCATTTAAGTATAACTTTCTAGCCCCCGCGATGCAATGTAGCTCGATTAGACTTATTGACACTTGAGACTAACTCTACGACAAGCGAAAATGATCAAACAACAACCCCGACAACAACTTCACATGTTATCTTCTAGGTTATGTCATGACCTTGAACTCGTACTCCAATCCGATACGATATGATACAGCGTGACCTAAACAAGAGTCCGAGAATTTGCATATTCATAGAAGAATGTCCGAATTCTGACTGAAAAATACTACGATATGATTATGACATGTCTGTACACGTAACTAATAGACATGTACATGTATGACCTGCTATACCAACTGACCAACATCACAGCCCGGAGCGGTACCGATATGAAACGTAAATAAGATTACTGTCAACAGCTAAAAGAGCTATTTTTAGTGCCATTACGTATTGATATCTGACACTTTTCTACAAAAAAATGTTCACCTTTTGCGAGCTTTGATTAAAAAAACTAGTTTGATGAAGCATACAAAAATCTCACTTGAGCCAGAATCTCAAGAGCAAAACTGTAAAAACCTAGAAGGAGATACACTTTTAAACAAAACTTAGTACAGGCACATATGAGAGGTCACGTACGATTTGATAAGCTCCACTCTTACATTCTGTGTATGGGTGGACCAAAAAATAAAAAAATCTACACAAACACCCCAACTATTTTCTTACACACCAGAAATACATATCTCAGGGAATATTTTTGCAGGGCCCTTGTCCCCTATCCCCCTCAGGTCATGGTGCCTAACATATGTACCACCACTGATGGAGAGCAACAAATCCTCTTAATGACTGAATCGTGAAAGAAAATCAACGAAATACTTGAAAATTTGAGCTGCTTCCTAATTATAAATGCATTAAACTTTGATCAGTCATAACCTGAAAACTAAATATACTTTTCCAAATTCAAAGACAACTTTGTTAAAAATTTCACTTTCATCCCCAACCCCCCGAACCCATTCATGTCAGAAATAATAACAAAAAGAAAGTCAACAAAATGATCAACGTTTTGAGCTGCCTCCTAATGAACATATCAAACTTTGATAATTGATCTTGTGAACAAAATATTCTTATTTTTTTCAAATTCAAAGAAAACTTTAATACTTTAATGCTTTTAGTACTTACTTTGATAAATGCATTTGAAGAATTTGGTAGACCTATAAGGTCTAAATGGTTCAATCTGATTGGAGGACAAATGTCAACTCATAGTGCAATGACACAAGACTAACAAGACGAATACACAACCATGCTTTAGACCTAAAAATTTCTAGAAGTTTCAAAATTTAGAACCTAAAATTCATAACACACAACTGTCCCCTGGGAGTGAAATATGAAAAACTTCATCATCATTTTTCAGGTTGAGTGAATTTTTCATTGATTACATTATGAAATGTGACTGGGCAATTACAGGAAACCAACTGGAAGTCGTTAACTTTAAGATGTGCATCTTTAATTACATCTTCTGACTATCGATGGACCATGATTAAAGTAATATGTCAGAGGGAGAAAATTGTACATGTGATGTATTTCAGCGACATACAGTTTTAAAGATCAGTGAAAATTAGCTAGAAGAGAATTAACTACTCATTAAGGCAGACATAAAGTCTGACATAATTCTTGTTTCATATAATACAATTAAAAAAAACAATTTTTTTTGACAAAGTTTCCTGCCTCCCGAAGCAATCTAACATAACCGTTTGAATGATTCAAACTTTAATACTACTACTTTGGGAGCCTTCATTTTGATTTTAGAACACACAGAAAATGATGTCATCAACCCATGTTAGAATGCTTTCTATTTCTTATAATCTATCTCAAGTTTTCTAGGTGATGAAAAATTATTTTCCTTTTGTAGAGGGTCAAGGGCATTTTTATGTATATGTACATAAAATTATCAACACATGCTGTTCAAACTTTTGTGTCACATAATTTTGGAATGAAAACTTATAATACAATTCATAAAGTAATACATTCATTATAATTCTTGTTTCATTTGGGGAAATAAGTTTCATCATGCACAAGATTCAATAAAGAATTGAACAAAATGGCAGCTTCCATGCATCAACTTCAAACATGAATAATTTAAAATACATGTAGAAATAAGATTGTGACTTGCTGGTTTTGGTAATTGGTTTATACTTTAATCCTCTATCATATGAAATAAGGATTGTGTCAGACTTTATGTCTCCTAGATAAAAAGCCAAACAATGAGAAAGAGATCAAAATCAAAAATGTTTTGGCATCAATTTACAAACATTTAGAAAGTTACTTTCAATTTGTTTGAAATTAAAAGAATTCTCAGTCAAAGTGAGGACATTTATTTTGCTAAGTTACGAAATAATTGTGATTAATTTGAACAATGGTATTAAAGGTTTTCAGTACCATAAGGTGCACAAAAAGTGTGTTTGAATATTCTTGAGACTCAAGACAAATACACCCCCATGTTTCGCTTGCCAGCTCCTTTAGTCTTTGATGACGGATGATACTGCCACGTGGCCAGCCTAGGCCTAACGTTACAAAATACTATACTTGCTACATGGTTACTATGGTACTAGTGCTATGTTTCACAGCCTTTCTATTGTTTTTACTTTCTCTCTCTGAGCAAAGTTTTAAACATACAAAATAAGTTTTTTACTCTATTTTTTCAAACCATTTCATTCTTATGTGTTTTTACTTATAACAACTCTTACAAGATAGAGAAAAAAGCAAAACAAAAATAGCATGATAATAGACGATTAAGTAGTCTAAGAAAAATACACCCCCATGTCAGCTGCCAGCTCCTTTAAGTCTTTACGATATGAATAAAGCGAGCTTGCAGGCTTAAGTCTTTATTGATATGAATGAAGCGAGCTTGCTGGCTTAAGTCTCTATGATATGAATGAAGCGAGCTTGCAGGCTTTAGTCTTTAATGATATGAATGAAGCGAGCTTGCAGGCTTAAGTCTTTAATGATATAAATGAAGCGAGCTTGCAGGCTTAAGACTCAATTTAGAATTTTGCTTAAATCTTATATGAATTTAAGACCTTTTATGTATTTCTGTTCAGATTTCGGAATGAGGTTAGAAATTTACATCACAAAAGTTTCAGTATAGGCATGCAGTAAAGTAAATTTGAAGGTTTTTGGACAGGTACAAAATGTGTATCTGGTATCTGTATCTGAAGGCAGTGGCATAGCCAGAGAGGGGGTGGGGGCGAGGGGGGAAATTTCCCCGCAATATGAAAATCCTGGCTATGCCACTGTCTGTAGGTATACATTGCAGTAGATTCAAACATGGCATTGTAGCAACCAAAGAGAGAAAGGGCAGATAAACTTCAGTAATTATTGAATCACTGAAATGCTCAAACCTAGAGCATCTTCTTCCAAGTTATTCCAGTCAGTGACAGTTCTTATAAAGAAAGAATGTTTGAATTGGTCGGTGTTACAATTTGGTACTTTGTAACACTTTTGAGTACTTGTTACAGCTGCAGTAAAATTCTAAAGTCAGGTTGAGGCACGAATTCTTCTTCTTCCTGGTCATACTGGTTTAAGGAATTCAGTTAGAGGCATTGCTGGCACTATTACCCCTCAACAACTTTGTACATGAAAGTTTTCTGTTTTACCATGTACTGAAAAAAAGCATTCAACTCTGAGTTTAGTAGTCTTCAAATTTAAAAAAAAAAGCCTGTGTACTTATCAAGTTATGGGTAATCAAAGTTTGAAACATATTGAAAAAATGTGATGTAGAACAGAAAAACACCTCAAAATGCTTTTGTTTTTCTTTATATTTCTTCCTTAAAAATATTTAAAATGCCTTCTCCAGCTTGAGGTTGGTTGGGGGTATGTGACCAAATTCTCTTTATTAGAATTATCTTCCCTTTCAAAAAGAAATGGCAGAGGATTAAAAAAAATGGATTTACATAAGAAATTAGTGCCTATGTCCTGTTTATACATCACAAGAGTAACACAAGAATTTGCATATTTTCCTACATTTGCACAAAAACCTGTAAAATGGCAAATCTTTAACTGATTTTTTGCTTCTTTCATGTTTTTAAAAGGATTTTAAATCAATTTAGCTAATGTTCCCTCAACTATACAATAAATAAAATGTGCATACACTTCAGTTCATTCAGTTTTCCTCCAACCCTTTAACGCTTTACTTTGATTAACTTTAGACAATAAATTCAACATTCAGCTGTAAAATAATTTGTTATCACACGGCAGCTTTCTGGGTTTAATGACTGACAGCTTGTATTAACCAATCACCGAATAAATTTTCCTAGCAACAAAATCTGCGTAACTAAGTGGGGGTAAACATCCTATGCGGCACTGGTGCAGTACAGCTAGCTATAGCGGCATGCGCTCATGTAGTCAATGCAACTTACTGTACAAAACAAATTTCTGCACACACACAGACTAAGTGACAGCAAAATGGTGAACATTGCGCTTACGGGCCCGGTGTGGGCTTTGTAAATCTGATTGCTGTTACCCAGAACAGTTAGCAAACTGAATTTTGTTTATCTCATTTACTAAAAACTCTAAAGATCCGGAGAAGTGCCATAAATGAATCAACACTTGTGGCAGGGCAGGCCTTGTCTAAATGTCAACGCATTGGTAATGCACGATTGCGGATTTGAGGTTTGTTTGCCCCACATACCGCGTTGCTATGGTGGGCGTGGCCTATTTGGAAACTTGGAACGGTTCATTCTTTCACCAGCTGAGCAAATTAGCCAGTTAAGCAAACTGATGTTCAAACTTCTTTCAGTTTAAGCACAGTTTCACAGAAGGGTATTTTCAAATATCTTGACAATATCTTTAAGAAATCTTGATTGAAAAATGTATTCAAAATCATGATGAATATCTACTAAATGATTTTGTTTTAAATTTGAATTACATGCTCTCCAATGCATCCAAAGCCAACAAATGCAAGTGACAGTAAATCAAAACGGAGGGGGGGGGGGAAAGGAACTTCCATATGTGAGGTACATATATGTGCTGCCTGAGCAGGTACCTTTTATTGCACCATTTTCGTAGTGCAGGTGTCTTTTTTTAGTAAAAAAAAGTCTTTATTCATCATTTTCATAGTGTAGGTCCCCAAAAATTTGGTTTTACTATGTTAATTTTGTACTGCTGGTCCATTTTTACAATAATTTATTTGTATACTGAGGGTATCAAATTGCATAATTTCATACTGCAGTTACCAAAAAATCTGTCATACTGTGGGTATGTTTTTCGGTTGGTGAGCTGCACACCCTACCACTTTTAGTATAAAGTGCCCCCTTACCCCCGGGCCACAAGCCTCCATTGGAGTGGTAGCACTACACATACTGTATGGCTGTTGTTAACCAGTTGTGAAGAACTGTTTGGAGACTTTGGGTTTGTTCACCCTCCTCTGCTGTCCCTAACTTGCAACTTTTTAAAAGCTTTTCTTTTCTTTTTTTCTCTTCAAAATCGCTACACTCGAAATTGGTGTGACAACCACTTCTGCCTGTTGCTGCAGAAAAAATGAAGCCCACCGCCAACAAGAGCTTGTGATAGAACACAAAGTTAGCCAGCTATTTGTAACGAGTGTGTCAGGCAAGGAAAAGAAAATCATAAATCACACAGAAAGCATAAGTGAGATATAAAAACTGAGCAAATTGAAAGAAACCAACAATTTGTAAATGAATTAAGTAAAGTGTTTCAATTCTGTTTAAAGTGTTCTTGATACTAAACCCCGAGTGAGCCAGTCTTAATCGCAAGCATCAAAAAAAAAAAAACTCTTGCACCTGCTCTTCCCTTTCAATTTTCCACAAGAAAGGGCAAAACCAAACTACTTCTTTTTAGTCATTATCTTAAGAAGTATGCACCAACTGTCAAATTTAATGAATCTAGACACTAAGTATAAACAAAACAAATGTCCACACAAGTATGAGGTATACCTAATTTTCTTCCATCACTCAACAAATATATCTGAGACTCCATCCATCCCTTTAACATAAATAACAATATGTATGGAAAGATCAAATCAAGAACAAAAATATTCATTATCAAAAATAAACAAACAAAATAATCAACCATTTTGCCTTTGAGAGTACGAAATTCCTAATTTAGAAAGTACCATTAAGGTTGAGAGAATTTCTATATATGTATTTATATCACTATCAACCACCCATCAATAATAAGCTGTGGGCGGTAGACGTAATATGAAAATATTCCTTTCACAGGAAGAATTGGCAAATCTTAGCAATCTGTTCGTTTTGATGCCTTCTTGCGCCAATAAACATTGTAGTTAAAACTTTGGAAATAGAGGGAGATATTACAAATTCATTGCCCTTAAATTTGAATGCTCTGTGAAACTTCAAACCTCTCATTAATGTGTGGTCAATATAAACTAAAACAGTATTTGTACTTGAATTTCCGGGGATAATGGACATATTGATCTGTTCTCAAAGAAAAGGAAAAGATGTCTAAAAACCATTCTATTAAAGTGATGGCACTTAGGAATGATCACAACTTTAAATTTTAAGAGGGGCATCGCCAGATTTAAACTCGTCTGGTTGGGAAAAGTTGGAAGTAATTTAACTTCTATAATAGAGGAGGTAATGCACAAATAATAACTTCAGAAAACTATTTCTATGGATAAGTAGCAATTCAATACTGTTTAAATGATCTTTAAAATTTGAGCAGAGTAGAATTTGAAACTTTTAGTTGTTAAAGAAGACAGATGTTTTAAAGTTTCAGTCATTGAAAGTGATGAGAAAGTATACTGAGTGCAGCAGAAATTCAACAAAATTTTGTCAGAGCAGATTGCCTTCCTTTTAGATATTTGTGACAAATTTAAAACAACAGATTTAATACAAAATAAACATATCGACCTGCAAGGTCATAGATCACAATTTGAATATTAGGGTCTAAAATTTACAAACAAACGAGCAAAATGGTCATTTTTAACTGGTTTGGTGACATAATTTACTACTTTTATGGCTTTCAAGAAACAATTTAGAAAACTATTTCAAAAACGATTTTGAAACAATTTAAAAAAGTGTTGCTGCTGCAGGTATAAAGACCTTGAAGTATTTTGTATCTCATTTTCCCCTGCCATATATTAAGTCAGAGACAATTAATGTTCTATTAACCGATTACCAGTAAGAGCTTCAATATCCTTCCTCTGACTTAAATAGTACCATAATGGAATGAGTTCTTGCTATAACCACAAGAAGGTAGATCACCAAAGTAGTCAAATAATACTTAACTTATAAATGTTTTATTCTAATATCTTCAAAATCAGAAGATTAAATTCTGAAATAGAACTATATCTGTAATTATGAAAAAATCTGTTATGGATGAACGATTCATGATGACTGAAATTTGGAGAGAAAAAAGTAGATCTTAAATTTGTGGAAACAAAGTTACGATAAAAATCAACACTGACAAGTGAAAGTGATCAAATCACTGTTTTACAACTACTTGGTAACATGACAAAAAAACATGTCTATCTGGTAACTCGATTCAGACGGAATAAATTCACAGCTTAAGAGTGCAATTTTCAAATAGAATCACCCTTAAATTTCCACAAGGAATGTACAGCTACCAGAAACAACACATTAGAAATTTCAAATACCCAGAGAGTAAAATGTTGACTTTTTGCTCAATTTTGCCGTGCAAGCTGCACACAATTTACCATCTGGTTGATTCAATGAAAATCATCAAGGGAGAGTGGGTAAAAATAAAACGTAGTTCACACGACCCAATACTTTTTGTTCCATCTTAGCATATCATATTGATTAGGTTGTAAACTTGTATGATATAATTGGTGGAATATGTGCCTTATGTGTGATTTAAGACAAAAGTCCTGAAGCAAATTATCAATAATTTTTTCACAGCAAAATTAAAAATACATAAGGAAAAGTATATAGACAGGTTCCTCAGTACTTTAACCCAAATTGTTGCCCTTAACTTAAAAAATGAAGGGAAAAAAATGGTGGTTTTTTATCAAGCATAGTGGTCAACATGGGAAAAATTGGTCACCACTCCCAGTCATGTCAGAAATGACAGCAAAAGTAAGTTTTGTCATTCCATTGTTTTCCCCTTATACTGTAACATGTATAAAAAAAAAACATTTAAAAATGATATGAAAATTTTAAGTTAAACCATAAGGGAAATGAGGGTTTCAAATTATACAAAAATGGTTAAATAGGGAATCTCGTCTCAAGAAAATTGCTTGACCTCGCCAGAAATTCTGCTACATACTAGTAATGTTACATCCTCAGCAGTTATTGATTGTCTTATTAGTCTATGTGCAAATATTAAGATCAATCAATAACCACTGTGAAAGTGACATCACAGGTATAAAGCGCAATTACCGGTGGGGTGTCCAGCAATTATATGGAGACAAGAATCCCTCTTTAAATATTGCAAAATTATAATTCAATCTTGCTAAAGAACTTTACACTGACACTTTATGTATGAATCAGTAGCTTGAACCCAGGTTTGTGAAATCATATTTAGCAAACCAATCTCAGAAAGACCGTAACATTTTACATCAACTATGAATTTTCAGTATCACTGGTGTTCAAGACACTGATACAATTGTTTCCTTCTTACATGTGTTTGAAATAAAAAAAATGAGCAAATTAATAACTGAAAGATGAAAACATTCTAAATTAATTTTGAATATCAGTATAGTGTTCACTGAACAAATTTTTATACCTTTTTTGCTGTATGGAAATCAGTTTAATTACTCACAGTCGACACATTACCTGACATATGACTTTTCTTTTTAAATGATGACTACAAATATTCATTGAAGAAGAATATTGCCCTCTCTTTTCTAAAGTTAGATTAATTCAGTTCCATGTATGTGAATGTCTCCCTCTTTTATATTATCGTTTCTTTTTATTACCTCTGCCAACAAAGTTGGAAGGGGGTTATGTCTACGCCTGCGTTTGTTTGTTTGTCAATTTGTTTGTCAATTTGTTTGTCAATTTGTCTTGTCTGTTTTTGTTTGTTCGTCTGTCTATTTGTCTGTCTGTCTGTCATCAACATATCTGATGATTCGATTTTGATTAAATTTGGTGTGTGGTTTTGTTACTGCTTAAAGGTGTATGGACAGGTAGCGATATTGCCATAAATATGTTCCCTTTACTATTCTAAACAATTCATTAACATATATCTCTCAAAAATTTCCACTAGTTTCTGAGATATTCACTAAAAAGTGAAAAATTAAGCCCCAAGAAAGAGCTGGACATCCACTTTTAAAAAAAGGAGTGTGACATAAGAATAAAGACAGCAATGCATAACTTTCGCTGTGTCACAATGACCTAGGCTACATCAAAACTTCAGTTTCATTACATCAGACATTAGAGCATCGCTGACACATAAATTTGCTAATTATTTTGTGACATTTTTATGTGGATAAACAGGAAATATCGACTCAAGTTTAGTTATAATATTTCTTTATGATTGGCCAACTCCACCTGTTACGTTAGGCTGTAAGTATTACTGTATGGTACACTGTAACTTTCACATAATGCTAGTGTTGTACTGTCCTACCCTTACATCAGGAAAAAACCAATACGTAATGAGCATACATTTGGAGACTTAAAAATAAGCCAGATTTTTCACATTTTGGGATTGATTTTGTAAGAAAGTGTTTGTGGTGAGTGTGCATTTGTATCAATTTATGCAAAGTGGTTGCTGGCTATCCATATGCCTTTAAGGAAGAAGTGATTACAATTGTAGACACAGAAACAAGAAAAGGGCAAAAATGGAGGAGTGGGAATCTTTTAGAAAGAACTGTCTGTCATCAATATATCTCAAGAAGTGATGATTGGATTCGGATTAGATTTAGTGTTTGGTTTTATGATTGCTTAATAAAGAAATATTCCCATGTTTTTTCTTAACCTTTCATAAGAGAAAAATATTAGAAACAATTTAGTATAAAAATCATGTTGATATGTTATTCCTACCAGGAGATATTCAAATTTTAAGGTTAACAAAAAAATGCCAATAAACAAATAGGAAGGGGCTCAGTATGACATCACAGCAACACATTATACATTGCCAAATATACCCTAGTTCAATAACTTTTGGAAACAACCAATTAACGTTCAAAGAAATACATAAACATTTGCAACGGACTTGTCTCTAGGACATCATCAAACATGAATTCATCATACTGTACAAAAACTTTAAAATGCAATTGAAAAATCTTCAAAAATCCATATCTCCTGAACGGAATATGATATCAACCTAATTTTTGTACCAAATTGGCTTTAAAAGTATGCTCTTTCAAATGAAATTTTACAAAAAAACCATGGGAATATTTCCATAAGAAGTGACTACACACTTTTGGAAATAATGGAACAAGGCAAAGGACACAAAGTTAGGGGTGTATGTTAAGAGTGACATCTTTTGAGACTTAGTTAAAACTTTCCAATTCTGAGGAATAATATGAATTAAAAAAAATAACATCTTCATTCAAATCATGACAGTTTTCTATTTACATGTTAAATGTTTGTATCCCTATTCCATTAAGGAATAATAATGTCAAAGGCTCATAGTGACATACAAACTCAAATTTAAAAAAGAAAATTGTGCATATTAATGAAATATTTATCTACGAAAAAATCTAGAGAATTAGTACCTGAAATTGACCTTATGAAGGCAGCTAAATTAGAAAACATTTTCCATTATTAAAAGAATAAAAAAAGTAAAAAGTACAATGATAGGCTAATTAATAGGAAGCGAGTGTGTGAGGAATATGATGGCATGCAGGAGCGAGGCCCTCAGCAACATAGTAAGAAGATGGAGATGGCTTGGTCACATGCCGAGGATAAACTCAGATCAAATCGCCAGCACAGCACTGACCTGGATGCCAGAAGGAAATAGGAGTGTGGGCAGACCAAAAGAGATGTGGAGGAGAAATGTAGAGAGGGAAAGAGAGAAATTGGGTTTTAATTTGTGGATGGAAGCAAGAAAAGTGGCTGCCGACAGAGTAAGATGGAAAAGATTGTTTTCTGTCTATTCTTCACTAGGGGAGAAGGAATTAAGTAAGTTAGAGTGTGTCAGGTCGGTTTTCCACACTAGGAATAAGAGATCCATTGTTCTTTCACTGTCCTCTTTACCCATTATCTCCTTTATTATACAAGACATGGATGTAGCTGGGAGGGGGTCGACAAGGTCGTACAACTCCCCAAAAAAAAAAAAAAGAAAAAAAAAAAAAAAAGAAGTAAAATAGTAAAAAGGTCCAGAAAATATGCTAAAAGGTCCAAATATTTTCCTCAGAGACCCACTCAATTCAAATATTTCCATCGGCGACCCACCCAATCCGTAAGGCTGGCTACAAGATGGGGTGCAAGAGGGCTGTAAGATGGGCTGCAAGATGGGCAGCAAGATGGTCTGCAAGATGGGCTGCAAGATGGTCTGCAAGATGGGCTGCAAGATGGACTGCAAGATGGGCTGCAAGATGGGCTTGTCTGATAAACTATAATTTCCTAAATGAAAGTGCTTTGACATACAGAAAAGTTTGGTACAACATAACATACTTCTTCTTAGACAAAAATTACTCCCATTTCTACAAGAATTATATTTAAAGATACTGCCCTCTTCTTGCTACAGCAGATGAATTCAGAGTCATATACGATATGTCTCCCTCTTTCCTATCATCTATTCATTTGATTGAAATCTCTGCAACACAAACTGTTGAGGGATAATAATCTTCGTGATTGTTAATGGTGTACAAATTATTACAACCTTCATTATGTTTTCTTTTAATTAACTTTTACCACATTTCCTTTTTCAAACATATAATAAGAACAATGTGCATTCAGCAACATTGATGAGTTCTTGTGAAAATATGGTTTCATCTATGATCTTTTTAAAAATGTCAGAAATATGATACCACTTATGCGTTATACTTTTCTTTTACTACATTAGATTTGTTCTTTTAATAGGAAATAAATGATTCAAATACAATTAATGAATAGAATGAGTGAGATGATGGCTGGAAGTAATTCTCCAAGAACACAAATAACACTGAAAAGTCCTATCAAAATTGGTCTATGTTACAGCTTTCTGAATATTCAGGTATTTTAAATTTGTGATGTAATTCTGGATTGTTGGAATCTGTGGAGGGTGGGGAGAAAAGTGAAGGGGGTTGTAACAACCACAATTTTCCAACAGGTTGATATCTTCAAGTTCAAACTATACAAAATGTTAAAATTCAATTTGTGAAAACTTAAGATTTCAATTCAATACCAATACCCTATAATGTCTTCCTCTATTTTTTAACTCAAGAGATTACAATCACTAAATTGTGTCAGGTAAACCTTCCTTGATTCAACTTACAAGATAATTTCATGGTCAAGTTTGTTTTATGACAGTTAAATGACATTGAATAAAAAGGCAACATTAGCCCTTACTCTACCACACGGCAATAATATCGCCGTTCTGAAACTACCTTTTTTCAAAAATAAAATCAGGACCGTACCAACATTCTATAGGAGTGCAAATAGTTTCATTGCAAAGATCTCGGAAAGATCTTTCATAAAATTGTATTTTTTTGGGGGGGTCTATACTCACAATTTTTCGGCAAAATTTGTTTAAACATTAAGAAATTTACCTTTTTGTTTAAAATGTCCCGAAAAATGTATATTTTTGAAAAATTTACAAAAATTGCTTAGAAAATAAATTTAGATATTTTCTTTTTATATTCTATATAGACAAGTCATAATGTCCAAATCTAATCACATTTTGCTCTTACCTGGTCATTATTTTTTAATTACTTGTAAAATATGTAAAGTTTTGTGATTTTTGGTAATTTTTTGACCCTTTCTGTTAAAAAATTGTGTGATCCACCCCTATATCGTAATGAAAAGTTTCAAACACTATTCTGTAGCATAGACAACGTGCTTTCACATGGATTGCTGCAATAAAAGACATACCCCTCGATCGTTGCTAAAACATTTTATAGCTACGTCACTCCAGTATTTTTAGATTTTTTTGGCAGTTACGTTGAGGCGACAGAAGAATGTGTATTCCGAATCTTGTTTGAAAGTGAAACTGAGAATTAGGAAAAGTCAGATGGCTATTGCCAGTAATGGAGATCTTTTAGTACCTGGACCCAACCCAGAAGAGGCCTAAAGATAATCAGAACCAGGTAAAATGATATTTTCAAATTTCTAAAATCGAGATTGCATTTTTCAAACACTACGCATACTAACGTTACTCATAAGGCTTAACGTTAGGCATAGCTAATGAAAGTTCTGATCCGTTCAAAATTAAGCAAAAGCAGTGTAATTTAGCTGGGATTATTTACTTGTAATGATTATAAACAAGTAAATGGGTCTCTAAAATCTGACGTGGTTAACATGAATTGTCTTTATTATAGTAATTTTGGATGAAACTTTACAGATCAATCTTTGATTTGTAGTGTAACAGTGCTTATATACCTATTTCGCGAATTCTCTATTCCATGTTGCGAGGTTGTGGTGCAGAGGAGTAGGATTACAATTTAAAGGGAAAAGGATCCTATGTTGTTGGAAAGAGAGACATGTTGGGGCAAGATACCAATGGTGGAGGCCAAGCTGTCCCATGTAGGGGGAAGTTATTTTCTTTGAAGGAATTTGCATCCTGGAAGAGGGCGTCTTTTAAAAAAAAAAAAATTGAGGGGGGATGGCATTTCCTCTGGTTCTCCCTCCCAATATAAATACGCCAGAACCCCCACCCCACCCCAACCCTTGTATTTTCTTGGAAACAGTTGAAATTGTTCTTCTCTGAAGGATTTTCCTGTATTTGGACAAATTTATTGACATTTCATATGCGGTACCAACTCACTGAAGGATTCCTAGTTTGGCAACGTCAACATGATAACTGATGCTTTGAACCATCTTTAGTACCTTTTCACCAAGATTCCTATAGGAATCAACAAAAGTAAGTTTCTATAAGACTTTCAGTATATCCTAAACAAATATAAGTATTTTCAAAGCTTCCAATGGCTAAAATTGCTTCATAAACTGAAAATTTTAAGTCGCATAATAAATGAGGTAAATTAGCTAATTTGCATATCATTTGAATAACATTTTTATTGAAATTTTGGTGCAAACATTTCTTTTTTATATTATATTAGTTGTGTGCATCATAGAAAGGAACAATGCATGTTTATAGGAAAGTATAGTGCCAAATCCTATCAGATAGATCATTGGCAAAATCAGGTAAATTTTTAGGCCAAAAAAGGTCCAAAAAATTAAAATTGACGTAGGAATTTTTTTCTTTCTCCAAAAACATCAAGAGTACTATCAAATGAAAGGTCCTTTTTTCAACAATTCATAAATTCTATCAATAATTTTTATCTAATTAGCCACAAGAAAGCAGAATATCACAAAGATAGCAGTTTTAGGACATCTAATAATCTCAATCCATGACCTCATTTGCATAAATTTGCATAATTCACCAGATAACAATATATGAAAATATTGATGAATAATTGCTGAATTGAAGGGAACATGAAGCAATATCTTTCCTTCGGAGAAATGGTCCATCAATCATTTACAGTTAATGCATAAATCACATCCAGCATATAATACACAACTATTTTTATCACCAGTTTGCAAACAAATTTCTCCCACTGAAGACACCTAATACAGAGTGTGTCAGGTTGAAGTAGGCCTGATTCCAACCTGAGCCAAACCTTACTGACACTGCTTCACCCTGACAGGGCCTAAGAGCTAAAAAAACTCAGTCAATCTGATAGGCCTGACAAAATGTCAGGGTAAGTCAGGCCTGACCACTAACCTGACATACCCTGACAAGATGGGACTTAGAATTTTGTTAATGTTTTAAGGACTTAGAATATTTCAAGAGCAAGACAAGTAGTCTGACAATAGCCTGACATACCCTGACAAAATGGGACTAAAGTTTTTTTAAGTTTAAAGGACTTAGAATATTTTAAGAACATGGCAACCTATAGCCTGACATACCCTTACAAGATGGGACTTAAGATTATTTTTTGATATTTTAAGGACTTAGAATGTCTAGGAGCCTGACAACTACATTTAACAGGCTGTGGTACAAGGGGAGCCTCAATAAAGTACCAAAGCCTGTTGGAGGATCAAATATATAGTTTAATCCTGTAATACAATGGTATAAGAGGAGTCCCTAGTCAAAAAATTATAAAAACATTGAGGATATCTAGAGAGTTTTGTTACCATAAAGAGTGGATCAGCCTGGACTTTTATATACAAAAACTATCCACTGATATCCAGTTTAATCTTAACTGAAGCAAATCCAGACTAGTCTGGATAAATGTAGACTTTATTTATGTAAAGATCCAGACAGGCTGGATAAATATTGACTTTACCACTTTTCTGGTGAGTCCAGAAAATCAAGATTTCTATATGAGAAGAAAGTCTAGGAAATATGGATATGTATGGACTTTATGTGAAAGTACTTTACTGTTAATTTGGGGCCAGAAAATGAAGATTAATGTGATATAAAGCAGAAAGTCCAGAGGACACAGATATGTCCGGAAAAATGAGAGCATCAATGATGGTGTATAATGTTCAGGAATGGTGGCAGTATCAACTCAAAAACGTGTATGTAACTTACATGCGCATACTTATATTTCATAAGAAATGCATATAAGAAATGATCACAATTTTCATATCATTAAGTTCCGAGTATGCTTTATGCATGTTTTATGAAAAAACAAAAACAAGTATGCACTACACTACTGTTTTAGTCCTATGCCAAAATATACCTCCAACACTGGACCTGGCAAGCTCTATACCTTTCATTAAGGCTGTGACTCTACATTTATTTTGGTATGCTTTTTGGAGAATGTATGTTTTATATATCTTAAGCAGAACACAAAGTTACATCACACATCACCTGCCCTAGCTGTGAACAAGTAATAACACAATAGGATGTTTCGTTTTCCCAGGAAATGTTACTGAAATTTCTAAATCATTTTATGACCTCCGACCTTTGGAAGACATATCACAGTATATAGGGGGATAAACTTCTAATCACTCCACACCATCCCACCAAATATCAACACAATATCAATTATGGGTTTTCCCTGAAAAAAAGAGATGCAAACTTTTCTCTTTCCTTTTAATCACTTATTTGACCTCTGACCTTTAGGATACATGACCCATGCTATAGGGAGACAAACTTGTCACCACTCCACACCATCCCACCAAGTATCAATCTGAGATCAGTTACAGTTTCTCCAGAAAAAGAGACCCAAAAATTCCTCATGCAATCACCCTATTTGACCTCTGACCTTTAGAGTATATGACCCATATCATAAGAAGGAAGCTTTCATCACTCCACATCATCTCACAAAGTATCAACCCAAGGTCAGTTATTGTTTCCTCAGAAAACATGCAAAATTTCCTCCTTTAATCACTTGTTTGACCTCTGACCTTTAGGGTACATGACCTCTCTTATAGGGGGACAAACTTGTCATCACTCTACACTGCATCCTACCAAGCGTCAATCCAAGATCAGATACCGTTTCCCCAGCAAAGGCGATGCAAAATTTCCTCCTTCAATCACTTGTTTGACCTCTGACCTTTAGCCTCTGATCTTTAGGGTACATGACTCCTCTTATAGGGGGACGGAATTGTCATCACTCCACACTGCATCCTACCAAGCATCAAGCCAAGATCAGTTACCGTTTCCCCAGCAAAGGAGATGCAAAATTTCCACCTTTAATCACTTGTTTGACCTCTGACCTTTAGCCTCTAACCTTTAAGGTACATGACCTCTCTTATAGGGGGACGAACTTGTAATCACTCCACACTGCATCCTACCAAGCATCAACCCAAGATCAGTTACCGTTTCCCCAGCAAAGGAGATGCAAAGTTTCCTCTTTTAATCACTTATTTGACCTTTGACCTTTAAGGTACATGACCCATATTATAGGGAGACAAACTTGTCATCATTCCACACCATCCTACCAAGCATATACCCACGATCAGTTACTGTTTCTGTTTACAATTTCAAAGTCAACATTGATAAGTTTATACTATGCTAATTCTGGACGTCTTCGATTTTTTTCTTTTTTCTTTCATGTGGTGGTGTTAGTTTGGGCTTTTTATGGGGTGACTAACCTTTCTTAGCCCGTAATCTTGTTATATTATGTTATTTTCTTAGGCCTTCTTTTCAGTTATCATGACTTGTCCTTCTCCTTAAAAATTTGTTCTAGCAAATCATAACCACAAACTTACTGTAGCAAATAGTGAGACCACTTTATCTCAATTAAAATAACCACACAATAAGGACTTCATCCATTGCTAATATAATACTCAGCACCAACTTCCACAACAACTAAGGTTTTCAGAATAAAGAAAATAAAGAGAAAAAATCTGACCCGGCCTGGTTAATTATCAGGTCGGGTCTGACTGTTTGAAACTTTACGGAGCAGAACAACTAATGTCATTATGTCAATATTTGTTGACAAATATACTGTTTAATTTGAATTCATTCGTAATGTGAGCATAGGCTAGGCCTATGTAAAAATTACTACCTAACGTAACGTTAGGCCTAAGCTATTGCCAGACTAAATGCTAAACTTACAGTAACGGTTAGCCTATAATGGTATCAGAATCATTATCATGTTGTTGTTGAACTTGTGGTATATCTTTTTAGATTGTCCAGGTACATCTATGAAACTTGGCATAGAGGCAGAAAGGTGGAGGGCTTAGGTACCTTCGAAGTGAGAATGAAAGAGGTGTTGTGTGTTCATGCTAATTAGTTAATTTGCATAATAAAGACATGTATTATCTTTAATTTCTTGTAGACTTTCATGCATGATCATGAAAAGCGGGTTGACAGTTTAATATCAAATGCTCTATCTTTACGATAAGTTTCTGGGTCATAAATGCATACTAATTAGGTGATTTGCATATCAATAAATTTTAGCAAAAATATTTAACTTTAAGTCATAACTTGAGATAGGTATAAAGTACACCCACGATACTTGGCATAGAGGTGAATAACTAAGGTACCTTTGAAATGAGCATGAAAAGGAGTGTTGTGTGTGCATACGAATTAGCTGATTTACATAATAAAGACATGTATTATTTTCAATTTTTCGTAGACTGTTTCATGCATGATCATGAAAAGTGGGTTGACAGTTGAATATCAAATGTTCTATCTTTAAAAAAAGTTTCAGGGTCATAAATACATACTAATAAGGTGATTTGCATATCAATGAATTTTAACAAAAATCTTTAAATTTAAAGTCATAATGTGAGATAGGAATGAAGTACATTCACGATACTTACTGTAGCATAGAGGTGAAGAACTAAGGTTAACTTTTGAAATAAGCATAAAAAGAAGTGTTGTGTGTTAATACTAATTAGCTAATTTGCATAATAAATACAAATGTATTATTTTCAATTTTTCGTAGACTTGCATGTATGATCATGAAGAGTTGTTTGATAGTTGAATATCAAATGTTCTATCTTTATGATAAGTATTGGGGTCATTAATGCATTTTAGGAGATTTACATATTGTGGATTTTAACTAAAATGTTTAACTTTAAGTCATAACTTCAAAAAATAATTTTAGTGCAGGAAATTCCCTTCCGAGTGTAGTTGACAACCTATTATTCATGCTTTTTATTTATTATTATTATTATTTTTATTTTTATTTTATCTTTATTAAATTTTAGGATTTTCAAGGATTTTCCCCCAAATCATACGGTTTTAGTCTGTTCATGTCAGGCTCAAGTTTGTTTAGGTTTGAGCAAATTCTTTACTTTAATTTCACAGTCATTTTACTTCCAAAACCTAAAATCAATACGGACAGGTGTTAGCTTTAAATTGCTGTACATTAATGTCATTATTGAAGGCTATTAATTCTACTTTTAAATTGCAGTTTTTTGCTTGAATACCCCAATATTGGTTGGTAAAAAGAGGGGTACCATTTCTAAAATACAAAAATCAAAACCATGTGTTAGCTTTTCTTATGGCCCAGGCCCCAGTGACAATATGTTTAAATCATATTTCATTGCTTTGTATAGTATAAAACATATCCATCACTTTATAGTTGGTAAAAACAAAGAAGGTAGCCATTGCATTAGGGTTAGTTAATATATTTAAGACATTACATTTATTTTTCTTGAAAAATTAGTAGCATAGTGGGCCCAAAGTTTATGTAAGGAATTAAATTTTACTTTTTCTTTATGAACAAATTAATTGTTCTCATTTTCAGAAATGTACCAGTGAAGCATAAAAGGATTGAATAAAAATACTTGGAAGAAAGAATTTTTAAAATATCAATTTCCAAAGTGAAAAACATAGTCAGAATTATTTGAAAATTGTTAGGTCAAAATCATGAGGGAATTTTTTTAAATTGATTACACCTTCTATCATCTATGAGACAATATGTTTTTATTGCAGAGTTAATAGAAAGAAGATACCATAGAAAAAGGGAAGTTTGCTCAGATGAGAGATGAGAAACAGGCCCAAACTTCTTTGTTTAGCTCACAAGGTAAGATCAAAATATTATGAAATAATACTATGAACTTAAAGGTACATATCCACAGCTTAATATTCGCAAAGACAATTGAATTCACATTGGCTGCTGACGAGTGGTCAAATCCGCAACAAATATTCAGTGATAACATTAGGCCTCGAGTTAACGCCATTAATTTGAGTGATTAGACGTAAAATATTTATGTAAATTCACCAAAATAAATACAATTTAAAAAGAGTTTTACCTTAAGTACAAAAGGAAGTAAAAGGTTTTTTTTATCGGTAAAATAATTCTTATAACTCGCGAAGTTATGAACAGATCCCTTACGTAGTTGAATGAATAAAACCTGTACAGCAAAACGTGACTGAGACCTCGGTATGTAGGTCGCAAGGTGTTGAAATATGTAACTAGTCTCTCAACTACAGTTGTTTTCTATAACTACAATATCCAGCACTGTATACAATCAATGTACTGTATTAGTGATGAAAAGAATTTACAAAGCGACTACATTTTGTGGATTTTTAAGAATAAACATCTTGCAGAGGCCAAAAGGTTACATTTGTTGACAAATTGTGTGTGTAAACTTTTGTATCGTCTGCTACATGTAGTACACGTCAGGATAGTAAAGCTTTCTCCTTAAAAAGGAAAATAGCTATCTTTTGAAAAAATTTAAGTCGCTGATAAGGCTTTTACTCTGCAGATTACATACAGCAGGCAGAGGAGGATGTCTACTGATATATAAGTCTTTTATCAGCCATCTTTCCTATTTAATTTTCAAGCACATGAAGTTTATTTTTTTAGATGAAATGCTATGAACAACCAAAAAAAAACTAAAACTAAATGGAATCAAAGCAAAATTTCAACATTTTCAGAGTTTTACACTTGTTTTAAAGGCCATCTATCACGATTAAAATGTGGCGGCGTAAAATTTATTTTAAAACGATACTGATTGGCCTATCAATGTAAGTGCTCACTTTACATTGTGTTTTGACCAATTAAAACATCTTGATTATACTTAATGATTTATTCTATTCTTTTATTTCTTTCATTCGTATACTGCTGATATTTTAGCTTTTCCCTATTATGGGGGTTTTAGGTGTTGAATTGTTTTTATTTTGTTCTTTTATGTATTGATAAGTAATTGACTTTTCATTTTTTCATGCTCTTGTAAAGCACTTAGAGCTTTCTTTTAGAATAAGTGCTATATAAACATAATTTAATAATAATTAAAAAAAACACAGGATTTGAATTACATTTACCTCGTACGTTAGAAACGATAACTGGCCTTTAAGTTGTTTGTTTACAGAAAGTATGGCGGCCATTTTGAAAATGGTGTTCATGTGTATTATCTAAGCACATGACATTTAACTTAAATTTTGATGTAATTTGATGTTAAATTTGTAATTTTGATTTTAAAATGTTGGGCAGTAAAAGAAAACACACAAACAATTTTTAATCATTCCATGTTATTCAATGTGTAACATTAAGTTCAGAATAATGTACCATATATAGAAGAATTTAAAGAGTGGTATGGTACCCTGGAGAGCTGTCATTCACTTGCATACCGGTATTTTGATATTATCAGTATTTTTTGATCGATGTATCAGTATTGACAAAAAGTTGATACCACCCAGGCCTACCAGTCCATTCAAACACACAAACTAATTCTTTATTTAACTTTTTTATTGTTCCATGTTTATCAATGTGTATTTTAGTTCCGAATAATGTACCATATATGTAAGAATTTGAAGTGTGGTATGGTACCCTGGGGAGCTGTCATGCACTTGCATACCGGTTTTTAATTATTATCTGTATTTTTTGGTCGATTTATCAGTATTTTTTCGTTGATTCATCAGTATTGGCAAAAAGTTGATACCGCGCCCAGGCCTACCAGTCCAATCTTGAAATCCTGTAAATGATTTAAATTTTAAATAGATAAATATTGTGGAGGAGGGATTGGGTGAGGGTAGGTGCAGGTGGGGCATCCTACCACAAACATGGAGTCCAAGAAAAGGCTGCCTGAAACAACCAAAATTCATGCTAGGGCTGCCTGATGTGCTACCTGTTTTTAAGCGTAACTTTGTCCTAACCCAATGGAAGCAATTTGTCAGGACAACCATAATTTTCTCACAGACAAGTATTCAAACTGAAACAGCTGCCCGGTGGACAATTTTATTATTGGGTGATTTGTCAATTCCTGGCCCCTGGTTTGGTTGGGGCTCCCAATAAGTAAGTGGAGAGGGAATTTTGTAATGAATCTACATATATAATGTGTAATTCTGTATTAGATATTGATGAGGAATTGGGCCAAATTGTGACAATTTGCCAATTATTAATGAATTTGACAAAAATTGCATACAGCAGCTTTGTTCTTTGAAGTTTTTGTTTTTCGCCACTCAAAACATCAATGCTTCAGCTTTCATCAAAGCCCAACTTTAATGACGAAAGTATACACCAAAGGTTACTAAAAATGAGAAAAGTTCAGAAAACTGCAATCATGCTATTATGTTGAACTGCAATTTGTAAGAAGTTTGTTTTCCCCTTACAGAGTATGTATCTTCATGGTGTATAAAGGATGATAAGCCAGTGCCATCAGCAAAGCAGCCTAATGAGGCTTTCACTCAGCAGATAACATAAAGCAGGAAAGGGATGTCTGCTGATAATTAGGAGTTCTTTTTCATCAGCCATCTTGACTTTTTTGCTTAACTTAATATAATATTTCATTTGGTCAACATTCAATTTCCATGCAAATATATTTTGTGATTTCTCTCACTCCATTATCAGCTGTAGAATGGGTACTGGCAATGCTGCTGGTTAGAATATAAAAACATATCCATACTTAGTTAATTTTTTATATCAAACCATATAAAAATATGTTCCTTATTATTTTCTTATCAATTCTGTAACAATTACCAAATTTTCTTCTCACTCTTCTTTTTTCACTTTTTTGCCTGCTGTATAAAATATACATTTAAAACAAAATATAATCTTACAGTAGTTGCTGAAAGTCAACTGGTGAAATCGTATAAATGTTTTTGAACTGAAATAGATCAATTGTGTAGCCAAAAGCAGAATGTGTGTACTTTTTTTGCTTTAGTCAGTGTTTTCTAAAGGATTATTGATCATGGGTTTTGAGGTAAGAATATATTACCTCAAGGTACTTTAATTAAGTCTGGTATTCCCCTGGTTTTCCATCAGACTTATGGGGTTAAGAGTCACTGTAGCATGACAGGGTTACTAAAGGTAAGCCAGTTGACATCATGTTCCCATCTATACAGGCAATACAACTTGTCAGGATGAGTAAGGTTGCTGTCAGGCTCATGTAAGGGTAAGGCTATTTTTCATGCTCATGACCAGGAAGGGCTAGTGCTAGGGAAAGGCTGTTGTCAGGCCAGTGTCTTGCTCTTGTCAAGTTGTGTCAGCCTCAACTAATTTACATATTTTGTCCAAAATTAAGGCTACTGTCATGCTAGTATAATGCTCCTGTCAGGCTAGGTAACCAATATTGATCTAACAGGGTAGTCTGGTTCTTGTCAGGCTCATGTGTCAGGGTACTGCAAGGCCATGTTGCCAGGGCAGACAATCTTGTCAGGGTATGTCAGCCTCAAGTCAGGTTCAACTAATTAACATATTTATATTTCATCTAAAATTAACACTACTGTAATGCTGGTGTAATGCTCATGTAAGGCTGGTTATCCAATACTGAACAAACAGGGTGAGTCTGGCTCTTGTCAGGCTCATGTGTCAGGGTACTGTAAGGCCATTGTCAGGGCAGACAATTTCGTACAGAGAGTGCAATCACAAAAGTACCCCAATTACTCAGTACCACCCATGGCTTTCTGTAATCTTATATACAACAATAACCTTGGGCTACTTGGCTGTGGTGTGCATGGGAATGGCAGATAAACAATCATTGTTTGGAGTGGAAACACAATACACTGAATAGGAAGTCGGGTTGGTAATTGTCATATCTGAGTTTTCACGATTAACTCAGGTGTCGGGCGTGTATAGGCTTAAAGAGAAACTTTTCGTCATGTTTGCATTGTCTCAACAGCCTTCTCAAACTTTGTCAAAATGTTTAGAAAATAATTACTATATCTTTAAGACAATGCAACTTTATTGCAGAGTAAAGTATACAGTGACACTATAGCTTTACTTACTCATCACATAAAATAGGGCTTTCTTAAAGTAATGACAAAATCAAAATGTTGTGTTCAAAGCAGATAGCAGACGCCATAAACTTACCGATGTTTACGTGTTATTAACGTAACATATATATTGCCTCTGCGATGAACGTAATCCTATATCTATTACACCAACAAAATTCAAAGAAATTCATAGTAAACAATCCGCTATTAAAAACACACATAATATATATTTACCATCAGCAACAAGAATAAAAGTGAAAAAGCATCTTTAATTTTCATTTTTCATTATACCATTCAGCTTGAATTTCACCACAAGCATTTGTACCTAAAATCCTACCCAAAATGTCAACCGGTAGTAGTAACATCACTCTCTTAATTACAAGTGCACCAATAAGAAAAATTAATCTCAGATTACAGGTTTCAGATTTTCCATTAGCCCAATTAAACTTGTTTACAAACTACAACATAAATGTAGCTCTGTGCACGGGTAGACATGAAACTTCTTCAAATATCTTTTGGACCCCAAAATATATTTTTTTCTGAAAAATCACGTCAGCAACTACTACTAGCGGAAATGTAAGACTGTTTGACAATGATTCCTATAATGAACTTTAAGGTCAGGAGGGGTATGGGCATACAAATAGTATTTTTTGTGGGCATGCAGGGAGCACACAGTAAAATTTCACCTGCAAATATAATACCAATCACCAGAGTCCTAGTTTGATTGATTGATTTATTTATTTTCCATTTTCATGCATATATAACAATATTCAAAATAAAAACACATAACAATTGATGAGAAAATGGTGGAAGGGCTTAGAAGCCGGTGCTTTTGCAAGAAGCCCACCATAACTTAAATTTAATAATTAATCATAAAGGAAATGTATAGAAAAGAAAAACTGTGAAAATAGAAGGAAAAGAGGAACCCCCTCCCCTCCCCCCTAACCCGGTAACATAACAAAGCCTGGGGAAAAATTAATTAAGAGGTTGGGTAAAAATAGATAAGAGGTCAAATATAGTCATAAACTAAGTGGAAATGTAAATACATGAAGGTAAACTAGAGTTAGTCATATTTAGATATAAGTGTCTTTTTTAACTTATCAGAAAATAATTTTACAATTTGTATGCTTTTTATAGAATCGCATATTTCACTAAGCACAAAATTTGTACCAAATTTTGGAGTCCCCACTGCATAATTCTATGACAACATTTTATTTAACATGGTAAATCTATAACATTTGACATGAGAAAACGTTATTATTTTATGTAAAATTACTGATGAATAATTGTACAAGATATAAAGAACACAGGGCCGTAATTGGCAAAATAAAAATACAATGCATAAGGTTGTGAAAAACACTGGCCCCTACTTAGTAGAGGAAAGGTATGGCCCCTGTCACCCCAAACACTGGCCCCTACTTTGTAGATGAAAAGTTCAGCCCCATGTCCCCCCTCAACACTAGCCCCCTACTTTGTAGAGGAAAGGTATGGCCCCATGTCCCTTAAACACTGGTCCCCTACTTTGTAGAGGAAAGGTACAGCCCCATGTCTCCCCTCAACACTGGCCCCTACTTTGTAGAGGAAAGATAGGGCCCCATGTCCACCAAATTCTGACCCCCTACTTTGTAGAGGAAAGGTACGGCCCCATGTCCCCACAAACACTGGCCCCCTACTTTGTAGAGGAAGGTACAGCCCATGTCCCCCTCAACACTGGCCCCCTGCTTTGTAGAGGAAAGATATGGCCCATCCCCTCCCCCTTCCTCCCTTCCCTAACACACACACACAGACTTTGTGAAGAAGAATAATACCACAGAGATAAACAACTCAATTTGCTGCAAAACCTGATATATTTGTCAGGATAAATAGCATTGTACTTATACTGCATGTATGTGTAGAGGTAAGAACAATGGTATGGAAAATATATTAGAAGAGTCACATCATGTGACAGCTAGGTTCTTTTAATAAAAATTGCAAATATATTTTATTTAAATTTAGCTTAATTAAGGTTTTAAGTGTAGAGGTCATGTTAAAGTCCAGTTATTGTGCATTACGAATGGTAAAATAAATTTGTATTCATGTGTTTTGATTGATCGAATACCACATGATCAATGGTAAAATAAATTTGTATTCATGTGTTTTGATTGACCGAATACCACATGATGAGGTTACACCCACACAGATGAGCAAATGAGTAATTGTCTTGAATCAAATTACTGTGTGCATGGAATAAAATGTATGCCACCACAATAAAATCACGACAAATGGCCTTTATCATTTCATTCCCCACCCCTAATAAAATCTACCTTGGAAATTCTAGGCCCACCAAGTTTTATCCCTAAAGCATCTGTTTTTAACTTTTGATATGTATTGACCAATTTACATTCTGAATACTTCAGGATTATCTACCTTCTGACTGATTTCTTTCAAAGTCAAATGATTGTTTTCAGTTTTATTCAGGCTAAGTATTCATTGTTCGAGTTCCTTTCAAACAAGATTCACATTCTATCATTTTCATGACAGAAAACAATTGTTTTAATTTTCTTTTGAGTACAAAAAGTTGATTGTTTGAATTTCCTTTATGAAGTTATTGTTCAGTACATTCCATTAAAAAGTTTCAACCAATTCTTGACAGCTCTCACCTTAAGACATCCCCGCCCCTCCATTCTAACTTTCCCCCGTTTCAACATGTCCTAAAGTTTAATCACTTCTTCCTTAGGCAGTAACAAAACCACATACCAAATTTAATCAAAATCCCATTCATCAGTTCTTAAGATATGTTGAGATGACAAACAGACAAACAAATGCAGGTAACAACATAATCTCTGCCTAACTTTGCTGCAGAGGTAATGATGAAGAAAATAAGATAGTCAAAATCATATTTTATTGAAGTCGAAAGCTCTGACGTATCAGATAGTTATGTTCCTCGAAATCAGGACATTTTATTAAACTATTGTTTACCACTGGGAATGTAAAAAAACTAGAACAAATGATTTTTTTGAGGTTGTTAAAGGATAAATATAGTTATCAAGCAGGATATGTGCAGTGGCATCGGTAAGGGGGCCCCTGGACCCCACAAAGATTGGTGCACACTAAGTATGATATTTGTAATGCCATCTCTTTGTGCTACCCTAAATTTTTCATCTCAACTGCTGTGCCCCTCCAAAACAAAATCTCTGGTGATGCCACTGGATATCTTTTTCCATCAGGGAGTTTCATAAAGTTCTGCCTAATTTGAGTAGAAATACCTATTGTGGAAATCGACTGTAGAAACTTATTGCACTGCATGCACTCATCATTACCTCCATCATTATCTCATCATTACCTGCATCATTATCTAATCATTACCTCCATCATTATCTCATTATTACCTCCATCATTATCTTATCATTACATCCATCATTATCTCCATCGTTATCTCATCATTACCTTTATCATTATCTCATCAATACCTCCATCATTATCTTATCATTACCTCCATCATTACCTCCATCATTACCTCCATCATTACCTCATCATTATCTCATCATTACCTACATCATTATCTCATCATTACCTCCATCATTATCTCATCATTACCTCATCATTACCTCCATCATTATCTCATTATTACCTCCATCATTATCTCATTATTACCTCCATCATTACTTCCATCATCATCTCATCATTACCTCCACCATTACCTCCATCATTACCTCCATCAGTATCTCCATCATTACCTCCATCATTATCTCATCATTACTTCCATCATTACCTCATCATTACCTCCATCATTACCTCCATTATTACCTCATCATTACCTCCATCATTATCTCATCATTACCTCCATCATTATCTCATCATTACCTCCATCATTATCTCATCATTACCTCCATTATTACCTCATCATTACCTCATCATTATCTCATCATTACCTCCATCATTACCTCCATCATTATCTCATCATTACCTCCATCATTATCTCATCATTACCTCCATTATTACCTCATTATTACCTCCATCATTATCTCATCATTACCTCCATTATTACCTCATCATTATCTTATCACATTTGTTAATGTATTTGAAAGAAAATTAATTACACTTTTTTGCTACAGAATTAGCTTTAAGGGACAGATTGTTATTACCAGAATAGATTCTGTTTTACTTCTTTCCTGGCATATCCAATGGTCTTTAATTCAGCCACAAGCTATCAGGAGAAAATATAATAGCATACAAATACTTTGAGGAATGCAAAGAGGTCACATCACAACAAGTCTGATTGCACTTATTTGTACACAAATGACACAGAACTTTGAGCTAGATTATCTCCTTAAAGAGATATTCATGTTAATTTTCATTTGATTTATATGGTACAGAAACAAATTGGTAAAAGACCTTATTGATATCTTATTCCCGTTAAAGAGTTATTACATTTCAATGATTTCATCAGTATGACCTCGCATGCTGTGTACAATGTGATGTCATAAAGGCATACCCAAGACAATGTTTATGTATTTCTATTAAAACAAAAAGAGGTTTTTTCTTTACATATCCGTGTGTAGGTTCATGAGCAGATAGGCAAAGCACTTTTTTATCAAGTGCATGTTATACCCCATTTCAATAATTAAACAAAAAATGCAACCACAAATTTAGAAAGGGGCAACACACAGGCGCAATCTTTGAAATGCCAGAACTCCTAAATGGAATAAGATATCAACATGGTTTTTGCACCAAATTCTTTGTCATAGTCCTCTATCATACATATGAAAGTGAAATATTCCTTTACAGGATTAGTTCAGTGGTTAAGCATCTATCCTTTAGGAAAGAGGACTTCAAAAGAAACGAAATGGTGAAGAAAGCTTTCAAAAATCTTATTCCGTTAAGGAGATATTTAAAGCCCTGTCTTTTCTGTGTAGAAATGACTGATGTATTAAGTCTGCTATACCAAAAATGGCGTCTTCATGTTCACATTCTTAAGAATTGTTAATGTATTTTAAAGAAAGTTTATTTAATTTTGTCACTCTTTAAATTATTTTCCTCACACTTTCGCCAGGTGGTATATTATAAATACCCTTCCTAGATTCAGTTTTACTACTTTTTTGACATATCCCATGGTTTTTAAGCCACAAAATCGCAGGCCAATATATGATAGAAAACATACAGATTTTGAGGAATCTGAGGTATGACATCAAAACTAGTCTGATTTCAGTCGTTTCTACACAAATTATATCAAACTTTAAACTTATAGATTTTTGAATGCTTTCTTCACTACTTTGTTTCTTTTGAAGACCTCATGCATATAAGATAGACATGCTTGACCACTCAACTATTCCTGTAAGTGAATAAGAATTTTAATGCTTTTATAATTCACCATTTTGTTTTGCTTTAAAGAACTCTTTCATAAAAGATGAACATGTCCTTTCTTTGTCCTCTACACTCTTACAAAAATTAAATAATTATTAAAGCTAGTCCAGTTTGCACTCGCTCTAAGAATTAAGACACAAAATATGTAATGTATTTAACCTATGAACTGCAGTAAAGCAGACAAAAACACCTGGGAGTGCCTCATTCCACCCTCCTGAACTGGACTCTCGAATCCTTTTAATAGAGGTCAGAGAGAGAGAAAGAAAAACAAACTACAGAATCAGCAAAATAACTCTCCAAAGCTACATTCAAATTCAAGTAGGACACTATTTATTCACAACTGAGTCAAGTTCTAACATTTTAGTCTTCACAATTACTTGTAAGGAAGAAGCTATATTTTAATCGCAAACAGTCACGGAAAAAGTTTTATTTAGGGTTAAAAAGTGCTCTGGATCCATGATGAAATAACCATCCTTATGAAGAATGGTCCATCAATCATTCATGGGTTTTGCACAAAGTCCTCCCAAGCATATAATGTATATTTTTATTTAGGCTCTGCCAAGGACTAATCTGATTCGCATCACTGAATAGCAGTTATGTAGCTTGAGCCCAAGATGAATGACCTATTGTGTAAAGTGTAACAGTAGCTGGTTGCTAACAAGTGAACTGTGAATAGACTATAAAGATATTATCAATTAAGAAAGTATAGATTACCACTGTGTTATGTATGGTGTAACAATAGCTGGATGCTAGTCAATGAATTGTGAAGTCTTCGGCTGAATGGTGTGGATTACCCCTGATTTTAAGAAAATCGCAGGTGTCGGGTTGGAGGGGTCTAAGGGCCAAAAATTTTAATGTCAAGCTATTATACCGACAGTCTTTTGTATGCTAAACATTGTTATGGGCTCAGTCAAACTAAAGACAGTCTTTTGTATTATAAAATTGTTATGGGCTCAGTCAAAGTAAAGACAGTCTTTTGTATGCTAAAAATTGTTATGGGCTCAGTCAAACTAAAGACAGTCTTTTGTATGCTAAACATTGTAATGGGCTCAGTCAAACTAAAGACAGTCTTTTGTATGCTAAACATTGTAATGGGCTCAGTCAAACTAAAGACAGTCTTTTGGATGTTAAACATTGTTATGGGCTCAGTCAAACTAAAGACAGTCTTTTGTATGCTAAAAGATTTGTATGAGTTCTGTAAAAATAAAGCAGCATGGATTTTTCCATTTTCTCAGTTGCTGCAGAAACATGAACAGGTTGCCTGTACCACTTTTCACTTCACAAAGTCGAATTCAAAACAAAATCAATAATTTCCCCAACAAACCATGGGCAAACAAAAGAGATTATCTTTTGTTGAACTTTCACGGAGTTAATTCCCATTCATACCGGGACGAACACAGAAAGCTCACACACATTATACAGTGCATACAAACTAAGAGTAATGCGTGGACGCTCGTTTCTTGTGTTGACATTGATTCAATAGGCAACTCTGTGCTATTTTTAGTCGGGCTCCGTCCGCGACCGGTCACCTGTCAGTCGGGTGACGATCGCATAAAGCCTTAATGACGTAGACCCTTATAGACACGTTTTATTTTCTGAATTAAAAGCAAGCCCTGAACTGTATGGCAATCATATTTAAATAATTAGCTATCACAAATTTCTCAGAAAAATAGTGAATGAAATAGATGCAGGCACGTAGCCAGACATTTTAAAGGGAAAGGAAGGGGGGGGGGGGAGCCGACCTCTATGAAAAATAATTTTCACCGGAGTGAACTATATATAAAGTGAACAAACTCAAAAGCATAACCGTGACAATGATAAAAAAACGTTCCCCCCAAAATCGACGTTCATCGAGCGCTCCCACGGCTTCCCCTTTGGCTACATGCCTGAGTAGATGGATGGACATAATGAAAACATCTTCCTTCCTAACCATACATCATGTAAAACAATTAAGATGGCTTAATCAATTGCTCTCATTTTTCTTTCATGTAAAATAAAAAGATTCTCATTTCACATTCTTTCTTGGCATACATACCTATGAAAAATTGGATACCTTGCATTAAAGTTGATGTTGATCAGAGAATAAGCAAGAGAAGGATTCAAATAACCTTATAGGCCTGTAGCAATGCCAGGATTTTTATGCTGAGGGCAGGAGAGGGGCAGCTTTGTCTCATAGGGGGCAAAAGCCAATGGATCAGAGAAAATATGTGATCTTACAAAACTTTCTGGGGGGCAAGGTGGGGGAAAATTGATTTCATGGGACAAATCGATTTCATGGGGGCAAATCGATTTCACGGGGAAAAATCAATTTCACGGGGAAAAATCAATTTCATGGGGAAAATTGTTTTCATGGTGGAAAATGCCCTAAAAAAACTAAGAATGTTGTTATATTGATAATAATTACTTATTTGGGGATTTTTTATCATGTTTTTTAACTTGCAAATAAAATTGTCTATGGTGGGCCCAAAATACCACAATGTTGAGGCAGTTTTGGAAGCAATCGGAATGACATGCTTTGACAAGTAGGACCATCTGCTGGTATATGGTTTGTATTAGCATTGCCACTGAACGCCAATATGAAAGGTATGCCAATATCGGCCGATTCTCATGGCCGCTCACACACTATAGAGTACTAACACACTATACAATAATACAATACAATTTATTGCAGTGCTCTAGGCCATCTGGCCTTTGTCACAAACATAAACAATAAAATGAAATGGTACATGATTGAGGTTCTTACAACAAACAATAATCAAAGAGAAAGAAACCAATGTCTTGCTTCCATTGCATGTAAAATAAAGTGTGATAACTGCAAAAATAAGTATTTAGAACGAACTAGCTGGTAATAGAAAATTAGGTTTGTTCTAGTTGTGGGTTGAAAGAAATACTTTGGGATAAATTTACAGCAGATTTCAGAAAGGAATGGACAAATTAATAGAAATTGATATTCATCTCCAACTTCTTTTAAATTGCAAACCTGACAAAACCTACTCATAACTTCTGATTTTGGAGACCAACTTTTTAAGTTTAAAAACTTTTTTGAATAATAGGAATGGCTCTGCATAACTTTGTTTTAAATTGTGCATAACAATGCAAAGAACCTCTATAATGAATATCACTCAACCAGTTCTGTCTATCTATTTTAAAAATCACTGCTTAAATTTTTTATAAAAATGTGTAGTAATCCTTTCTCCCTCCCCTTCCCAAACATTACCAAACCCAGTTTCATACACAATAATTTTAACACAGTCCCCATGATAGCACTCTTTTGTTTTCCAATACTTTTTGTTCTAAATAACAATGAGTCTGATACCTGTCTTTATTGAGAGTGAGAAGTCTTAACCAAAACCTTATTTGCTTTAATATTGTTTGACTTTTTAAAGAAAAATCGACCCAGCTCTTCTAGAGCTACAATATTTATGGCATTTGGTGGTAAACCTAAAACATATTTATGAAATGAATTGTAAACTCTTATTGTACTTTCATGGGAGGTGATACCCCATAAGTCAGAAGCGTATGTTAAAATAGGCTTTATCTTATAAACAAAAATTTGAAGGATATTACTTATTAGTTTTTTTAAGGCATTTGCCCCCATGAAATCGATTTGCCCCAATGAAATCAATTTTCCCCCATGAAATCAATTTTCCCCGATGAAATCAGTAAATTAATAATTCTAGACAAAATTTTCTTAAACTAAAACAAAGCAACCTTAGACTTTGAACTCTTGTTGAACTTGAGATTTTGACCATAGTCCTTTTGGCATACAATTTAATCCTAAATGATAAACAGGTCACAGTATGGCACATATAAGAAATCTTGTTTGTCAATGAAAATAATCTACACCAGGAAGTGACATAACCAACGGGTATCCCCCAACTTTACTGAGACAAAGCTCCCACCTAAAGCTAAAATGCAACAGAAAGAAGGCTTGATCCAAAATGCATACGGAATGAAGGATTATTTCAGTGGTCAAGCAAGTTTATCTTATATAAATGAGAACTTTAAAAGAAACAAAATGGTAAAGTGATTTTGTTTATTTTGAAGTCCTCTTTCATATAAGATAAACTTGCTAGACTCCTGAACTTAATCATTTAAACCCCCTTACCTTGACTTGGAGCACCACACTTATTCGTGCACTTCCAATGACCATCGATACAGGTACTGTAACAGACAAACAGAGAAATAACTGGTTTAAGTAATGCAAGAATCACTTAACTCTCTTGACTATCTGTTTAATTATTGAGTGTCCGTTACTACTAACTGCGTAATGGAAAGTCCACCCCTGAAAATGGTTTGAAAAATATTCTGTCAATAATGGTTTATTCTGTCAATAATGGTTTTCTCAGACCTGGATGAGTAATATTAGCTTCCAAATCTTTCATAATAGCAATTGGTTCTGGTATGGACTAAGGAATAAGTAAGAGATTGACGTTTTGATGACTTACTCTTCAAGTAAATTGTCTAACGTAAACAGGTTACATGTGTTTATGAGATGAGGAGGGTGGGGGTGGAGGGGGCTCTTGATAAGTAGAAGAAAGACCTTATTTTCCCTATAATAAATATATGGTAAAATTATTGTATTTTGTTATGGAAATGATGGCATTGTATGGTATTGATTTCTGTGAAGCTTAAAGTACTTAAAATTGTATTAATCATCTCATTTTACGTTACTGGTTTCAAAATGTTTACTATAGATTGTTTTTTGTTACTTTCTACTTTTAATTTCATGAGAGAGTACTCCACCTAGCAAGACATTGCACTGGTTTTGTAAGCACTTCCTCTTATGTGTTAAAATCTGTTTCAAAATTTTCAATGACAGAAACCAAAATAAATGAAATATAATAATATATAGCACTTACTATCAAATGCGCACAGAAAGGGCTTTCGGTGTGGGGTGGGAATTAATGCAGGCAAAAATAGTTCCTTGTTTGAAACAATTTTAATTACACTTTTTTTTCTGTGTTTCTCAAATTGTTATATTTTTTAGGCCCCCTCACCTGTTGCTAACTTTCTGCCTGACATTCTGGTAACTGTAATGCTTAAGTTAAGTGCTTAAGTAATGTGTTTAAAAAAAAAAAATATATCTTAGAACATCCTGCCAATGTTGAACATGAAAAAGGATATTTTCAAATGAAAGAAGACTCAAAAGTATTTGCAACGAATCTGGAAGGCATCAAGGTGAAATTTGATGAACAATTGGACAAAAAGGAAAGCTCTAAAAAGTTGCTATGCTATGACTTGCAAACACATGATGAGCAGTTAGTTCTTTGTATCCCTTAACCACTTAAACAAATTGATAAATAATCAAGTTATTTAAAGTTTAAATAAGGATTTAAGTTCAGGACAATAGTCCCTAGGACTTGTACAAAGACAAAATCTTTCCCCAAGCCTGAAATTATCCAAAATAATTTCGCCATTTTCTTTATTTTATTTCTTTTTTTCCCCACACAGGTCAAGAAATTTCCCATGCACCGTTTGCATGTTTGTTCGGTCTGCTTTACTCAGAAATCATCCAATTGCGACCTTTAAAAGTTCCATATGGTAATCAAGTTCATTTAGAGGTCAAATATCATATAAGAGTACAGAAAAAATACACTACAATCCAATGTTTCTGATTGGTTGAAATATTTACACAATCACCGACAAGCCAATTGATTATCAGCACGGAAGTGACATCACTATTATGTATCAAATTTATTGGTGATGCCGCGGTCAAGCAATTTTCTTGATACGAGATCCCTCTTTAAGATGACATTCTATATTGCAACCCTTGCCACAAACAGTCTTCTGGTGTAATCATCAATTCTTATCTAATAGCCTCAATTGAATATTCCCTCTCTCCCCAACACACATACTCTTAAAATTTCCTTAAAGACGTCCACAACATAATTCTAATTTCATTGCCAAACATACTTCAAGAAACCTCAAAGATTGCCAGAATACCCTTTGCATGAATTTGAGCACTTTCTCTTAAGATGTTTTCCATTGAGATCGACAACAGATGTTTCTGTCATTTCCAAAAGTCAAGGTAAAGCAACCGAGCTTAGGTTGGTTAGAGATCTATTTAATTGTAATTGCTTTCTGCAACGGGAAGTAGATTTATTCAAAGCTATTCTTTCAATTAATTGAGCAGAAACACACCAAAGTGAACAAATTAAGGACATTTTTAAGAGAGATTCTGTCTAGACATACCCTGTCAGTCCAGGAGAAGGACTAAAAGAAGGGTTCCGCACTTTTATTGAACACACAACGTTTACACAGCAACAGTAACAAAATTATATACACACACACACACATATGCTAGCTATCTTCAATTCAGTCAATGCATACAACTCAATGACCACTCGGCCACAATGTAACACTGTGTACCGTGTACATGTGTCATGGTGTAAACTGTACTACCTGACTGTATGCACTGTATGATATTAAGCGAGTGCGTCAAGTGAGATGGGCCTAGTAGTTGTTACAAGTCTTACAGTTACAGACAGACATCAATTTTCATATATTAATTATAAGTATAAATGTTGGTCTACTAGGCTTATGTTCTAATATCAGGGAGAATTGCAACCTGCAGTATACTTACACAAGTTACAATGCTTCGGTAACGTTTCAAATTCAGACCACACAACATTCGATCGTCACAACAAAGTCGCTGCAAATTTATCCCCAAACTGTGTTTCATCAACATTGGTTTCAGTAAACGCTTTCTCAAAAAGGATGCAAAAATAACAACAGATTTTACATCAAGAACAAATATAAAAAGCAAAATTTAAAAAATACAGGAATTGATCACTTGAATTTATGAATCCAGCTTGTGTTGAATGGGTTCGAACATGAACGAGAATATGAACCACAGCTGTTAATTGTACGAACATTCTAAAGCATGAGGCGGTCAAAGACAGGTCATCGCATATACTACCTTCGGTTTTAAAAAGGGACTGGTGAAGATAGGAAATGGTACTGAATAATAGTTACATGAATTACCCCTAATTTCATTTGCCTCTTACACTTCAGCAAAGGCGAAGAAACTTCACAAAACAGTTTGAAGTCCTCTTACACTGTACAAAGTGTATAGACAGGGAAGTAGCATGATGGCCACTCCCATGAGCTGATTAAACCCTTGTTGAAGGGATTGAAATCGCACCTGAAATTGTCAAATCTACACAAATATGTCGGAGCTTAAAATCTCCTTCACAGAAAGAATTTTACTTTTATGTTGGTATAGATTTTTAGGGGTATTTTCACCACTTTGAACTTTCCTTTAACAATTGACCATCTTGGACAAAACCAATTAAAACGATTTGTGTCACTTTGGCTGCTTTTATGACTACTTTTCTATTCTTCATTATTCAGCATAAATGATGACAATTTTTCTTAGTGGTTTTTTGATCCATATTCTCTAAAATTTTAGTTCGAAATTGTTCATTCTTAGGACACCTAGCCCTCCCCACCCCATTCCATGTTGACCAATGTCAATGTTTTTTCTCAAATTAGATTAAACACAACAAAAAACAAAACATTGAATAAATAGGGTGGGAGTTGAACAAATATTGAATAAAAGAAGTATAACACTAAATATATAGCTGAACTGTTCCAAAAGGATTGTCAAAGATTGCAGCTGATGTAAGTTTTTGGAAGTCACCATTTACGTTTTATTTAGGCTGGAAGCTTAAAAAACTGTCTTACCATTGCTTGCAGGAGTTTGAATCTGTCCACTCACTGGCCAACAAAGGATCACATTCTAAGGAAAGAGAGGAAATGAATTGGATTAAAAGTTACTCTTACAAAAGGACAGGTTTTTAATAATACTTGTTTTGTTTTGTGCATAGGAGGACCCTAATGGGAACTCGGCAAGACTCCTATACAGAGTAGACGCCAAGCTATAGCCTGCATAGCAGATGCCAGTCTCATATGACCGAGACGGAAGTGAATGAACACTGGGTTTCACCCTACTCTTTTCATGAAGTGTTTAGAGAACCAGGCAGATTGTGACTGTCCTACCATCGAGACTGACAACTTAAAGTCCCCTCTAAAGGACAGCG
>JAIGNY010001420.1:332500-342500 GCA_020152595.1 Chiridota heheva | reverse complement strand
AAAAGTTACAAGAATTTTCTTTAAAATACATTAACAATTGTGAGAATGAGAATGTGAGGATGAGGCACTAACCTTCCACAGTAGACTTACTACACCAGTCATTTCTACAGTACAACGATAAGACAAAGAAAGGTTTAAGCTTGAATATCTCCTTAACGGAATAAGATTTGTGAATGGTTTCTTCACAATTGTTTATCTTAAAGCACTGTTTCATATAACTTGCATGACTACTAAACTAATCTTTTACTGATGGAAAATTAATCTCAAATGTGACTGAACTAGTTTACTTGTTTAAAACAGTAATATCGTACTTCAGCATTTTTTGACAAAATGAGTTATTAACCAGTTGGGTGAACCATTTAATTTGTGGGGCCCTAAAATTGGGTTGGAAAATGCAGATGATTAATAAAGATAAAATACAGCAACAAGTATGCAGTAGTCGCTCAGATAAAGTAATCTCAATTGATACTCTCAAGGGATCGAAACTATTTAATCAACTTGAGAAAAGAGGCTCAGAATGCAAATTCAAATTGATAAAATCACATACGAAAAGAACAGAGTTGGAGCTGCATGGCTCCTACACAAGATTATCTTATTCAAATGTTGCTCGGTAGAAAATTAAACAGAGAAATTAAGCAACAAAAAAAAACATATTATATGTAACCCTTCTTGAATAAGCCAAAAAAGTACTACTTGTAGTTATTCAGGCCAGTTCTAAACAAAGAAATTTTTGCATCTAAAGTAGGCTATATATATATATATATATATATATATATATATATATATATATATATATATATATATATATATATATATATATATATATATATATATATATATATATATATATATATATATATATATATATATATATATATATATATATATATATATATATATATATATATATATATATATATATATATATATATATATATATATATATATATATATATATATATATATATATATATATATATATATATATAAATGTATATATATATATAAATGTATACATATATATAAATGTGTATATATATATATATATATATAAATGTGTATATATATATATATATATATATATCTCTCTCTATATATATATATATATATATATATATATATATATCTATCTATATATATATATATATAAATGTATATATATATATATATATATATATATATATATATATATATATATATATACATATATATATATTTATATATATATATTCATATATATATATATATATATATATATATATATATATATATATATATATATATGTATATATATATATCTACATATATATATATATATGTATATACATGTCTCTATATATATATACATACATACATACATACATACATACATACAGACAGACAGACAGACAGACAGACAGACAGACAGACAGACAGACAGACAGACAGACATACATACATATATATATATATATATATATATATAAAGAATGTATACTGAAAATGCTTAAGAAAATAGATGAGCCTCTGTTCTGCCTACCGGGATTTGCCTACCGAAAGTGGGGGCAGGAGTCAAAAGTGGGGGTGGGGGAAAAACAAAAATCACAAAATCATGCAAAGATACATACAAAAGATACAAATTCAGAGAAAAATGGGGGGGGGGGGGCACCTATGCCTGCATATGCTCTGTTTTATAATACTCAAAACAGTTATTACAGGCTTATATGCACATCTACTTCTCTAGTCATTCTTCTTTATTTACCATTGAAAGATTGAAAGAACATAAAAGTCCGATTAATAAAAGAGTTCAGCCCTTTAACCTTGGTAAAAAAAAACATTTTCTTGTAAACTTACTGCAGAGATAGGAATGTGAGTATTTTCTATGCATGCAAAATATGTGGTTTAGGAATGGGAAAGACACCTTATTTTTTTGATGTATTTCTTTGTATTCGTTTGCTTTCGTTTCTATATGGTTTTCCATATGGTTAAATCACAAAACTGTAAAAACATTTTTGTTTTGGATTTTCAGATTGATATTAACTAACACCCTCTTCCCTGGCTTTACTCATCTACTTAAGATAATACACATAATGTATCTATTTGATGGAATTATTGTATGGAAACAGTTAACATTCTCTCCTAAAAGAGTGCTTCAGGGAAGTATGTCCCTGTACACTGTAAAAAATGCAAGGAAAGGTTTCCACATTTACGTGAGGAAAACGTTTTCCTCTTGAGAGGAAATTTAAGGTTCTTCAATAAGTCAGGTAGCAATCTCGAATAATTACTTTTCCTCATATGAGTGAAACCAAATCAACCAATCGCTGTACCTTTACGTGTACATGTCATCGCCAAAGAAATGATGTGACAACTAGAGATATCCAGCAAGGTAATCCTCATTCAGACATAAGACATCTGAGTAAGATATAGACGGCAAATAATTTTTTAGCTTGTCTGTCTACTCAGCGTGTGTTTCTATAAAGTGATGTCAATATTTCAAGTGTGGATGATGAAAACCATTACAAAGAATGTTTAATAATAACCAAAATCAGCAGCACTCATATCTGAAGAATCGTTTATCTTTCAACCTATTCAAAATCTACCTATGGATAGGCCTAACGTTAGTTTCACGTTAGGCCTAAGCTAGTCAGTCAGCTAATCTATCACATTGGTGTCTTAGCCTAAACATCTTTAAAATTGCCTTCAGTGTATCGATATAAAAAAGAACTGTATACACTAATGTAAGCGAAAAAGAAGAGTCAAAAATCAAATAAGCCAGACTTTTTGTTTTTATTTGTACAGAATTGTTGGTGTTATATTAGCCTGATGTTAACAGGCCTAACATTACAGTATGTGAACATCTTGAGTTATATATTTTTTAAATTGTGTTCTTGAAATTGAACCACTACCAGAGTGCTGAATGTGTAATCTAGCTAGACTGCTAGATGTGGTCACGGCCACATTTAGTTCCAGAAAACATCCATAATCTGATCAATATTCCAGAACCCCTCTAGTATTCCCAGCTTTGGAACCTTCACCTCTTTCCCCCTCCCAGGAACTTCCAGCTTCAGAACCCCCTTAGGAATTCCCAACTTCAGACCTCTCTAGGAATCCCCAAGCTCAAAATACAGGCCCCCAGGATTTTACAGCTTTGGAACCCCCCAGGAATTCCCAAGTTCAAAATACTCCCAGAAATTCCCACGTCCAACTCCCCATGAATTCACAGTTCTTTAACCCTTACTCTACCAGCACTCTTTGAAAATGCGCTGGGAGGCGGGCCAAAGACGGGCACCCAAAACGGCGATAATAATCGCTGCGTGGTAGAGTAAGGGTTAATCAAGGCGTGATTATTGAAGGGTCCTCTGTCTTCCAGGCAGAAAAGTCGGGCCCTTCGCTTTCTGGGGCCGCCACCGATCATGCTGCCTATATTTTCGGTTGGCGATATGTCGCTGGGTTGATTAACCCTTACTCTACCAGCACTCTTTGAAAATGCGCTCGGAGGCGGGGCCAAAGACGGGCACCCAAAACGCGTAAAATATCGCCGGTAGAGTAAGGGTTAATCAAGGCGTGATTATTGAAGGGTCCTCTGTCTTCCAGGCAGAAAAGTCGGGCCCTTCGCTTTCTGGGCCGCTGGGCCGCCCACCGATCATGCTGCCTATATTTTCGGGTTGGCGATATGTCGCGGGTTGATTAACCCTTACTCTACCAGCACTCTTTGAAAATGCGCTCGGGAGGCGGGGCCAAAGACGGGGCACCCAAAACGGCGATAATATCGCCGCGTGGTAGAGTAAGGGTTAATGGGAGCAAGGGGAGGGGGATATTGAAAATTTGCGTAATTAGGTATGAAAAGGTGTAGTTCCTTAAGGACACAAGACAGTGTTGAACTATTTAGATATATCATATACATCTTATAAGAACATGTAGTCTACATTAGAACCAAATTTACAGAATTGGTTGAAAGAAGGACTTCATCTGACCAAATCTGACAAATCTAACATACTTAAAAAATTAATTAACACATTAAATTTACATATATGAAAATGGCCCTTCACAAATGGTACCTTGCACACAACAGAGAGGTTGAATGGTAATGAAATTCTCTGTAGTCTTTTTTTTTTCTTTACATGGGTCTATTGATTTTTAATTGTCCATGATATTGCCAATCATAATTAGAACTTAAAATCTAGAAGAGATTCACAAAGAAATACATAAAGTGTGTTAGTGTATATAATATATGATGTCACAGGATTATAACATAAGACTAGACAACAAGTGTCTGTGTAACAACATGTACAGAATACAATGTGGTGGTTGGGATTCTTTTTACAAATTTATAATTTCTAAATCAAGTTACAATACTATAATGTCTCATTGGTGTTTTTGTTGATAGACTATGTGATGATATGACAAAAATGTTTTTGAATTTTTATATTTTTCTTTTCAGTGCAGAAGAGGGAAAGTAAACTGAACCTGAAATACCTGAGGGAAAAGATGATCCAACCATAGTACTACAGAAGGATAATCCCAAAAGGTTAATCCAGACCTCAACTCTTTTTAAGAACAAATTGATGTGACATATGCACACAGGAGTAACTCAAACCCAGCAATAAGTATCAAGGAGCAATATATTCCTGCCTACTATGGGAGAAATTTCCAATGTGTTCCAGCAGTTAATAACAAACTTTGAAGTTTGAGTCTGCAATAAAGAGGGCTACAGCAAATATTTGGGGGTCTTAGCAGAGCATCCAAGGAACGATTTCAGGAGCATGTGGTATGTAAACAATGATCAGACTGAAAGCATTAACTGGCAGCTGTTTTAGTCTCCGAGCTTGATCACATCTGTATGGATGATGCTGATCTTTTTCTAAAAGATATTTGAGGTAAGGTTTTGCTGTAAATCTATTGAGTCAAGGGTTAATTATGGTAAGTTCAGCAAGGGTTGCTTAGGTCAGTTTTTCAGTATTTTTGTAATCCAATTTTTGCAAAAAGGAAAATAAAATATTATAAATATTACAATCTGGTACAACACGTATAGGGCATATCGATATTATTTTACAAGTTCTCTTTAAATAACCATGGGCTGTTATTTTCTGACCAATTTAAAAAGGGAATTATTTGTAGAATATTTGGAGATTTGTGAAAATAGCATTTTGCAGTTAATGAGTTATGCCCTTTCAAACAGTCCGGTCTAGTTTAGATTAAGAATATATCTGCCTAAATCGGGTTTATATCAAACCAGATAAAATCTTGATTTGAAGCTAGTTTACAGGTTTACTTCCAATTTGATCTGCATATCAGATTTTATCTGGCCAAAAATTTGCTCTGGGCCAGAAATAGCTGCACTTTATATCCAGTTATTTCTGCCAAATTCTCTCCTTATTGATCAGATACATGCTGTACATGATCAGATACATGCTGTACATGATCAGTTACATGCTGTACATGATCAGTTACATGCTGTACATGATCAGATACATGCTGTACATGATCAGACACATGCTGTACATGATCAGATACATGCTGTACATGATCAGTTACATGCTGTACATGATCAGATACGTGTTGTACATGATCGGATACATGCTGTGCATGATCAGATACATGCTGTGTACATGATCAGACACATGCTGTACATGATCAGATACATGCTGTACATGATCAGACACATGCTGTACATGATCAGATACATGCTGTACATGATCAGATACATGCTGTACATGATCAGATACATGCTGTACATGATCAGATACATGCTGTACATGATCAGATACATGCTGTACATGATCAGATACATGCTGTACATGATCAGATACATGCTGTACATGATCAGATACGTGTTGTACATGATCAGATACATGCTGTACATGATCAGTTACATGCTGTACATGATCAGATACGTGTTGTACATGATCAGACACATGCTGTACATGATCAGATACATGCTGTACATGATCAGATACATGCTGTACATGATCAGATACATGCTGTATATAATCAGATACATGCTGTACATGATCAGATACATGCTGTGTACATGATCAGACACATGCTGTACATGATCAGATACATGCTGTACATGATCAGTTACATGCTGTACATGATCAGATACATGCTGTGTACATGATCAGACACATGCTGTACATGATCAGATACATGCTGTACATGATCAGTTACATGCTGTACATGATCAGATACATGCTGTACATGATCAGATACATGCTGTGTACATGATCAGACACATGCTGTACATGATCAGATACATTCTGTGTATATGATCAGATACATGCTGTGTACATGATCAGATACATGCTGTACATGATCAGTTACATGCTGTACATGATCAGATACATGCTGTGTACATGATCAGACACATGCTGTACATGATCAGATACATTCTGTGTATATGATCAGATACATGCTGTGTACATGATCAGATACATGCTGTGTACATGATCAGACACATGCTGTACATGATCAGATACATTCTGTGTACATGATCAGATACATGCTGTACATGATCAGATACATACTGTGTACATGATCAGATACATGCTGTATATGATCAGACACATGCTGTACATGATCAGATACATGCTGTACATGATCAGATCTGTGCCATATCTGGAATTTATATCTAGACCAGATAATGGACTTTTGTAAGGGACCATTTAACAGCCTTAATTTTGGATGATGAACTCCACTCAACCATTGTCCATATTTCCCAAAGGAAAAGTGAGAAGTTGGGAAGCAGAAGTTCAATCTCTGCACTAGATTTTGACTATCACATTGCCGTTTGCTGTAGAAAATCACAGGCTGCTGTGTAAATCTTGTGTGATTCTAAGTTATGCACCATATGCAAATTTGTGGTAATGCACCAGTCTCAGTGTTCTCATGAAAGTCCATTGTATTTTTGCAATCCTCTGCTACAATTGGAGGATAGCTGCTAGTTCTGATGAAGAGTCTATAATATTTACCATACCTGCATACACATCTAGTATATAATAGGCATTCTCATTATGTTCAGTGACTGAAATTAATTATGAAGTATGAAATTTAGAGAAAACACATATTTTGATCTGTCTTCCTTGTCATCATGTCATACAGCACATTTCCATATATTTGAAAACCTTGAAACCTTGATTAAATAGCACAAGTGTTTAACTTTGTAAAGAATGTTGTTTGGAATTTTCAGTTATTGTAAATATAAAGTATATACCAATCCATAAACTTTTAGGCACTGTACTTCTCTGATACTTTGTGCTATCTATTAATATTAAAATTGAGGGAAGAAACCTTGAAATATGTATTGTTTATAATTATTACAGTTTGCTTAAATTGTATTAAATTCCATAAAACACAAACTGATTTTCAATTTTCAACACTCTATTGTTGTTTCTCTCTACAGGTAGGATGTGAGACTGTATTATTTAACACACTAATATTGCAGAACCAGATGTTGCCACTGTTGGGAAACCTCAGCAGCTGCAAACTTGCTACATAATTGCAGATGGATACCACCAATTACCAGATTACCCAGGCCGTCGATGCACTCTTTGGAGTATATTATCCAGGTGACTGAATGTTGGGTATCTGAAAAGGCAACAGAGATGTGTATATTTTTTTGGAAGTTTTTATGTAGATCAAGGACTCCCTAAAACACCAAGGAAGGTCATTTCATTAGTAAAAAAACTGAGAAAGTAAAACCTGTTCTTATATTTTTGTTTGTCTTCTTTTGGAAGAAGATGGAAAAATTGTTGTTGTTGTAGTTTTGTTTTCCAAAAAGTGGTACAAATTAAAGTGGGAGCTTTATGGAGCTAAAAATTCCTTTTTATTGAGAGATCAACACAAAGACTGAAAATCTTCATTTCATCCAGTATACCATTTTTATGTATCAGTAAATTTGCAAAAAAGTTTATGGAGTTTCTTAAGAAAAATATTGTTGAAAGTTGATCTATTTTAGCTTGTTCTGTTTTTGATATCTTGATGTATATTTACCCCTATTTTGAGTAATATCAGACTTTACCCCAAAATATTGGTAAGTAGGTTACCTCTGTTTTAGGTTTTTTTAAATTGAAACTTTGTTGCCCCATTAATATGAGGTAACGTAAGAATTTCCTTATAAATTGGGGAAACATTTCACTCTTTTCAAAGTAATGTTTACCTTTGAAAGGAAAAGTTTAGATGGGGTAACCTTCCAGTTTACACCACTTGGGCTTAAATGACTTTACCCCAAAACTTAGGAAACCTTTACAGAGTTTTTCCCACATTAGGAAAAGTGAGTTAACCACAAAAAGTGGGGGCAGCAACTTTTTGGGGTAACATGTCCTTATATTTTTTACAGTGTACCTCAAATCTGGGATTGCCAGACTTAATTCTTATGTGGATGATAACCACAACTTGCTAATTTCTCTCAAAAATGTTGTGATTTATTCCCAAAAAATGTCAATAAGAAGCATAGCTTTGCTTTTCTGCTAACTAATAATTAAAACCCAAGAATTTAAGAAAAGAATAAAATTCCTCTTTAAGTTGTAAAATCACATAACTTCATGACACTACCAATCTTGCAGACAATTAAAGATCTTGCTAACTGGCAACTACATGGAGAAAAAACAAATTAATAATACTATATTTGTCCAGAAAAAAAAAAAGCTTGTGGCATTACTCAACCTGAATTCTGATGCGGGAACTGTGTATATTGTTTAAAGTGATCAATAACTAATTTAGAAGCCTTGTAATGCCGAATGCCGTATGGGGACCCGAATGGGTCGACTTTTAAGTCAATGTTTGGACCAGAAAACATAGCACAATCAGGTATTGAATTTCAACAGATTGCAGAGGCACGTTATTAATGTTCCTCTGAACAGGGAGACATTACACATATACTTTCTAATTTCTTTACCAAAGATATCCGCAAGATAGACAAACAAATTTACAAGGGATGTCACAGAATCTCTACAAGATAGTGACATTTCCAAGATATCAAAATGCTTGCAGATGAAATCAATACAAGTGAGTAATAAAGACACAAATGAAGTTATGTTCATCGTCAACTTATTCTAGTTTTCCCTGCTGGCATCGCTGATATCACTTAATTAAATTTCGGAACTTGCTCAAAGAATAACTTTCATGCTCAGTTTGAGAAGGTTCAGAGCAAATAAAAGCATTTCAAACAAAAAACTGTTTAAGCACAAGCAAAAGTTGGTATAAAATACATGAATAACAATAATTAGTTTGTTAAAAAGCATTTAAACTTAATATATTTACACCCCCAATTAGCTTTGTAAGCCAAAAGCACCCGTTTCTTAAAAGAAATGAATGTTGCAACAGGAAATGTAGTACAAAATCATTCACAATTGGGTATGAGTCTGGGCTATATGTTCTAGATAGAAATGAAATAAGATGACATGCTATAAATAACATGACCTAATTTGTAAACAAAATTCTTCAAGCAGTGTACCTCGCCTACTTATGGCATATTCCCCTGTTTCATTAAGTAGTTGTAGTTATTTAACCCCTTCAGGTGTATACCAATAATTTCATACGACTTTACTGATTAAAGGTTGTATATAATTCCAAGTTGCTTTTTTTCTTTATTTGTTTCTCCCACTTCTCGTTTATTTCATTTCAGAAAGCAAAACTCACTCCTGCTTCTTTTTTTTTCTTGAACATTGTCAAATTTTACCAGTCAGCCGGGAAAAATTATCCTAAAACTTTTTGCAAAAATCAATGATTTCCACAATTTTCCAAATTTCCTCAAATGAGCTCGAAATGACCTAAAACTCAAGTTTATACCTGCTTCAACAAACCCCTCAGAGCACGGAGTATCCAGTTTCACAATTTAAGGGGGCAGTCTCACATAGGAGAAAAGTCTCACATGGAGTGACAGCCTCAAATTTTTTTGGGGCAAGGGTGAGGGAGGGGAGGGTGGGATGGATAGGGAGGGGAAGGGAGTGGAGGAAAGGGAGGGGAGGGTGGGATGGATAGGGAAGGGAAGGGGAGTGGAGGAAAGGGAGGGGAGCGGGAG
>JAIGNY010001420.1:325000-327500 GCA_020152595.1 Chiridota heheva | reverse complement strand
TTATTATTATTATCATTATTATTAATATAATGTCTAAAAACCAACTATTTACAATGTCTGAATAGCCACTGAACTCTAAATTAAACTTATTATTCTGGAGATGGATATTTCAAAATCCTGATAAAATTTAAACCAATAACAAATAACCCCATCACCCATCACAACTACTTTTGGTCCATCACAGAGCTAAACAACATTTACTTTTTAACCAATGAATATCTACTTGGGTTGGCAACAGATCCTAAAACAGTATTAAACTGAAGTATGGTGACTGACACTGCATGATTAACTAAACCACTTTGTTAATTCAGAGATGGCACCAAGTCCCACGGTGAAACCACTATTCTATAAAAGAACACAAAAGATGATTCCAGGGAAATTGCAAAGAAGATGAAGGATTTCCAGATAATCCTTCTTCCTTAAAGGAATATTCCCATGGTTTTTGTAATATTCCCATGGTTTTTTGTAATATTCCCATGGTTTTTTGTAATATTCCCATGGTTTTTTGTAATATTCCCATGTTTTTTTGTAATATTCCCATGGTTTTTTGTAATATTCCATGGTTGTTTTGTAACATTCCCATGTTTTTTTATAATATTTCCATGGTTTTTTGTAATATTCTTATGGTTGTTTGTAAGATTTTATTTGAAAATGCATACTTTTACAGCCAATTATTTTAACTTATTGTACAGCATGATGAATTCGTGTTTGTTGATGTCATAGACACAATTCCATTGCAAATGTTTATGTATTTCTTTAAATGTTAATTGGTTGTTTCTGTATGATTATAAATAATTTTCCAAAAGTTATTGAAGTAGGGTATATTTGGCAATGTATATAAACACCTAACTTTCATCAATTCATTTTTCTAGCAGGTTTTACTGATAAAAAAGAATGATACATTTTAATGAAATACATCAACTTTGTGGGAGAATGTGTTGCTGTTATGTCATACTGAGCCTTTCCTATTCGTTTAATGGCGTTTTTAGTGAACCTTAAAATTTGAATATCTTCTGGTAGGAATAACATACCAACATGATTTTTGTACTAAATTGTTTCTATACTTTTTCTCTTTCTTATGAAAGGTTACAAAAAGACATGGGAATATTTTTTCAAATAAGAGGATGGGAACTGAAGAGGTGGGCATAATCTTCATAATAAACACTACAGGTAAAAATAATGTAGTAAACACTTAATAAAGAAAATAAAGAAAGATTGAGAGCTTGAACCTTTCGGATGTCTATGTTTTGGTCAAGGAGCCACAGATAATTATGTTAAGCATTGAAATTAAAGACAGTGATAAGTACAACAAAGGAGATTTTTAGGCTAAAAGGTTAGAAACAAGTGAGAAGAATAAACAATGGGGCTATATCCTAAAATTAAAGCCACGTCAACAACTGAGGAAAACCGATTTAGGCTATCTGTTTTGAAGAAGTTTGTAGCTAAGGTTGATGCCATGATATGAAATAAGAATTATATCAGACTTTGTCACCTTTAGCTTTTTCACTATTATGCTTTATATGTATGAGGTTCTTTTTAATTTATGCATTTTATTATTTCTTTGATGACTTGGATGACCCTTCTTATATTGCATTTCAAATTCGCTGCCATGCATGACTTGGAAAATGATGATTTGGAACTTTGAAAGAGAATAAATTGTCATGGCAACGATCACTTTAAAGATGTACCCGAGCTGGTAAACTATTGACCATCAATAAAATTGTACCTTACAACATGTCAGAACCACACTAATACATCAGTCTCTTTTAATTTATGTCAACGAAGTAGAGCAAAACATTGTATCCCACAATATATCTAAAGAAGTATTTTGTGATAAATGTCTTAATTTGGGACATTCAATTACATAAGCCGACGTTCAAACCCTGAAATAATAAGCACCTGTAAAAAATCAGAATGGCAGAATCTCCACCAGAAACTTTCAGTTATACTCTTCAAGTTATATAATTTTACATCTTTCCAAATTGATCAAATTACTTAAAGTACCTTCAAGTAGAATATTGTTACTGCCTGTAACAATATTTCACAAACAAAATGAAATTTCATGATTCTTATCGTAACATCTATTTTCTTATCTGTGTTCGTCTTATAAACAATATTATGCTCACAAGGATCAACACTATTTTGGGGTAATGACCTCATTCATTATTCACTATGCATCCGGGTATGAACAGAACCTCCATTAAAGTGTCAATTAATTACAATCATTCCTGACGAATCAATAGCAAAAAACTCCACACATTTTTTGAAGACATTGACTAACTACTGACATCCAAGGTGCTCATATTTTCCCTTGACCTACAATATTTGCATAATAGGATGCGTAGATATGAGTGATGAGTGGCATACTTCAACCTTGTGCCTGATTGAAATTAGTATGGTTGATCAACTATTGTTTATTAATGACAAATTTATAACATTCTTGGAACCTAAAATGTATTTTGAGAAAAGAGTCATAATATATATATATATATATATATAT
>JAIGNY010001420.1:255000-320000 GCA_020152595.1 Chiridota heheva | reverse complement strand
TTCCTGAACGGAAATGTACTGATTTATTGGTGAAGTTTATTATTAAAGGATTAGTTCAGTGGTCAAGCAAGTGAAAGATAATGGTGAAGAAAGCATTCAAAAATCTTAAGGAGATATTTAAGTTTAAAGTCTTATCTTTAGTCTTATCTGTGTAGAATGGAAAGTTGGCATCCTCCTCACATTCCTAAAAATTGCTAATGTATTTTAAAGAAAATCTATTTAACTATTTTACTATTTAAATCATTTTTCCTTAAACATTCTTCAGGTGGTTTGATTATACCACCCTACTAGATTTACTACTTTCTTGACATACCCAATGGTTTGTTAGCCACATAATCGCAGGATAAAATATGATAGAATACATGAAGAATTTGAGAGATCTGAGGCTATGACATTACATCTAGTCTGATTTCAGTCATTTTTACTCAAATGATACCAAACTTTAAACTTAAATATCTCCTTAAACGGAATAAGATTTTGGAATGCTTTTTTAACAATTTTGTTTCTTTTGAAGCCCTCTCTTATATCAGGTGGACTTGTGTGCCCCCTGGACGAATCCTTTAATGAAACATTTGGCTGTTAAGTTGTACATATTTCAGCAAACTGAGGCAGCATGTTGAAGATGACCTCCTTTCCAAGCATGAAGACCTATTTATATGCACGTGTCTACTTACAGACCTCCGTGGTGTAGTGATTAGTACTTTGTCCTCTCATCCGCATGTCCCAGGTTGTATCTCGGTGGATCTGCAACCAGTGAGTTCACAACTGGTTATCAAAGGCAGTGGCTGTCTTGATATATTGTCCAGCACTGGATGCTTTCAGGACATTAAGCTTTGCAATGCTATGCTATTTAAGTTATCATATTTTGGGGGTGCAACCCAGAAAGGTTGCTGCAAGATTGAATTAAGCTAACATTTTTAGCTTGTGCACGGCAACAAATGCAAACTTGTCAGCTTGCGCAAGCCAGCAAAAATCTTTCTGCAAGCTTGCAAAACCTTTCTGCAAGCTTGCACAAGCAAACAAATATTTCTTGCTAGCTTGCGCAAGCTAATGTTAGTTTGCGCAAGCTAGCAAGCTTACATTTGTCCCAAGTACTAGCTTGCTGTAATGTTGCAGCAAGCTTGTGCAAGGTTGCAGCAAGCTTGCGCAAGGTTGCAGCAAGCTTGCATAAGGTTGCAGCAAGTTTGAGCAAGCTAAAAATGTTACCTAGTCACAAGCTTGCTGCAAACTAGTTTTTTCTGTAAGGGAGGGTTTGGCAAATCACATGTACAACTGCCCGGAGCTGCCCAAAAACTTTGTCAGGACAACTATGCTTTTTGCAAGCTCTGCCCTGTGGACAATTCATTTTTTAACAGAAAATGTATTAAGCATATTTTCAAAGGGCAACTTTTTTTCTTCCAGAACAGCCATAAATTTTGATAGCTATATTCCCGGCAGGCAAGTTGATCTTGCACCCTTACAGAAAAATATTTTTTGCAAGCTTGCGCAAGCTAAGATGATTTTTTGCTAGCTTGCACAATTAGATAATGTTTCTTACTTAAGCTAGCAAAGCTTGTATTGGCAAGCTACAATTAATTAAGCTAGATTTTTCGGTAAGGCAATTAGCTTGATTTGTCCATCCCTGGGTGAAGGGGTAATATCATTTCCCCAAGGCATAGCATAAGCCACTAATAAGATTTTAGAAAGGGTCCACATACATGTTAAATTAACTGTCAAAAGCAGCTACGTACGTATGTATTTTAAACCATTGATAACATAACATAACATAAGAAGATGATGGGCTAAGAAGGGTTAGTCATTCCATAAAAAGCCCAAACTAACACCACCACCACCACAAAAAAAATAAGAAAAAAAATAGATAAATAGATAAATAAAATCAAAGATGCCCAGAGTTTGTAAAGAACTTATCAATGTTGACTTTAAAATTGTGAACAGATTTGGAGCTAACCATCCACCCAGGCAAATTATTTCACTTATTAAGAACTCTTTGCAAAAAGCTAAAATGCCAAATATTATCGATATTATTAATGAAGATTAAGAAAATGGGCCCATTAAAGAACCCTAAGGAACACGAGGGGCAGATCTAGAGGGGTTCTGGGGGTTGAAACCCTCCGAAAAATTTCAACATTTCTCATTACTCCTATTATAACCAGTACACCCTCCTTGTAAATTTCCTCCAATTTTCGGGAAATTTCATAGCAATCTCTTTCAATCTTTGGAAAATTTCCTTAATCCTCATGCAATTTTCAGAAAATTTCCTTTATTTTGGGGCAATTTTTAATTTTTTTCGAAATTTTATTCAATGTTTTGGAAATTTTTCTTAAATTTTCTTAAATTTTGGGTAAATTTCCTTAACTCTCCTGCAATTTTCAGAATATTTTCTTCGAGTCCTTTTGGGGCAATTTTTTTGGGACAATTTTCGGTTAATTGCTTGAATTTTCCGGAAATTTTATTCAATGTTTAGGAAATCACTTTCAATATTTCAGAAACTTGTTTCATTCTCGTGTAATTTTCTTCAATTTTTGGAAAATATCCTTCATTTTGGGGCAGTTTTTTCTTTGATTTTTGGTAAATTTTCATCAATTGTGGGGATATTTCCTCCAATGTTTGGGATATATCTTTCAATGTTTAGGAATTTTCTTCAATTGTCATGCAATTTCCTTCAATTTTCTTCATTTTGGGGCAATTTTTCTTTGATTTTCGGTAAACTTTTATAAATAATCGAGAACTGATGCTAAATTATACTAAAATTTCCATTGTTTTGCCAAATTTTCTTTAATTTTCTGTTAATAATTTCCCAATCGAAATAAAACATGCAATAGGGAATTTTCCCAATCGAAAAAAACCATGCGCAATAAGGAAGGTGAAATCCATTTCACGTGCTGCCCGCTTATAAGACTGTGCACCCTTGTCCCAATATGTTCCATTAATCATGACAAAACTGCTTATAAAACACTTTTTTGGCTTGGTCCCTCTGATAATTTATCCTGGCTCTGCCCCTGGTTCTGGGGGTTGAAACCACCCACTTCCCTACAAAAAGGTTCCAACATTTTTCATTACTTCAATAAATACCAACACACCCCCTCCTTGTAATTTCCCTAGATCCGCCTCTGAACACCACTTACAAGTAAGTAACCTTCTTTCATGGAGACACTTCACCAATAAGAATAATTCTTTGTGACCTGTCAACTAACCAAGAATATATCCAACTGGCACACTTTCCCTCCACACCAAGAGCTCTTGTTTTCATCATGAGCCTGCCTAACGGAACCATATCAAACACTTTTTAGAAGTCTAAATATAACATCCACATTATGACCAGAATCAACTAGTTTTGTAACATCATTAAGAAACTCCAATAAATTAGAAATGCAAGACCTCTTAGGTAAGAACCCATGCTAGGACAAATTCAGCAAACCACTTACCCAGTAACAACATCCATGGACTCCATGACCTTGCACACAACACTAGTTAGACTCACTGGCCTATAGTTACAGGGCAAACTGTGGTCACCTTTTTTTTGGTTCTAATGCGATAGCATCAGGACCCTATGCGGTCATGATGGTGTGTGTGTGTATGTATGTATGTGTGAGCAGTATGTATGTGTGTGTGCCAGTATGTGTGTGTGTGCCTGTATGTGACGGCCAGCTCGTAAACATGATATCTCAAGAACGATACACTGGATTTATGTCATATGCAGTAAACAGTTAGTCCATGGATGTGCCCTATTATTTTTGTTGGCGATGTTATGCATATTAATTAGTAGGCTGGGCTTAATGTGAAAATCTTGAAATGCTCATATTTAACAACCACATGTCTGTTTTGTTTCGTATTTGGCGTATCTGATGTGTACATGTTCCATGATGTAAAAACGATAAAGCTTGTAAATACGGTAACTCAAGAATGGTAATCTGGATTTATGGTATATTCAGTCCACAGATAGCCCATGGTCCGTAGATTTACCCTATTGTTTTTAATGGTGATGTCATGCATATTTATGAGTAGGTGGGCTGAATGTAAAAATCTTGAATATTCAGATTTTAGAAATGTTCATACTTTAACAACCGCATGTCTGTTTTGTTTCATATATAGTATAATTATGATGTACATGTTCATGATGTAAAAACGTTAAATTTCATTATTGGCGGGCCGGGCTTTATATGATTTTGCTCAAAAAAGCTTGTAAACACGTTATCTCAAAAACGGTAAACTGGATTTATGTCAAGTCACATTTGGTATACAGATAGCCATGGTCCGTGAGTATGCCCTATTGTATTTGATGGTGATGTCATGCATATTAATGGTAGGCAGGGCTTAAGATAAAAATCTTGAAATGTTTATTTTAACAATCACATGTCTGTTTTGTTTCATATTCAGCATAATTATGTAGTTATCCAGCGTGTACATGTTCATTGTATAAAAACATTGAATTTCATTAATATGCATAGCGGGCGGGCCTTAAGATGATTTTGCTGGAAAAAGCTTGTAAACACAATATATCAAGAACCCTACCATGGATTTGTGTCATATGTGGTACACAGATAACCCATGGTACCCTTCTTTTAGCAAATTTTGAAATTTACTCACCAACATGCAAGTCATTGGATTGGGTTGGTGATACCATACTGATGGACTAAAAGTTTTGAAAATCATGTTTGCAAACCAACTGTAATACACTTCTGCCAAGTTCTAAGGTCAATAGCATGATTACTTTTCAAATTATGGGCCCTCAACGACCCTACCCTATTGAAAATGTAAGAAAAATGTACCAGAAAGTAAGACCTATCATTTTTAAAGGAGCTGACTGCTGAAAAGGTTTTGCTAATTTATGATGGAGATTTTAACCAATAGGAGTCGCATCATACGGTCTCCTTTTCCAAATTCTAAAAAGTCAATGGGAATTCACGTACAAAATTTGATTAGGGTCAGGATTTAGTAATATTTATGATATTCCGTACCACAAAGGTATTTGATTTAGTGTGAGACCAAACTTAACTATGCCCTCACTTTTCAGCCGCCAGCACCTTTAAGCCTTTTTGAGATATAACAACCCCAATTGTTTCGAGCAATTTTCTCATCTCTAAATTGTGAATAGTTTTACCCAAAGATATGAGAAATGAAAACAAGTGTGGATGTGATACATGTGTGGACCCAAACAAGACCTTAAATTTGCAAATTTTTCATTTTCCACTGATTTTTGACCAACAACTTGAATGAATTGCAAGTAATGAATGTAAAAGGTTTCTATGTGCAGAAAAGTAAAAGAAATCAAGATTCCAAGACTTAAAAATCATTGTAAACCTATAGTTATTTTAGGGGATTCCGTCAGGTATCCTCCACCTTAATATCCCACCTCCAGTAAGCCCAACCCCATGCAGTACCTTATACCCTCACATAGGTGTGTGTTTGTTGCCCTATATCTCAAAACAATTGTTTTTTTCTTTCTTTAAATCTTATTTAATGGCAGCAAATTAGGCATAACTAGTATGTTCCAAAGTATTCTATGTCAGCCCGCTCAGAAATAAAGAGGGTATCGGATTTCACCAACATCTTGAATTTTCGTTCAATTCCTATTTCATAGTGGAGTCATTTAAAAAAAAAAAAAATGTCAATACCAGGCTCTGAAATTGATCAAATGTACACATCTAGCACCATTATGTAAGAATAACGCTGGTTATTAATATACCATATATTAAAAAATACAACAAAAGTTACAAAAATCAGCAAAATCACATAAAGAATTGTTATCTTTAGCATGAATGTGTATCTTTGAAAAAGGACTACATGTATTTTATTATAGGCGTACGGGCAGAAAATGAGCAAAATTGGGCAATTTTGGCAGAAAAATTAGCATCTATCGGGCAGTAATTTGGCAAATTCTCAGGCATATTGGCCGGATCAGTCCCCCAAATGAAAAAGGTCCTGTACACCTATTTATTTTATCATGCAGCAGTTGTGAAAATACATGTTGCAGGATCAGGGTATTCACTAGTTATTGAACACATCCTATGAGCTCCCTTTTGTTTTAGGGAGTGTTTACATTTGCCCACTGGATTGTTGACTTTTGTGTGACACTAGGCCTGGAAAAAAAGTTCAAAGTGTTTTGCCTAAAAATAAATACCATTCACTTCCTCGAAAACTCCTAAATCCAATGTGTGTATACTTATGAACATACAAAACTTTCTCCACATTTTTTCACCAATTTCTACCAATTCGAGAGGTAAAAATAAAAAAAGTTACAAAACAGCGCACAAAATTCATTGCGGCTAATGTTAAATCTAAGTTAAATTAGCATAATCCATGTATGGGTTGAGGCTGACTGTGTGAGGCTGGCAAGAGAAAGGTCAGGCTTGAAACACAAGTATGTACTGCGAAGTTGACTAGGTATTTACTACCTGTTGACTCGGGTTCCCAATCTAAGCCAAATAAAATACGCTCATGAAAAATGTACTACATAATACAGTTTCTCAGAAAACATCGCGAAAATCCCCAAAACATTTCCTTTCTTGTACAAAGAAAACCTTGAACTTAATTATTTTGACATACAGTAGGTTTCAATGGGGAAAATAATAGTGCCGTGCTACCTATCTGGATTTTGCAAAAGCTTTAAATCATATCCATCAAAGTGCGTCGAAGTAGTTAATAAAGTTTTGCTGCACCGCGTTCCGCAAATATTTGTTAAAACCTATATTTAAATAATTACTGCCTGTAACTAATTTTTGTAAAATTCTTGAAGGAAATTCTAAAAACGATAAATTGATTTTGAACTTGTCAATATTTATCTAATGTGTATGATTTTAAGATCTACAATGCCAGAGAAAAATGAAACTTGACAAGACTAACGTTACGGTTTGAAGTAGAAGACAAAATAAACATTTAACTGATTTCTTTCAATATTTGGAATACCGCGTTCTGACATGTCTGGACCTTGTATTTCACAAATTTACAAGCAGGTTACTTTTTAATTAGTTTTTTTTTAAATAATTACGTCAAACGAGAGTTTAAATTAATGGTTGATCACCTCGGTTACACTGCATAAGCCAGGCCAGCTTGGCATTTACTACTGTACTGAGGTAGGCTAAACCATAACGTTATAGGCTAACGTTAGTACTAGTATTACATAAGATAACGAGTTATGTCGACGAGTTATGTCGCTACATACAAATTTCTACTGTTACGACAAACATTAAACTTTACGTAACAGTGCCTACTGCCTATTTCTAACATGTGTAACATTAATAAAGATAGGCAAGAAATTAGAAACTGAATCAAATTGAATAATCTGATCTCCAAGTTCAACATCCTGCTTAATCGATACTTTTTGAGAAGGGCCAATGAGAACAACTCATTACGCATTTCTTTGTGTAAAAAACTGCACCGCTATTTCAGAGCCGACACCATTAAGTTACATGAAGCAATAATCTTTCCTTTGGAAAAATGGTCCCTCAATCTTTCACAGTTAATGCACACACCACCTCAAGTATATGATACGCAGCTATTTTTATCACCAGTTTGCAAACAAATTTCTCCCATTAGGACACCTAACAAGGATGAGCAATCTCATACATCTTCTAAAAAATTTCAAATATTTACAAATGGTACCATAAAAACAGTGCGAGATTCATAATTTATTGTTAAAAATCAAGTATCTTTTAATTGTTTTTCGATGTTGAAAGAGATCAAATTTAAGTATTACAAAACATGGTTCTTCAGTGATATACAGGAGCCCATAGCATGCAAGTCCATGTGACCTGGCCTTTGCATGTATGTACCATATTGTTTCTGGCCTATATGTACATAGGATTATCACTAAATTGATATAAGAAAATGTCACATGATCAATGCTGACCAATGATATTCCTTAGATTTGAGTACAAGCCAGTTTCCAAATGTATCTAATTTGCAGTGCATGTGATTAGATGAATGAAAAGTGCATTTTCCATAGAGAACTCATCATGCCTCCCATCCCCACCCATCTATTAATACTGTAAACAAATCTGTTTTTGATTGCAGCTCCACAGAGTTTCTATTTGCTTAAAGGAGACATAAAGTCTGACATAATCCTTATTTCATATACTAGAATTGAAAACAACAAATGTACTGACCAAGTTTCACAACTCCTTAAGCAATCTAACACATTTTTTGCAATTATTAAAGCTTTAATAATATTACTTAATAGTGCCATGATTTCAAAACATGCAGATTATGATGTCATCAGCCCAGCAGGATGTTGGAATGCTTTGTATTTCTTTATAATCTACCTCAAGTTTTCTAGCTGATGAAAAATTGTTTTTCTTTTGTAAGAGTCAAGGAAATTTTTGTGTACACATGAAATTATCAAAACATGCTCTTAAAACTTTGTGTCACATCATTTTGCAATAAAAAGTGTCATCACATTTGTAAAGAAATACATTATAATCCTTATGTCCCTAAGTTGGGAAATTATGTAATCATGCACAATATTTCAATACAGAATTGAACAAAATGGCAGCCCCTATGTGTTGATTTTAAACATGAATAACTTTAGATAGGAGATTTTGACTTGCTGTGTTTGGCAGTTGGTTAAAATTTGTATCCTCTATCATATGAAATAATGATTGTATCAGACTATATGTCACCTTTAACGGTTCACCACTTACTGTACTGTTTCATTTTGAGAAACAGATCATCCATTCATCTTTGTATTCAAAGGTACTTGTCAAGTATTTCTTCATGCTGTTTGCTTCTAATTTTGTTTGTTTACTCAATATTTCTGAATTTCTTCACATATATCATCACAAATGCACTTGTAGTTTAATTTGTTTAATGTTAGTTCAAAACAGAAACACTGTCACGATTTATTCTAGATCAAACCTTACTGTGTCAATGCCATCATGCTGCCAGTATATCAAATATTTGATAGTCAAATGTAAACAAACACAAAAGACAATGCAAGAATGCTATCCAGGCAAACGTAATGGCAACGTGTTACATTTTTTTCTCTTCATCTAACCATTTTTCACTGAGACTATTATTAAAGGCTTTCCATTGCTTTCTAATTGTCTGGGTATGCCAACTTGTCCCCATCATACAAATTGTCTGGGTATGCCAACTTGTCCCGATCATACAAATTGTCTGGGTATGCCAACTTGTCCCCATCATACAAAATGTCTACCCACTTAGACTAAGTATTTTTGCTGGTGTCATTTTGGTTTTAAATTTCTTATGTAAAAAGAAAATGTGCATTTCGCTTTGTGTATTTGTATATGTGAAAAAAAAAGACTGCTTACTAAAACAATTATTAAGCAATTAACTGCATATGATGAATATGTCCATCCTTCCTTCACTTTACACTACTGCATACGACGGACATATCCGTCTTAAAATCTAAGCACTGAACTACATCACATAAAGCCAGGGGATTCCCCGAAAGACAGTTCACTGCACACAACGAACAATGTCTATGACCTTTACGCTAATGTATAAGATGAACATATTCGTCTGAATACATCATGCATCAATCAAGTTACAACATGAAGTTAGGTCTGTGGAATCAGTGAAAAATTGTTGACTGTGTAACGCCGCTTTGTGTACAATCACTCTCAAGTTTATGTTATCTGTGTATGGACCACGTGGCTATTATTCTTGTGAATTTGGCTGCTAAAATGTCTGTGTCTACTTCTATTAGAAGAAGTGATTGCATGAGGATGAAGCTTTGGCATATTTATTTAAATTGGATGAAAATTCATCATCTTCCGAGGATAGTGACATGGAAAATGAGTAGGAGGATGTCTGTTTACTTGGGGCGAGTGATTTAGACACCGAAAATAAAAGCATGAATTCCAGTACTGCCGATTCCAATTCGTATCAAGAAAGTGCACATGAAAATGACTCCAATTCTGGAAGTAATGATAGTACACCATCCGGGACTGCCGTCCCCCCCCCCCCCTCCTCCTCAGTTTTGAAAATAAATACGAGTGCTAGAGACAAATTTACATTTACTGGAAATCCAGGGGTAACAGCAAACATTGGTGATGTGGATGATCCACTAGAGGAGGTTTTTCCTACTCACCTCATTGTAGAACAAACCAACCTTTTTGCAAAACAATTTATAGAAGAAAAACAGGGGAAGTTGAAAGAATGTCAATGGACAAGCATTGGAAAGAAACTGATGAAAGTGAGATAAGGGTGTTTCTAATTGCGCTCTTGCTCCTACAGGGTATAGTTTATAAACCTGACATTCAGATATACTTTGCCCAAGAAGAAATGCTGAAGACCCCCTTCTTGCAGGCCATAATGAGAGACAGATTTCTTTTGTTATCAAAGTTTCTGCATTTCAATGACAATCAGAAAAATGATGAAAATATTCCAAGGAAACTGTTTAAACTCTGGCCAGTTCTGCAGCATCTGCGTACTAAGTTTTCTGAAGTTTATGAGTGTGAGAGGAATGTTGCTATTGATGAATCATTGATGTTATGGAAGGGTATAGACTCAGCTGGTGTCAATACATCCCTACCAAAAGGGCTCGCTATGGGTTACAATCCTATGAACTTTGTAATCTTCATCGGGCTACATATGGGATTTTCTGATCTACACGGGGGGTGACACCGATTTTCTCCAGGAGTATAAAAACGAAACATCTATGGGGTCCAAAGTTGTTCTTTCCTTAGCACATCCCCTCCTTCAGAAGGGTCACTGCATCAATATGGACAATTTCTTCAGTTCTCCTGATTTTTATGTTGTATAAAGAAAATACTGATGTAGTTGGTACTCTGAGAGCAAATAGAAAAGGGCTTCCAAAGGAACTTACTTCATCAGAACTAAAAAAAGGTGAGGTCAAGGCTATCTACAGAAGAAGACTAATGGCTCTGAAATGGAAGAACAAAAAGATGTTCATATGCTAACTACTTATCATGATGCTGGAACTGCTGAGGTAAAACACTTTAGGGATGAAACTGTGAGAAAGCCAAAGGTTTGTGTGGACTATACCGACACAATGGTAGGAGTGGATCTAAGCGCTGCTTTCCTGGCTAGCTATCCTAGTGCAAGAAAAAGACTAAAAAAGTACTACCAGAAACAACATGTTCTGGATATGACCTGCCTCAATGCACAGACTCTCCACAAGAAAAAGGGAGGGAAGCTGTCCAGACTCAAGTTCTTGGAAAAACTGTGTGCAAGATTGATTGAGGAGTATTTAGTTGTTCGTGAGCCAAGGAGGAAGAGAAGGCAGTCACTTGGAGATAAACTTGGAGACAACCCTTTACGACTCACAGCCCGTCACTTCCCATTCGTCATTCCTCCAACAGCCATGAAAGACAAACCAACTCGTAGATGTCATGTGTGTGCTTCTCGAGGGGAATGGAAGGAGATTATCTCTACGAGTGCAGGATCTGTAAGAAGGCACTTTGTGCTTCACCTTGTTTTAAAATGTATCACACAACAGTTCGGGTGAATCCCTCCTCCTTTTAGTCCTTGATAAAACCCCTAGGAGGGTTTTCTTAGGCCATGGGGGCAGCCATTACCCATCATGCAAGTTCCTTCACCAATACACTTTGTACAGAGTGACGAAGTAAAATCATTTTGTGAACTTCGATGGCGTTTGCTGGAGAATGAGTGATATATAGAATTATGGGGAAACATGTTAACTAACTTTTATCCAGTACCTTTTTACATGTTGACCGATCTGTTTTCGAGAAAAGAGTAAACAAATGGGATAACCTTTGTTTGACCCCCGTGGTCTGTTGCGAATTAATTATAATCTGTGCTAACATCCGCGTTGTGCGGATTAAGTATAGTAGCTTCCTTTCTATCTTGTCTCAGAGTTCGATAACTTGAATTAAAAGGGATATTTTCATGTGCTTTCTTACATTTAATTTCTTTTTCGCGTAAATTTTGTTGTTAATTTTATAACCTTTTGGATAACGCACTCATTTAAATCACATTGATGGTGGTGAAGTATCAGTTTCTTTATGACTTTGGCATTGGATGTTCTGAACATTGAACGTATCCTAACGTAACTTAACGCTACTTATCCTAGGACCTAACGTTATAACTTATTTCAGCACTGTTACTACACTGTAGCAGCACAATGTAGCCTATCTTCCTGATGTCCGGCTAGTATTATATCTAATAGTTAAAATCAAGAGTCAAATTGCGATGACTTTGGCATTGGATGTTCTGAACATTGAACGTATCCTAACGTAACTTAACGCTACTTATCCTAGGACCTAACGTTATAACTTATTTCAGCACTGTTACTACACTGTAGCAGCACAATGTAGCCTATCTTCCTGATGTCCGGCTAGTATTATATCTAATAGTTAAAATCAAGAGTCAAATTGCGATGTTTATTCTTTTTCGATGTCAGTCAGTCAGCAGGGTCTATGGCATCGATGCGCGATCGCACTTATGCAGTCATGTTAAACTGTCAATCACATAGGCCGCGCGTACATTGAATTAGACCGAATTGAAGATAGCGAGCTGGGCTGCATGAGCGATTCTTATGATTTAACCATCGACTGGTTGCTGAATTGCGCAATGGTGAAACCCTGTTAGTAAGGTTTAGCATGAAAAACTCCTTCAAGGGATTCACCCGGACTGCACAAAGCTTGATTTTTCTACAGAGGTGTTCTAATTAGTTTGGATGGAAATCGTTTGGAAGCTGAGCAAAATCTATACAAATGAGTTACAATTTTGTTTATTTACTTGTATTTAGGTTGAAGAAAACCACGGAAAAGATTATTATTACACTTTTTTTATGGAATACTTACAGTTTACTATTTTTCCAGTGTAAAGTAAAATATGACAAAAAAAGGTCAGTTTTACACAAATTAATAATGCAATGGGGTAAAAATTACAAAATTTCAATTTCGCAGTTAAGTGCATGGTTAAAAATTAGTAGGTAAATGCCATGACTTCTCAACATTATTCTAACTTTTGATCGACTACAAACATTTTTCAGCAGTTTACAAGTACATACAAACTTTGTCATTTTATAAAAAGTAATTTAAAGGAATAATGCCACAAATTTTCATTAATATGCCTGAGGACTAGGAAAAATAAAGTGGAAAAATCATATCTTATTGCATTTTGGTGTTATTCATTTCAAAGATTTTACCGCAGTATGCTGTGTAATGTTATAATTGCAGGTCTAAGACAATGTTGATCTATAGTACTTCTTGGAAAATAATTGCCTCTTACTAAATGATCATTTTTAACATATTTAATTATGGTGTTTAAAATACAGTTTACTACAACATATTTTGCCCATCTGTTTATGTACCTTACATGTACCTAAAATAGAAAAAGAAATATATATCTAATTTTCTTTCAATGAAATGCATACAAATTATATTGGATGTGCAATTGTGATATCTCTATCTATACTGTACTGGTCTCCTTTAAACAACCTAATAAAAAAACACAGAATAAAATATCAACATGTTTTTTTCTACTAATTAATCATGATACAAATGATAAGAAATTCATGGGAATATTCCTGTAACATGTGATTAATGTAATTCATTCTAAATTATTTGATCTCTTTCTCTCCTTGTAGGTTCCTGAAGATACACTTTTGTCACAACATAAAAGGTGAATATATCAGACAACCATTCAAAATATTGAAAGCAATATACAAAATTCTGCTCATCACTTAATTAGTTTTGCTAACATTATTAAAAAACACCTGCCACCACAAAAATAAAGAAAAAAGACTGCAGTAATTGTTTTAGAATCAAATGGTTCTGTGTTTACAATTTTTGTTGTTGTTGTTGTTGATGAATTCCATTAAAATCACAACAAAATACTGTATTTTAAATTAGGTAGTAAAATTAGTTGGTTCTGTTTTTTTGATGTTTAACAGAACATGGGTGTGGTATTAAGAGTCAAATTTGCCAATTAGCAAAATTAGTATCTGTAACCAGAACCAAAAGGTTTTGTGGTTCCAATGCTTTTTTTTCATATGCTGATTGATTTGCAAGTTTCACATTAACTGTCATGTCATTGCATATCATCAAATAATTGTCCCAGGATATTTATTCAACAGCCACGACCACCACACTTACAGAAATGGTGAGCTCGCCGCAAGCTCGTCTTGAACCTCTAAGCTGGGCTCGTAAAAGTGTTAAAGACAAGCTTGCGACGAGCTTGCAATCGGAACCTTTACGAGCTCGTCGCGAGCTCGCCTGCTTGACGAGCTCATCGCAAGCTCGCATGCTTGACGAGCTCGTTGCGAGCTCGCCGCCTGCTTGACGAGCTCGCCGCCTGCTTGACGAGCTCGCCGCCTGCTTGACGAGCTCGCCGCCTGCTTGACGAGCTCGCCGCCTGCTTGACGAGCTCGCCGCCTGCTTGACGAGCTCGCCTGCCTGCTTGACGAGCTCGCCGCCTGCTTGACGAGCTCGCCGCCTGCTTGACGAGCTCGCCGCCTGCTTGACGAGCTCGCCGCCTGCTTGACGAGCTCGCCGCCTGCTTGACGAGCTCGCCGCCTGCTTGACGAGCTCGCCGCCTGCTTGACGAGCTCGCCGCCTGCTTGTCAAGCTCGTATTGAACCTCTATGCCGAGCTTGTAAAAGCAGTAAAGATGAACTCGCAACGAGCTTGCAATTGGAATCTTCACGAGCTCGTGATGAGCTCATCTGCTTAACAAGCTTGTCGCAAGCTCATCGCGAGCTCGTCACGAGCTCGCAATTGGAACCTTTACGAGCTCATAATTATATTGATGAGCTCGCGGCGAGCTCGTTATCTCTCGCGGCGAGCTCGTCATCTGATCAAAGACATGACGAGCTCATGGCAAGCTCATCAGGGAGATGAGAGATAAGAGCAAGAATTAGATCTTGAGCTTGCTATTATGACATGCTAGTTTCTTGTGACAAAACGGTTAATAGTAACCTTTGCTTGTACTCTTTGGGTCAACCAAACATCTGGATGGAAATTTCACTTAATTAATACAAAGTAAACTGCTTTAATATTATAAATTATATACTTTAGTTCAAAATAACGTACAATATAAAACAAGGTTATGGCATAAAAGATGGTTGAAAGGTTTAAGTGAATACAACTATACAGATTATCAAAGCATAAAAAGCACATTTCAATTATCCTTTAGCAAGGTATAAAGTTATTCATTCAGCAAGGTAAAAATTAAGATAAAATCCCATCACTGCTAATAACAATAAATCAGGTTTCCACCCTGTCTCACATGCCACCCCACCCTTTGTCCTACACACCATCACATCCTTCATCCCTCCATGCTGAAAATAGTACAAGACTCATGTGCCAGCACAACTGCTATTTCACCTAATTAAGACAAAGAAAATTGTTTTAATGATTTAAGATATATACTTTAATTTAAAATAACATTCAATATAATCATCATTAGAATAATGGGGGACCCTGTTTTCTCCCTTAAAGAATTCATTGTCTTATATTAAAAAAATTGTATTCAATCCTAGGTTTAAAGAAAAAAAAAATCAAAAGTTGTGTTCCCTGTTTTGTAAATATTCTAGGTAAATGGAAAGTGACCCCTAGAAGTTTTGTGAAGGTTAATAGAGTAATATGACTTTTTAGGGTGTAATGTCATCTTGTGAGTGAAACATTTCATTAACATTGCATGGCAAAGTAAAACTTGAAATTTATGTGATTACTTCAATTTTAATGTGATAAAATTTGGAGTAAATTGACCAACTAGAGTTTATTTAGTTCTTTCTGTCTTGTTTGAAGATAGCTCTTTGGAATTTCAAGTTAATTTTGAAGAAAAAAAGTAAGTGAAATGTTTATCTAATTCCTTTCTTAAGGTCTTTTCTGGACTGCCATGAATGGATTCCCACATCGCTCGCATTTTCAGAGGAAGAAGATTATATGCCATACAGCTGGTTACCTCTTTGAATACAGAAAGCTTGTCACATTCAAACCTAACTCTGGAGGAACAGGAGCTGGAGGAGGAGACCTTTGATGAACCTTCAGATGATGAAGCTGATGATGACAACGTCCACGAGTGGTATGATTGCCCTGAAAATGATTCCGGCAATTATGACTCTCATACTGAATCCTCTGGTGATACCCCTTTGTAAAAAGGGGTTCCTGTAACCCTTGGACAAAGTATGACTTTGATACTCATTGAGGTACAATCTTACCAAATCAGTGTAAAACGACACTTAACCTTTTTCAGAAGTACTTCTCATATCTGAAAGGTCCTGTGGTTTTTCATAAATTTTGTGCAACTTGCCAATCGTTACTACTACTAGAATGTATTACTTTGGGAGAATGTGATAATTGTAAATTAACGGATGATGCTATTAATTACTTTATTGAGATACCAATGGTTCAGCAAATTCAGAAATTGTTTCGAAGGGATGGATTTCTTTTAGATTTACAATATAGATTTAAGAGAGTAAAGAGAAGTAAGGAAAATGTAGAGGACATATTTGATGGGAATGAGTACAAAAAACATTTTACACAAGGTGGGCTTTTGGATAACCCCCAGAACATATCTTTTTTCTGGTTATGTTGATGGAATTCCTTTATTCAAATCTACAACAGCATCACTTTGGCCTTTGTATTTCATGATAAATGAACTTCCTTATAGTAAGAGAATCCACAAGGAGAACATGATTTTTGCAGGTTTGTGGTTTGGTTCTAAACCTTGTATGGGTACCTTTCTAAAACCATTTCATACTTCCTTGAAGAATTTTTTTGAAGGGTTTGAAGTTAATATACCAAATTCTGCCTATTTTTGTAAGAGGTCTTCTACTTGGGGGTACCTGCGATTTGCCTGCAAATGATGAATATGACCCAATTCAATGGGCAGTTTGGATGTGGTCGTTGTAAAAACAGTTGTTAGAACTGGTCGTGGTTATACAAGAGTTTACAAATGTTGTAAAGATGATCCAGATGGTCCCAAGAGGACCCACACAGAAACTCTGGAACATTTCATTCACATAAACCTTTTTTCGGTATTAAAGGCCCTTGTTGGTTTTTATATGTTCTTGCTGATATTATTAGGAGCACAGCAATCGATTATATGCACCAGGTACTGTTGGGATTGGTACGGAAACTATTGAGTCTTTGGTTTTCTCCTTCATATTCTTCTGAATTATTTTCATAGGACACAAAAACCAGTAATTCAAATTTCAAATACAATACGAACAATGCTTATTCTTCTAACCCTTATTCAAAATTTGACAAGTGAAGCAGTTATTGGTTTTCATAAAAAAAACTTAGTCCTAACGTTTCATTGAAGAAAGAGTTGGTAGATATTGATGTTTGGGTTTTGGGATCACCTGTAGAAAGGATGTTACCAGAAAATGTGTACAAGCTGTTCAGGTATTCAGACACAATTGTTGTCATTCCTATCAAGTGCATTCAATCAATGTGTGTTTTCGTTTCATCTGATAATTCATTTGTTTTTATGCCTCCAAACATATTTGAGACAGATTGAGATGATTCATAGTATCAAATTTAATTAGTAAAACAGATTTTATTTTTTTCAAACCTATTTATGCTTTAATAATCTTATAAAAAAGCTAAATCAGAAATTCTGCATGAGTTGAGAAATCTTGGAATTGAGAAATCTTGAAACTGATCAAAAATTTGTGCCATAAACTATTTGATATCCAAAGTTATTGAGGTTATATGCAGAATTTATTTTATGAGTGAATTATTCTTTTATCGAGCCAAGGGCAGAATTTACAAATTGTACTCATGAGGGTAAACACTTTTGTACAAATTGATATTTGAAGTAATTTTTAGCACTCAAGTAGTAATAGTCTAGCAGCTAGTGATCTAATTCCCCCATATGTTGCATCCCAAGAGCACATTCTGATATATTCACTTTAACTGCACCTGGCTGCATGGAAAATTAACGTATTTAGAGTGCCTCTTGTGTTAGCCAGATATACTTTCGCATGTTCACAAAATATAAACAAATTTGACACTTTGACTATGACTGCACATCACAGTACCGGTAATCTGCCGGTAATAAACTGACAGAAAAGTTACATATTTTAAAGTGTACGTTACAAATTATGATTTTTATTGCATGCATGAAAGTTGTGATTTTAAACATTTGATTCGTAACTTTGGAAGGTGGAAATTTTGTTTATTGTTTTATTTGGCAAAATAAATTACTGTTTTGTAATAATTTTTGTCAATTTTGTTAGATAGTGTAATGCGCATCATTCTGAATAGGTTTGAATCAATATTTTGCAGATCAAATTATTAAAAAGAACTGAGATACTGAAAACGGAGATTCTTCTAGTGAATTTTTTTCACATATGTTGAGCATGGTGGTAGATATATGTCTTTTGTGAACCCCGGTCCTCATTGATAACTGGGAGAAGTGGACAATGTATATCCTCATACTTAATGTATGATATGTATATCCATCTCCTACAGGTTCACAATGTATAAATTCTAGATATTGTATTTTTATTCTTTCAATGTAGAAAAGCAATGCATACACACTTGCAAGTGATAGTGAAAAATCAGCATATAATAATATAGAATATGCAAATCATTTTACACATCGTCCTGTTTTATTTGTTTTAATTTAAATCAATGTTTATTTATTCATTACATATAAACATACATTTCAGGATTCACTTTGTCATTAAGTTGAAGATATAATAACACATATAATAACAAGCTTGTCTTTATAGTTTATAGTAAAATGACCTCATAAATCTTGTTGTTATGAGTTTGTCAAGGAAAGGACACAATCTAAGTTTACAAGTTTGTCAATATAATTGCCTCTAATATGACGAGGTTGTCAACAACCTGACAAGCTGGTCAACAATCTGACAAGCTAATCAGATTGTTGACAAACTCGTCAGAAGCTTGTCTAACATGTGTACAAGCTTGTCTATTTTTTGATGAGCTCGCCAGATTGTGACAAGCTCGTCTAACTTTTGACTAGCTCGCCAGATTTTTGACGAGTTCGTCTAGTTTTTGACGAGCTCGCCGCGAGCTCGTCACAAAATCAGGTAATTTTTGATGAGCTCGCCAAATTGTTGACGAGCTCGTCCAGTTTTTAAAGAGCTCGCCGCGAGCTCTTCACAAGATCGTGTAAATGTTGACGAGCTCGTCCGGATTTGCTGCGAGCTCGTCAAATTAATGACGATCTCGCAGCGAGCTCATTAAAAAATTGACGAGCTTACCGCGGGCTCGTCAGATTGTCAACGAGATCGTTGCGAGCTCGTCAGATGCTCGTCCTGGTGTTAACGAGCTCGTCGCGACGCGAGCACATTTTTCTGTAAGGGCATGCATGATGCAGATCAATAAAATAGACATACCAATTGACAACACTAGCATGTGCACAATAATCAACGACATTATCATAGCAAGTATGATGCAAAAACAGACATACGCTTGCTCATATGTATCATATTTGAAGAATTTTAGGTTAAGCCCCACCTACTCATTAATACGCATGGTATCACCACCAAAACCAATAAGGCACATCCACAGAAAATGGGCTATTTGTGTATCACTAATGACTTGAATCCAGTTTATCATTCTTTACATACGGTGATTACAAGCTCTTTTCAGGAAAATCATAGTATACCCTGCCCACTATGCATATTAATGAAATTCAAAGTTTTTATACTATGAACATGTACACACTAGTAAACATCATGTACCAAATATGAAACAAAACATATATGGTTGTTAAAATATAGGTATTTCAAGATTTTTACATCAAACCCCGCCTACTAATTAATATGCATGACATTGCCACCAAAATCAATATCAATTGGGCACATCTATGGACCATGAGCTATCTGTGTACCAGATATGACTTGCATCCAGTATATCATTCTTTAGATATAGTGTTTACAAGCTTTTTTCAGCAAAATCATATTAAGCCCTGCTCAGTATGCATATTAATGAAATTCAACGTTTCCATACCATGAACATGTACACACTAGCTAACATCATAACTGTACCAAATATGAAAAAAAAATAGATATGCAGTTGTTAAAATAAGAGCATTTCAAGATGTTTACATTAAGCCCCGCCTACTCATTAATATGCATGACATTGCCACCAAAACAATAGAGCACATCTACGGACCATGGGCTGTATGTATATTAAATATGAAATTAATTCACTGTACTGTTCTTGAGATAATGTGTTTACGATCTGGCCGTCACATACACACATGCATACACCCATACATACGCCTTCATGACTGTATAAGTTCCTGATACTATTGCATCGCAACCAAAAAATGAACATTTAAAGATTTTTACATTAAGCCTAATCATTATTATGCATGACATCACCATCAAAAACAATATGGCATATCTACAAACCACCGGCTATCTGTGTATCGAAAAAAATGACATTAATCCAGTTTACCCTTCTTGAGATACTGTTTTTACAAGCTTTTTTCAGCAACATCATGAACATGTACACACCTGCTAACATCATAATTAGACCAAATATGAAACAAAACAGACATGCAGTTGTTTGTTTGCTTGATGAGGGCCATTCTTTAGATATCGTGTTTACAAGGTCTTTTCAGCAATCTCATATTAAGCCCTGCCCACTATGCAAAGAAATTGAATGCTTTTACATCATGAACATATACACAGCAGCTAACATCTAATTGTACCAAATATGAAATGAAAAAGACATGTGGTTGTTTGTTTGCTTCATGAGGACTTAACGGCACCACAACAACGAGGGTCAAATTGTGCCGGAGAGGTTAGATCATTCTAGAGGTAGGAAGGAAAGGAAACAGGGGGAGGATGAGAGAAATACGAGAACAAAACAAAAAAATCAGAAAGCTAATTGTTAAAACATAAACATTTCAAGATTTTCACATTAAGCCCCGCCTACTCATTAATATGCATCACATCATCATAAAAGAACAATAGGGCACATCTACAGGCCATGGGCTATCTGTGTTTCAATTATGACATGAATCCAGTTTACCATTCTTGAGATACCGTGTTTACAAGCTCTTTTCAGCAAAATCATATTAAGCCCTGCCCATTATGCATATTAATGAAATTCAACGTTTTTACATCATGAACGTACACACCAGCTAACATAATAATTGTACCAAATATGAAATGAAACAGACATGTGGTTGTTAAATTATGAACATTTCAAGATTTTTATATTTAAGCCCTTGCCTATTCATTAATATGCATGACATCATCATAAAAATCAATAGCGCACATCTATGGACCATGGAATATCTGTATACCACATATGACATAAATCCAGTTTACCGGTCTTGAGATAGCATGTTTACTAGCTGGCCATCACACACACAGGCACATATGCCCATACACCCACACACACCCACACACACACCATCATGACCGCATAGGTTCCTGATGCTATCGCATTGGAACCAAAAATAAAAATTACTTTAACTGAAATTCTTTTTGCCGAATGTTTCCAACGTCAGTTAATATTGTAAATGTTCAACAATTAACAATGCCATCTATGGACCATGGGATATCTGTATACCACATATGACATAAATCCAGTTTACCGGTCTTGAGATATCATGTTTACGAGCTGGCCATCACACACACAGGCGCATATGCCCATACACGTACATACACCCACACACACACCATCATGACCGCATAGGTTCCTGATGCTATCGCATCGGAACCAAAAATAAAAATTACTTCAACTGAAATTCTTTTTGCCGAATGTTTCCAACGTCAGTTAATATTGTAAATGTTCAACAATTAACAATGCCATCTATGGACCATGGGATATCTGTATACCACATATGACATAAATCCAGTTTACGGTCTTGAGATATCATGTTTACTGAGCTGGCCATCACACACACAGGCGCATATGCCCATACACGTACATACACCCACACACACCATCATGACCGCATAGGTTCCTGATGCTATCGCATCGGAACCAAAAATAAAAATTACTTCAACTGAAATTCTTTTTGCCGAATGTTTCCAACGTCAGTTAATATTGTAAATGTTCAACAATTAACAATGCCATCTATGGACCATGGGATATCTGTATACCACATATGACATAAATCCAGTTTACCGGTCTTGAGATATCATGTTTACGAGCTGGCCATCACACACACAGGCGCATATGCCCATACACGTACATACACCCACACACACACCATCATGACCGCATAGGTTCCTGATGCTATCGCATCGGAACCAAAAATAAAAATTACTTCAACTGAAATTCTTCTTGCCGAATGTTTCCAACGTCAGGTAATATTGTAAATGTTCAACAATTAACAATGCCAACCTATTTAGAATGAAACACAGTAGCTGATAATCACATCAGACAATTAATAACCAGACTTCAAAGTGATTGTTGTGGGTCAAAATTACATTATTACATTTCCCCAATCAAATTATTTTACAAAAAATATAATCATGTTGAAGTATGCGTGCCAAGTGAACTACAATGAAGACAAGTAACAACTAGGTTGCAGGAATATGTGAGTGGTAAGGCATCTATGATGACATGTTTGTTTGTTTGGTTGTTTGATGAGGGCTTAATGGCACCACCACAAACGAGAGTCAAATTGTGCCTGAGAGGTTAGATCATTCTAGCGGTAGGAAGGAAAGAAAACAGGGGGAGATTGAGAGACATACAAGAACTAAAAGCCAGAAAGCTAGGATCGAGAGAGGAGGTGCATGGGTGACATACCAAGCTGCGCAGCCACATTCAGAGATATGGATTCCTGGAGGAACTCTATTTACGACCCATCAAATCTCTAAGAAAAGGTCCTAAAAAGTCCACTATTTCAGAACTCATTTTGCCTTCATTCTGTACAAAACCTTTCCGCACAAGAGGATACAAAGGTGAATGCATATCAGTCCACTTTTTCCTCCTTACATTAACCCTCAAATCAAAGACAGCTGTACTAGCTTTTGTAATGATAATGCAAATTTACATGGTATGTTGTTTAGCTTGTCATTGACTTAGCGTCCGCTGAGCTTACACACAAATTCAGAGAGAATTAACCTTAAATGAGCATTAACCATGTAATTTGTTTCTCTTGGATTTCTACTTAACAGGAAGACAGATAACTTTTCATATGGATATCAAGTTTTCAAGATATAAGGACAGCTATGGCAACTGTTTAATTCATCACCAACTTCCTTTGAATGGGAATTACATTTGAATATCACCTAGAGGTAGTGGTACTGTAGAGCTAAATCTTTAGTTAGGTGGTCTTGATCTCTACTGCTCAAAGGCTATTGATATGCAGCAATGCTCATCCCCCCTTCCCCACCTCCAAAACAAGTTAACTAAGGTACTCCCTCCTTCTACACCAGCTGCCAGGGACTGCGGAGCAATTTTATAAATGGGGGGCTGAAGAAGTAAATGGTGAAATAAAAGGTATCATCACATTCATATTAAACCTTGTGCTGTAACTTCCAACCATATTGATACATGTAGTGTTAGGTAGGAGCGTAGGAAGGATCACCTCTTAGTAAGGTAAAGGGGGGGGGGGGAGAAAAACCCCAACAATTTCCCGGTCACAAGGCGAAAAAATAATTTAGTGAATTAAGTTCCATCACTGACTGTGCTGCTAATCAGAAGATCTTCAACTTTTTGGGAAATTTTCCGCAATTTTTAGGAATTTCCGTCATTTTCTGCCAATTTTTTTTATATTCGGGCCTTTCCTTAAACTTAAAATTTTGGTGAATTCTTAGTCAATTTAAGGAAAATTTCATACATTTTTGGTGCAATTTACTTTGATATTGGGAAATTTCGCTCATTTTTGCACAATTTGCTTAAATTTTCGGGAAATTTTATTATGTTCGAGCAATCTCCATAAAATTTTGGAAAATTGTTTGACAATTTAGGGAAAATTTGTTCATTATTGGGCAATTTTTTTCAATTTTGATGATTTTTTTGTTGTCAGTTTTTCAGAAATTTTGTTCATTTACAAGCATATTCTTTAAAATTTTTGTAAATTGTTTGACAATGTAAGGGAAATTTTGTTCATATTTCCCAATTTTCAAGAAATTTTCATCATTTTTAGGAAATTTCTTTGATTATAAGAAAATTTTCGGAAAATTTGTTGACAAAATTTCATTTTACCAAATCTTCCTTCAATTTTATAGTAATAATTTCCCAACCGGCAAAACCAGGAACATGGCATCCTTAGTTTTAGGTCAGTTTTATTTATTTTTGCACATCAGCAAAAAAGTAGAGGGAGGGAGGGGGAGGCTAAATGAGGCAGTGATTACACCTTCCTTTAAATGGGGGCCGCAATTAAAGGTTACAATTAAAATGGTTTGTTTTGCATGTAGCACTACACAATTAAAATGCTTTCTTTTGCATGTAGCACTAGAATTCAAATTCTAAATAAAAAATGAGGTATAGCTTTATCTAAATGAGGTACAGCTTGATCTAAATGAGGTATACCTTCATCTAAATGAGGTATAGCTTCATCTAAATGAGGTATAGCTCATCTAAATGAGGTATAGTTTTATCTAAATGAGGTATAGCTTCATCTAAATGAGGTATAGCTTCATCTAAATGAGGTATAGTATTATCTAAATGAGGTATAGTTTTATCTAAATGAGGTATAGTTTCATCTAAATGAGGTATAGCTTCATTTAAATGAGGTATAGCTTCATCTAAATGAGGTATAGCTTCATCTAAATGAGGTATAGCTTCATCTAAATGAGTTATAGCTTCATCTAAATGAAGTATTGCTTCATCTAAATGAGGTATGGCTTCATCTAAATGAGGTATAGCTTCTAGATCATGAAGTATAGCTTCTCTAGATCATGAAGTATAACTTTTAAATCATAAAGTTTAATCTAGATGTAGAACTGGGTCAGAGAAAGGCACAATATCATACTGGAATGTGTACCAAGATTTTACAAAGTTTGACAAATAACAAAGATAATTGCTTGCCCGGCCGACTGTCTGAGAACACTTTATACCATTTACTTAAACACATGTGAAAGAAACGTCAACTTCTTGCAAAAAGGTTCATCATTGTCGTGGTTCCCCTTCCCTACCACTACCACATCCTCAGATAAATTGGATAATGAACTTTTGTCTGATTACTGACATCTTCTTCTTTCCGTGAATCAAATTCAACATCTGGTTTGGTTCTCTGGTTCAAAATAAACTATTCTACCCATTTGGATGAAGGAGAAAAGGTATGAGTGCACTCATTGCACTCAAAATTAGTGCACTCATGAGTGCACTCATTAAATGAGTGAACTCATTTAAGATAATGTTGCTAAATGTACTAAGAATAGCTTTATCCTCATTCTAATCTTTTAACAAAAACTATCAAAATGTTGGGAGTTTGATGTCTTCTCTTGTCGCCATTACAATCCTTTATCAATACTGTAAAAAGCTTCCTAATAGATTAATTGTTCCTAGCTGCCATATGTCACAGATAAATAAAGTTTTTCCTTATAGTTGCTCTACGTGACATATATGATTTGAAAAGAAGTCTTTTATGATTCTCAAAGAACATAGCAACCATAATACACCGAATCTACGATTAATAACTCAAACATATTTAACTTCACCCTGCTTTTCTATTTATTGCCCATCAGACATTTCAGATGATATTTCTGCCACAAAACACAAAATGTTGCAAACATGAACCACATTAAAAAACATGATTTCCATTTCTAAAAAGTTTAAAGTGGGTCTAAAGGTGGCTAGTGTTAAGCAGCAATTTTAAAGGAATCAAGCTCCCAGTATAACGAGCCTCTTTAAAATTTAAAAATAGCACATTCAGGATTAAAGTTATTTGGCTTATCAAAGTTTGGGGAGTTTTTAATATATTTCCATCACTATTTTCTGACACCCCTAAATTTATTATTATTGGTATTTTGTTATTTTGATATTTCTGGTCAAAATAATACAATAATTTCTATTGTTTCAATAATTTTCAAAACACATACAAAATATGCAAGACATTTATCTATATATCTAAACAATATCTTTTTAGATGACCAAATATATCCCACGGCAAATATATTTGGCATAAAATTTACAAGTTTTCTGAATCTTCGAGTTATGAAATAAGCCACACCCACCATAGCAATGCGGTAACTAAGTGGGGCAAACAAACCTCAAATCCGCAATTGTGCATTACCAATGACTTGACATTTGACATTCGCAAGTCCTGCCAAAAGCTTTGATTCATGAATGGCACTTTTCTGAATCTTTAGAGTTTTTAGCAAAAGGGATAAACAAAATCTAGTTTTCTAACTGTTCTGGGTATCAGCAAACAGATTTACAAATTCTGCAGCCGCAAGCAAAATATTTGTTCACCATTTTGCCGTCACTTGGTCTGTGTGTGCAGAAATTTGTTTTGTACAGTAAATTGCATTGACTGAGCGTGCGCCGCTAGCTAGCTGTATTGTACCAGTACCGTGTAGGATGTTTGCCCCACTTAGATATGCAGATTTTGTTGCTAGGCAAATTTATGTGGTGATTGGTTGAAAAAGCTGTCAATCATGTAAGTAGGTTACATTTCAGGTTAAATTTCTTATCCTTCATACTTCATCTAAAGTTAACTTTAAGAGCATAGACCAAGTTCGGTCAAAATTCTGTTCTTCATGAAGTTCTATTGACAGTTAACAAGAATTGAATTTAATTGGAAGAAACTATGAACCAGGAAAAAAGCAAAGGTTCATCAAAATCAGTAAAAAATTGTCAATTTACTGCAGTTTGAGTTTTAAGATAAAATAAGATGAGATCAATTTATTTCCCCCACAACAAAAGATTGAAATTTGTCGCCCTGTAGCAAAATATACAAAGATATTTAGAAAATATATAAATATAAAAGCTATAAATATAAAAGTTACATAAAAGTTATATAAAAGTTTTTTTAAAAAGAGTAAGTTAGGAAAAATAAAAATTTTTGGTGAATATTATTAAATGGTAAAAAACAATAACCTTTAAGAGATGCAAAAATATATATAGGCCTATATATATATATATATAAATATATACACAAATTTATATAATAAATATATATACAAATTTATATATATATATATAAATATATATACAAATTTTGCTAAAAATACAAAAGCACAAACTTTTGGACCACTATCAAGTTGAACAGAGAAACAGAGTTGGGTACAAATGAAAACCAAAATCTGTTATGCTTGGACCGTGGCATATTAAGTCATTTCCAGAAAATATATAGTGGGAAGAGCATGTGTGTGTTGTCATTTAATATTTTAGTTGCTTTTCGGTGCATCATGTCATTCATTGTAGAGATTAGAGACGGACTTCAGACATGTCACAACACAGCTTGCGGTCCTTACGATCTTCTCCAGTTTACTAATTGAATCTTTTGTGTGACAAGTCAGATTTGACGTGAATCGGTTAAAAGAAAGTGACTAGCGCCCTCGATTGACCAAGCAAGATTGAGATGTTTTAGGTAAACAAAGTGTGACCAGTTCTTCTGCTACACCAAAAATTGTGCGATTCAGTTCACTGGTTGAAGTCATTGCAGCATGAGTACCTGTTGCGTTTCACCAGTGAATTCTGGATTCATATCTAATTCGTCATCCCATTATTGTAAGCTGTATTCTAACTTAATCTTCCGATCCCGTTTACCAATTATTTTCCCAGTATTTGTACTTCATTTTGTCAACCCATTTGGACATTTACAATGTGTGCAGAGTAACTTTTTAATGGTTTTGGGAAAGTTATTCAAACTTCTGCACATTAACAAGATGGCATCGACATCACCAAACTTTTTTGTAAACAATGCATCCCATTGATGGGTGCGATCTGGGTTTTATTATTGCTATATTGACGGAGTGATGCAGTGCTACTATATCATAGATAGGCTAGCAGATCTTCAGTTTGGAAGCTGCCACGCAAGTTTACGTAGCACATTGCGTAGCAAGATGTCAGTAAAGTAAAAGAATAGCGATAGAATATCCCAAGCGTTTACGGAATGGTTTGTTGAGAAATTGGAATGTTGTGTGCTGTGTATTTTATAATAAGCCCTTGTATTGTGTAAAGTGTAATATTGCTTATTATTGAAAGGTGGTTAGGAAAGCAAGAGGTAGTCTTGTTTTGAAGGTCATGTGCTGGTAACCTCTACCTTCGAGGCCCCATGATAAAATGTTGATTATTATGTTGAATTTTGATATTGATTACATCATGATTTGTATTAATTTCCATGTTGATATTTGCATATTGTAGCTTGTTTAAAGAATATAGGGACTAAATATACACATTCCTTATTACGGGTTGACATTGGGATTACCGTACGAGGACGGCCAGCTATCACCAACGGCAGCCATACTACTAGCACGGCAGCTGGCATCAGTCCGACAGTACTACCAGAGAGTGTGAAGTCATTCGGCCTATATTTCAGAGTGTGACGTCATTCGGCCTATACGTAGTTTAGGGAAAATAACGTCACGCTCTCTGGTACTACGGGAAGTACTATGTATTACCGGAAATGATAAGACTTTATACTAAGCAATTTACAGTATAGAGATTATTCTTTGTGTTGAAACAGCAGTGTATAATGCGCACCATATTGTTAATGTTATTATTTATAACATGGGCTGTTGGTTTGGTATCATTTAGTTCGTTGTTGCCATGGTGATAGTATTTAAGTGAGAATGGCAGAGATAGTATTTTATGAAATTGTCCAAAGATATAATATTGTGTATTTAGGAAAAGCAGATTCTCTCTTGTATAAAGGGTTTAGGATTATTTGGGTCAAGGGTCAGGACAGTGCTGTTGGTTTACTGTCTTGGGGTTTGTTGGGTTTTGTTCATTTCTGGGTTGCGTTTTGGTGATTTCGTGTTTTCTTGTTTTGGGGTATATGTAAATGGTTCTGAGTCATGCTCAAGACACCAAGGGTCATGTAGGGTAGACTAATGTAGGATTAAGCTGAGTATGAGTCTTGTTTAGAACTGTATGGGAAAAGGAAGTTATATCAAAATCATGGAAGCAAGGACTGATAACAAAAATACCTAAGAAAGGCAATACTACTGTGTGCAATAACTGGCGTGGAATACCCTTAACATCCATACCAAGCAAAATATTTGGAAGAGTTAATATACAGAATTATAAATGGTGTTGACAATAAGATGAGAGATGAACAGACTGGATTATGAAGAGGAAGGAGTACCACCGAGCAAATTTTCATCCTGTGTAACATATCGCCTTTGTTGACTTCAAAAAGGCATTTGACTCAGTGCACAGAGAAAGCATCTGGATAATAATGGCAGCCTATGGTATTCCATAAAAGATAATATATTTGATTAAAGCGTTTTATGAAGACAGCGAATGTGCAGTTATAGATGATGGTGTGAAATCTGAATGGTTTAAAGTCAAAAGTGGTGTAAAGCAAGGTGATGTAATGTCAGGGTTCCTTTTTCTGATGGTGGTAGACTGGGTAATGAAGAAAACGACTGATAATAACAGGAATGGAATTAGATGGAAGTTCATGTCAAACCTTGAGGACTTAGATTTTGCTGATGATATCACTCTACTTCCATCTACATATCAACACATGCAAATCAAAGTGACCAGGCTCAATGCAGTTTGCTGCACAAACTGGGCTAAGAATTAATAAGGATAAGACAGAGCTCATGAAAGTTTACAGCAAATGTGCACACAAAGTTTATATCGATAACCAACAACTAAATGAAGTGAACAACTTCAGATACCTTGGTGCAACAGTATGCTTACAAGGTGGTGGCGAGGAAGATATCCAAAACAGAATCTCTAAAGCAAGAGTAGCATTTATGAAGTTAAATAAGATATGGAACTCAAGCACATTCTCCTCAATATATACAAAAATATGACTGTTTAACTCTCTTCTTAAGTCTGTATTCTTGTATGGTTGTGAGACATGAAGAGTTAATGTAGCAGATAATAAAAAGCTGGATACATTTATGTTCAAATGTTACAGGAGAATTTTGAAGATCAGATGGCCATATGTAATATCTAATGATGAAATACTGAGATTCACTAAACATGAAAAAATCAGCACTGAAGTAAAAAGAAGAAGGTGGAGGTGGATTGGTCAGTGATGTGCATGAGCACTATTAAGCACTGTGTGACATCTATGACGTGCAAACCAGAGGGGAGAAGGAAAGTTGGTCATCCTAAAACAACCTGCAGGAGGACAGTCGAGAAGGAGAGGAATGTGATGGGATGGAGCTCGTGGACAGAAGCCAGACAAGTTGCAAATAAGAGAGTCCAGTGCAGAGAGTGCACTGCAGCCTTATGGGCCAGGAGGCCTGAAGAGACTAGGTGAGGTGAGGTAAGAAGCGGAGTCTTCTTAAGTTGCAAATAGGTTTTGTCAGGTCATGTCAAGAATTGTATCTATGACGAGAGATTTGTTTTGTAAAAACAGGAAGTTGGTCAAATAAAAGAGAGAGATGGTACATTTCTTTGGTCACTATCCTTTATTTTAAGGTATCGAACCAACATTTGGGTTCGGGATTGGTGGCGCTCGTTATGCTCAAGTCCCAGGTGTTAAATTTGTAAGCAGCCCGAATATACAGACAATATTGAAAGTCAACACTCTTTGTATAACTGACTGGTAAAAGAGCTTAAGATTAAAATATTGTCAATTTATTTAAGTTTTCGTGTTAAAAAAAAAAAAAAACTCCCCTCACACACATACACCAAAAACAGGTCAAACCAAAGAAAATAACAAGAATGCAATGCATGGAGTTGCTGATCTCATCACCTTAAGCATACAGCATAGTGGGGGAAATAGCTAACAAGAAAGCAATGCATGGAGTTGCTGATCTCATCACCTTAAGCATACAGCATAGTGGGGGAAATAGCTAACAAGAAAGCAATGCATGGAGTTGCTGATCTCATCACCTTAAGCATACAGCATAGTGGGGGAAATAGCTAAAAAGAAAGCAATGCATGGAGTTGCTGATCTCATCACCTTAAGCATACAGCATAGTGGGGGAAATAGCTAACAAGACAGCAATCCATGGAGTTGCTGATCTCATCACCTTAAGCATACAGCATAGTGGAGGAAATAGCTAACAAGAGAGCAATCCATGGAGTTGCTGATCTCATCAACTTAAGCATACAGCATAGTGGGGGAAATAGCTAACAAGAATGCAATCCATAGAGTTGCTGATTTCATCACCTTAAGCATACAGCATAGTGGGGGAAATAGCTAAAAAGAAAGCAATCCATGGGGTTGCTGATCTCATCACCTTAAGCATACAGCATAGTGGGGGAAATAGCTAACAAGAAAGCAATCCATGGAATTGCTGATCTCATCACCTTAAGCATACAGCATAGTGGGGGAAATAGCTAACAAGAAAGCAATCCATGGAATTGCTGATCTCATCACCTTGAGCATACAGCATAGTGGGGGAAATAGCTAACAAGATAGCAATCCATGGAGTTGCTGATCTCATCACCTTAAGCATACAGCATAGTGGGGGCAATAGCTTACAAGAAAGCAATCCATAGAGTTGCTGATCTCATCACCTTAAGCATACAGCATAGGGGGGGGGGGGGAATTGCTAACAAGAAAGCAATCCATGGAGTTGCTGATCTCATCACAATAAGCATACAGCAAAGTGGGGGAAATAGCTAATCATAATACCTATAGGGGGAAATGATTACAGACATGTGAGTTATGATTTAAAAAGTAGCTGAAATTGATCTATTGTCTTATCAAAATAGCTAAGTATTGTCAATTATGCAGAAAATAAGTGAAATTAGCTTGAAAACTAGCTAAGATCAGCTAAATAGCTAGAGTCTCACATGCCTGTGGTTGAAAAGGGTCACTAGCTCTGTGGCCTTTGAACTTTTAAGCCCAGAGCTTACTGGACACAAGTTCATGTACCATGTGATACAAACATAGGATTGGTTAGGTCTTGGCACTTTCAGAATTTAAAGAGGTTAAAATAATAACTATGGGGGGAAATGGTTAAAGGGGTCACTAGCTCTTTGACCTTTGACCTTTTGACCCCAGAGTTTACGGGGCACATGTTCATGTACCACAGTATCATGATACAAACATAGAATTAGTATAGGTCTTGCACTTTCGGAATTTAAAGTGGCACAAAAATGTACAAATTAGTACATACCCCTAAAATCACATATTTGACTTCTGAACTCTTAACCCTTGACCCTAATCACTGAAATAAATTTGGAAATTGTTAACATTTATCATACTCTACTGTATGATGACACCATTTGTGCTCACATCACAGGTACTATCAGGGGAAAATGATGAAAAGGTCAATCAGTCTATGACCTTTGTCCTTTTGACCCCAGAGTTTATATACAGGACACAAATTCATGTACGAAGGTTTTACGGTACAACATAGATTGGTAAAGGTCTTGTACATTTTTAGTTTAAAATAGTGCAACAATTGAAATTAAAAGCTTTTACTTGACTTTTGACCTATGACCTTTAACCTCCAATTATTTTTTTATATTTTTTTTAGAATGTTAAACCCTACCCACCAGTGCAATTTGTAAGATATCAAAAAATTCCTTCACAAGATACAGCCATCACCAAAACTTGTTTCATTTGACCTGTGACCTTTGACCTTTTGACCCAAAAACCTTGCAGACACAAGTTCTGGGCCAGGGGGACCCGCCCACCAATTTTGGATCATGTGTGTATTACAGTTTTTGAGTTATAAGCATCACAAAATTAATTGTTGCATACGCACACATATATACACACACACAAACCCACAGACAGATGCAAAAATCACCAAACTTTGTCCAGTTCCAAAAACTTATGACCCTAACCCCTAATATGAGGTCATCATATTAGACCCCTGGTGGCCCCCACCAGCCCACAAAAATATCAAGAGGGTGGCCATGTAGAGTAGGAAGTACATGCAGTTATTTGCCTATACAAAACTGACTACAATATCTCATCCCCACATATATGTATATAATTACTTTCTAGCTGCATGCTATGAAAATAATAATTATTCAGGCACTTGTGGAAAAGTATGAAACGAAACTGTCAATGGAGCACAATACTATATAGAAAACTCAGGTGCATGTTGAAGAAGCTCATCAGCCACTCAAAATGCCTAATGCCCACATTCCTTTAGGTTGTGAAGTCATTATACACAATCTCATTTAATTAATATTCATTGGAATCATCATACACAATCTCATTTAATTAATATTCATTGGAAATTACAAGAGGGTGAAACTAGAAACTACTTGTAAACATTCAAGCAATGAGTATGATATTGCGATGAAAGCAATATCATCTTGTGGTATCTATGTAATACTTCTAAGAGAATGAGATACATGCAACAATTCAATCCAGACTAATAATATTTTGCCTTACCATAACATCCGAATGCAGGGAGTTTAGTGGTATATTTTTTCTCCTTTGGGTTCAAATCAAATTCTTATATGCTTATTTTTAGTTGAAGAAAAAAATGAGTGCACAAAATTTAAAATGAGGGGAATCTATTTAGACTAGCAAAAAATGAAACATGAAAACTTCAATAAGAAGATTTGGCTCAAGAATAAGAATAAATAAAGAGACCCTCTAAGTTTTAACATAGCTTACCCAATCTGTATCATAAGCAGATTGGGTTAGTTATACATACAAAAAGACATATCTAATTCCATCCACGGGTTGCCTCAGGAGAATCACAAAATTACACAAGCAGACTTATAGAGGGACTTCATCACGTGACTCTAACTCATCTGGAAGCCATTTTGCAGAGAAAGCATCGTTACATTTCATGCGTCTTCACACAGTCAGTCACATCACATGTACAACAAAAATACTGCATGCTAACCTACCAGTTCAAAGAATTTTACTGATTGCAGTTTTGTTTTGTTCGCTTCCGATTTTACTTTATATTTTCCTTACATTTTATATATTCACCAGGTATACAAAGAGTAACTTTTACATGAACGCCATCTGATTGTTCAAGTTACGCAGACAAAACCTACATACCTGATATAAGTGCTCGCTGCAAATCCTAGTGTGAACCGTAGGTTGAAAGCCGCTTCGTTGTACAGTAGAAACCCACTTCAAATGTCGATCAGGATCAGATGGAAATCGAGAAAACGTCTTTTCATTCCCCGGCACACGTCTATTAGTGCAACCAATGGCACAGCAAGATTCCGGCATAATTAACTTACACAAATTATCTTAGTCTAATTAAGTGTACAGCAGACGACAGTGTTCTTTCCTGATAATATGGCAATGTAAACAAAGTCACGTGACCTCATGACGTCAGCTGAAACACCCTTACAGGGCATGAAGCAAAATGAGAGCAGAATTTAAAGGTATATGGACAGGTAGAGAAAGTTCATCAGAAAGAGCTTAAAATCCTGAAGAGAGTAATCTTTATTATGTCAAAATCAAACACTTGTAATAGTTTGTGAATTATGGTGCTAATCAAAATTTGAAAAAATGTTAATGTATGGAAAATTGCTGTGAAGTATGGAAGAGAAGACAGCTCAAAATCTGTTTTGTAACTCTTTAAATTTCTGTTCTGAGTTTCAGTCACTGAAAATCATCTGACTATTTACTCCTGCTACATTTCTAGGGTATGACGGAGATTCAATTCCTCTTGGCCATATCTAACTGCTCCCATTCAGCTAACATTGGTAGAGGATTAAAAATCAATAAGATAAACAGAAGGAAATTCATTGATTTTTTTGTTTTGATGTCACAAAATGTAAACAAAAATTGCATAATTTATTATAAGGCCTGGAAATTTAAAAATACTGTAAAATGGTCAATTTTTAACTGATTTTGATGGTAATATGATACATTTTCTTCTAATTAAGCTCAAATTCTTGCTATTTATCTCTAATATAATATGTAGTATAGCCTACCAAGTCTGCAGAATGGGACAGAATATATACTGTCCACATAATGAGATTCTCAGTATAAAGCGTTCTTATTCACCAATCAAGTTTGTGATGTGTGTGTCTTGTGCAAACTTTGTTTTTGTTGTACCAAAATATTGGAACAAAAAATTTAAAGTTTTGAAAAATGGGTTTTCAAGTTAGCAAAATGAATCATATTTCAGAATATGCTATATATTTCAATTAAAATATCTTTGAGTATGTTTCTATAAAAACATATACGTATACATTTGAGGAGAAATATCTCTCCATAGCACAAGGGTTTGAATGTATACTGATTTAAAATTCTTTGAAAACCCTGATTTTTACAATACTACTTTATGAACATAAACCCCTAAAATAATTGAAGATTCAAAATAAATCAATACTTCTTGTGACAAGAGCCTCAAAAGTGTCACTGTTGTCTTCAAACCTAATTCTTCTTAAGCTACAGTCCTGTTAATAAATAAGATGATGGCAAGATATGATGAACCAAGACATTCCCCTTGCTGAATCGCTAACAGGAAGTTTCTCCATCCCTCTGTGACAAAACTGAAACATATTTTGAATATTAAATATTCTGCTTTTGAGTTGCTAAATATTAGTCAGGAATCTTCTTCATGGGTAATGCTTCTAGAATTACCGTGTTGTCATTGATTTCCAATGAATTTTTTGTTTAATTTTCCAAAATACTGGAGAAAGTCAACGACCTTCATGATATTAAAATACATTTTCTGCTTGAATCATTGATTTATCTGTACAGTTTTTAATAAAGGCGACAAAACAAACACTCTAGGAGTAAAGAAAATGCAAATTTTGGTTGCTTACATCACCGCGTACATAGGATATGTCTTTTAGGAAGTGGAAACCAGAGTAGATGAAATTCGAAGGCCCATCTGGCATTCCATTTCAGTTTTACCTTGAAGGCTCAAATCCCATCACAACATATTTAGGGTGAGGGTTACAAGAGAATTTTTAGAAAAAATTTGTAAGAGGGAAGAAGAGTGTTACTGGAACTGAAGAGAGGGGGGAGGTGAAGGGAGGGGACTTTGGGCTGAGTTTCATGACCATCATTCTTTTTATCTACTATATAACATGTAAACCTATACTACATTATGATAGTAATGTCATAAGCTTAAATGTATACTCAGAGTGAAGAGTTTACAATCCAACAATAACATAGAAAAGACCTACGTTCACAAATTTAAAACTTGTGGATATGCCCTTCATTTTTGAGTCAATCCAAAACTATGCATTAATGTATGGCTGTAGTATGCATCAATTATCTTAATTCCTAAATGATTAGTGGCTATATTTCTTATCCTTTGAAAGGCTCATCTAGCCATCTTGGGGCCGGGTTAAGGGTTAAAACTTTATTTTGTTCTTCAAGTTTTGATTTTGTTTGAAATAATCAGGGTGTTGGTGACGAAAAATATTTTCTTCATATTTTTAAGCAAAGGATTTTAGATATGGATACACAAAACTGGATAAATGATGTTAATTCTATGAATAGTCTCGTTCAATTATTATTTTGAAGACAGAGAGCTGCGTGGAACCTTATACGTTTTTCTCAATAACTTTTATTTGAGAAAACTTATTGCCAAACTACACTGTGGTCAGGGGCATAGGCAAAAGAATTAGTCAATTTTGTTCTCTGAATTTGTTATCATAGTACCCTGATATACAAAAGTTTCAGAGCTTATTGAGTCCATGCACTGCATTACGCCCAATCCTCGCTATAAATTTTCAATCATTTTATCTGCAAGAGCCTCCATTTCGGCGGGTATAACTTTTAGACAGCTAGAAGCTAATAAGAAACCCACCACAGATAGTTGAGTGATTTTAGGCATTACACTCCTTATCTTATATATATGCACACAATGGAAGTTTAAAGAACCAGGTATTGTGGTTACTGCAGAGCCAGCCATGTGTGTAATATGTGGGGCTGAGGATTCATTTGTACTTTAAAAGGGATGTTTTCATCAGTGAGTTATAAACGCTTTGGTGAGTTTGGATGTATTGGACTGAAAATTTATAACCAGAGATATTCATCATGTGAACAATTGTGTAAAGCACTTTTTATTTATATCATGCATGCCATTAACTTTTGTAAAATGTAAGGTATGCTCGGCACTAACTATGCTTAGTTATTTCTTTTATTCTTAATCTGTTTATGACGATCCTCTTCTTCACAATACTATGCTTAGTTATTTCTTTTATCCTCCATCTGTTTATGACAATCCTCTTCTACACTTACTATGCTTAGTTATTTCTTTTATCCTTCATCTGTTCATGACGATCCTCTTCTTCACAATACTATGCTTAGTTATTTCTTTCATCCTTCATCTGTTTATGACGATCCTCTTCTTCACTTACTATGCTTTGTTATTTCTTTTACCCTTCATTTGTTTATGACAATCCTCTTCTTCATTTACTATGCTTAGTTATTTCTTTTATCCTTCATCTGTTCATGACGATCCTCTTTTTCACTTACTATGCTTAGTTATTTCTTTTAATCTCCATCTGTTTATGACAATCCTCTTCTTCACTTACTATGCTTAGTTATTTCTTTTATCCTTCATCTGTTTATGATGATTCTCTTCTTCACTAACTACGCTTAGTTATTTCTTTCATCCTTCATCTTGTTTACGACCATCCTCTTCTTCACTTACTATGCTTAGTTATTTCTTTTATCCTTCATCTGTTTATGACGATCCTCTTCTTCACTTACTAGGCTTAGTTATTTCTTTTAATCTTCATCTGTTTACGACGATCCTCTTTTTCACTTACTATGCTTAGTTATTTCTTTCATCCTTCATCTTGTTTATGACGATCCTCTTCTTCACTTACTATGTTTAGTTATATCTTTCATCCTTCATCTTGTTTATGACGACCCTCTTCTTCACTTACTATGCTTAGTTATTTCTTTTACCCTTCATCTGTTTACAACGATCCTCTTTTTCACTTACTATGCTTAGTTATTTCTTTCATCCTTCATCTTGTTTATGACGATCCTCTTCTTCACTTACTATGCTTAGTTATTTCTTTTACCCTTCATCTGTTTATGACGATCCTCTTCTTCACTTACCATGCTTAGTTATTTCTTTTAATCTTCATCTGTTTACGATGATCCTCTTCTTATAGCATATATGATGTTGATATTTTGTACATTTAGGTGATAAGGGCCAAGGGCCTAGTGCACTGATTTAATAAATGAACTGAATTAATATAATCATTCAGGTTAAGGTATTGTGTGGAAATTATAAGCGAGAGAGCCATGTCCATGTCTATCATACCAAATATTGCTCTATGTAAACGCATAGAAATAATACAAACAAACTGAATTCTGCATGTGTATCTATTACATTTTTGCATTATCTTAATTACCCCGTTTTGAAAAACTTTACATTTATGCAATTAAATTTGTGGGAAGACAGCGTAACATCTTCATGTAATTTGTTAAATTTTTCTTAAGTATCAGCTCATGAGAAAGTCTATATTCCTGCTAGAATTTGATTAGGGGGTATATGGTAAATACTCACAAATATTTGGTCAGATTATGCCGGCACCCCATAAAACAATTACAATAGACAATAAAATATAAAAAAAGATTCACAAAACAAGATGCCAAGGTGGCCATCTCATACATCAAATCAGCATAAAAAAGTTGAAGCTAATAAAAATGCAGATAAATGTAAAATAGTCCAATTTTTACTAATTTAAAAAAAATAATTCACCACTTATATATCCTATACAAGCTAGCTAATGCTGCCTCTACACATCGGAAGACCTTTAACTCTCTGGTGGGATTACTTTCCTTTAACTCCTCATTCAGAGGCAGGATGAGAAGAGGGGGAATATACTGCCCCTCCCCACTCTGTTCCGAATTGATATCTTACATTACTGGTGATATTTTGTATCTTAAGTAGCATCATATTTAATTTGCTTCACAATTTTGATCTTGTGACTCCCAATCCCCACCCCTCCTCACTTTCGTTAAGCAAGTCATGCCCATGTCCGCATAAAATAATGCATCACAATCAGTGGTGTAGCCACTGTAGGGCCCTACAGGCCGGGGGTGAGTGGGGCCCCCTATGGTATATAGGTATAATGATATTTTTCCATGGGCCCCCGCTTATAGATAGGGCCAAGCTAGGGAGAAACTGGCTCCCTGCACCAAGGTTACATCATTGATCACAATCTCATGTTTAAATGAGAGACAAGACAAGATCTCAGTACCAGTTTCTTGCTCAGACCATATGATATAACAACAGGATTAGCCTCAGTTGTTTGTTCGGACAAGTTATCTTTTTTTTAAACTCATCACCCCTCCAAAATAGAATAATGTATAAAAAGTGCGCATTGCCTTTTACTTACACCTATTTAGGTCAATTACACTAAAAATTGTATACATAAACTATTTATGTGTCTGATAATTTAGCAGTACATCAAAGGACCTCAGGAAAACTCCAAGGTATTCTTACCCTGCTTTTAACTTGTGTACAAAAATAAAATAAATCTTAACAATGGTCCATCAATATTAACTCTTAGTCTTTCTTGAGACGCATCTTGTTAATCCGACAAATACGGACAATTGCCATTTCATGTGTTCCGTAACATGACTTCCATTCTGTAAAAATGCAACTTAACAAGAGCTTAATTATCTAAAGATGAAAAAGACTGTGTTTTGGCAAAGGAATGATGAAAGAAAGAGTATCTAGTTACTCGCCATCCGACTAATTATAAACAATATGACGTCAATGAATCACAACCAATCAGGTGTCAGATTTACGGCAAATCAGAGGTGCAAGTACAATTTGATATCAGGAAACGACAATAGGATTGTGCGTATTTCATGTTTCTATTTAAAAAACAAGACTTACTTCCAACAATGCACTTTTTACCAACAATGCACTTTTTACAGAAAAAGTACAACATCTATGTCATAAAGTAAACAGAGAAAATCAAAATGGCCATATTATTGTTAGAGAAAACAATGTAATATTTTATAGAACTTGAAAGCATATTTTTGTTATTTGAAAAATCAATATCCATGTGCACCAGGTATTTACAAAATAACTAACCAGACACAAAGTCACATCCTGAACAAAAAGTACAAAATGTCACATCCTGAACATAAAGTGCACAACTCAAGCTGTCCTTGAAGATGTTTAACTTAATCAAAGGAAACTAATTGAGCAGCTCCAGTGATAAATCTGAAAAAAGCAATGAACTTGGTAAAAATAAGATCACCAACGTGGCATCTACAAAGGTCATGTGGAACTTAAAACTTAAACTAAATAGTAAACTTTCTTTATTATCACAAACTTCAGACTGGTAATTGTAAAAACAAGAATTTTTCTTTGTGACAGTCGGTATACTTTGTCAAGTTTATAAATGGTCATTGGAGGAGAATGAATACAGTACCAAACAATAGAGTATGCATGCACCAGCGTCATCCATGCGCAGTCTAGTAAATTATCCAATCACTGGTCAAGGAATAGTAAACAAACAAAGAGCACACAGCAAAATATGCTCTTGGTTTGCCTCCATGTGTTGGCATCTTTCCAAATCAAAACTAAAAATTGCTCAAATAAAAAAAATTCTTCCTGGTTATTTTGCATTAAAAAATGGTTATTTTTTAATTTTCTGTTTTGTTTCGATTACTGAAAGTGTTTGTCTGTTTTTTACATTGTCAATAAGCATAATTCATGCACAGTGGGCATTACATAAAAACTTACTTCTGGTACCCAAGAGGTACCCAACTGAGTGTGTGTGACGTCACATGTCCAATTACTCTATATTCTCAAATACTTGTTTAACACACACCACGATTGGCGGGCATGAAAGACTAGTGTTACTAATTGAAAGGTATATGGACAACTAACACCTGTTTAGTCAGTGTTTAATTAAAAGGAGCAATGATTAAGTTCTAGTAGCAGAAGTCTTTTGATTTGAAAATAACTCTCAGGTTTCATGCTATTTGAGACCTTTTTTAGGTACTAACAAATTAATTCAATCGAACGAAAATGATATAATATCTGGTTGGTGTGTGAATTTAGTACAAATTGAAACTCCTACTATATGGTATTGCAATGATAGAGACAAAATGTTGATTATTTCATATTTATAAATAAACACTTGTTTTTCATTTTGAATGAGCTAAAAGTTGTTCTTAAAGAATTAAACCAATGGAATCACATCAATGGAATCACATCAAAAAATTTACAGGTCCGTCCATTCATGTCTTAAATAATACCCACAGGAGAAAAGTGAAGAAAAAAACCGGAAAAAAAAAAAATCTGTAAAATGCTAAATACATTGAAGTCCAAATATCACAGTTTAAGGAATTTGTAATAAATCCAAAAGTTTGTGAAAGGACAGGGCAAATACCTCAAGATGAAATCTTTTAGATTTTGGTAATTGAGCATGATGAGATATATATGACAGTTTGATATGGGTGTGGCTGATATACAAGATATGTGCCATGACGACGACGACGAGTGAACACACAATTACAATGACGGGGTCGTCACCTGCGTAATCGCTTATGATAGCAACAATGCTATCACGAAACGCTTAATACAACCTGGACGAGAACACAGGTACGACGTACGGACAGACATAACATCGACAACCAAGTCAATGTCCACGGCCTTTGATAACCAGTTGTGGCGCACTGGCGTGATATGTGCCAGAATGTCTCCTTCCTTATATAAGAATAATGACAAAGGATTAAAAAAGAAGTTTGAAAAGTGGTAAAATGTAAACACAAGACAAATTTTGATGGCTTTTTTTCCTTTCTTTCTTTCTTTTCAAAAATGTGATGGATTTTAGTACAATTTACCTCATGTTGCCTCTATGTACCCACAGAACTTTCGGATCTGTAAAACGATTAACGTCAAAGGTGTTCTGTGATGAGTGAAATACTCACCTAAAATGTACTTCCAGCTGGCACGTGCCACTTAAGTTTACTAACATCTGGTGATTGAATCTTAGTAACATTTATTTTTCATGATTTATGGTTAGCATCCAGAATAAATGATGTGAAGGTAAGACATTCTTAACACTTCATTAACCAACAAAATTGCAATGAATGCTTGATGAGATTTTCAATGTTTAAAGGTCTATCAACATGTAAAAAGAAAAACACAAATTTCATGATTAAACTTAAGTTTCATCCTTAACTTTTATGAACATGACACACAATACCATAGTCACTCATTTATCTAGAACTACGTGTGACATATCTTGATTGGTAAAACTTTGACACACATGATGATACATGAGCATACATGAGCATACACTTATCGGGTAATGAGAACACCATCAATTATAGATAGCAAACTTTGATCTATCAGCAACTAAAATCTGACAATGACAATGACACAATATAGCAATGGTAGCATTTGTGAACTTTGTGATGAATGCTTACTTAGTTTGTCTTTTCGCAGGGAAGACAGATTAAAAGCCAAGCTTTTCTAGGAATTACAAAACATGCACAACTTTGAGTATGATTAACTCAAGTATATTCACTTGTGCATGCATTTGTAACCTCACATATTGACTACTGTAATTCTATTCTTTGCAACTTACCAGCTTATCTCATGAACAAATTGCAAAAAGTCCAAAATGCTACTGCCAGACTAGTGACTGACACTTCTAAATATGAACATAAAGTCTTAAACAGATTGCACTGGCTTCCGGTTAATTCTACAATACATTTTAATATTTGATTGTTGACTTTTAGATGCATTGATAACCTAGCCCTACAATACCTTTGTGATCTTATATCCATTTACACCCCAACTAACTTTGCGTTCTTTGTCTCGTATATTTTTTAATGTATCTAGGATAAGAACCTCAAAATGTGGACCTAGGTCTTTCAGTCATGCTGCCCCTTCTCTGTGGAATTCACTTCCTGAGGATCTTAGATATAGATACTTTTAGCCTTTTTAAATCTAAACTTAGAACCTATTTATTCCGTGAAGCTTATTTTAAATCATTTGTTATTTCCGTTGGGGTTATATTTTTGCTTTCTTGTAAGCTTTTTATTTTTCACTGTTGATCAATTTTAGGAATTTATGGTTTCAGCTCATTTTACATATTTTAAACATTGTTTTATCGTTTTAATTTCTTTTTTACATTTTTACTTTATTGCCTTTTAATTTGAATTTATTATCGTTATCGCATACAAGTATTTTAGGTTAATTATGTATTCATATTTTACAGTTTTAATTCTTTCATATTACCTTTATTTTATGTACATATAAATGTTTGTTAGTGTTTGTGCCTTATAAGTAACCTAATAACACTTTAGTGTATCATCTTTTGATGAAAATGATCACATAATGTTATTTGATTTGTTGACATGTTTTTAAAAGCATATTGCTTTATTTCAAAATTTTGATCTATTTTGTGATTTTAGTTGAAAGTTTTGATTTTCTTTTATTTTAACAGTAATTGGACTACAAATCAGGAATTTTAATTTTAAATAAGAAATTACACTGATATGCATGCACTTACAACAATTCTCAGGAACATTTCAATAAAAGTTAAAATTCAATTTCACAGAAATTCAAATTCATAGACATTAAAGTTTAAATAGATATTAAAATTTCATAGAAATCGAAGTTTCATAGAAATTCAAGATTGATAGATTATGTAAATTCAAGACCAATATAGAACAATTAAGTTTCATGGATATTCAATTTTCAAGAATATTGAAAGAGGGAGGCTCGTCTTAGTAAAATACAGTTAAAATGGGGGGATACTTTATTTTGACGTCACTTCCGGTTGTGGAGGCAAGATCTGATCCTCTGTCTGTTTGTACAACACAGTACAGCTAGACACTAGCATGTACGTTGTGTGTGCAGAATTACATACACAGCGCATTACGTTACTGTGACGAGAAACTTATTTGGTTTTTTCAATGCTTTTTTGTCAGAAAGCGAAAGTGAAATTTTAGTATTATAATACTACAATGGTAGTCACCAAATGAAAGTTACTGAGAAAAAAAAAGAAGAAGATGAAAGCAAAAAGTCAAAATTAACGATTCTACCAGGGCTTGAACTCACGGCATATTTGAAGAAAAAAAATGTTACTTGCGATCGCCGCAACCATTTGGGCTATCTCGTGTGGTGACTTTCAGGGCATTTTAAATAACTATATACCTTGCAATACGAGACAACGAATTGCGCAGCAAAATTTCAAACAATAAAAAATTTTGAAGAAATTCTTAATATTGTGCACATATGACGATATCGCCTCTTTAAGTTTCATACAATTTAGTTTTATATATTCAGAAAAGTTAACCTTTTATAGTTCTAAGTTTTATATATATTCAAGTTTCGTAGAAATTTAGTTAGGTTTCACTTAAATGTAGGCTTCACAGCTATTCAAAACTGATAAATATTGAAAATCAAGGGTCCTAAAATTCCAGTTTAAAAGATATTCAAAGTTAATAGAAATTCAAGTTTAATAGATATTCAAGATTTACAGAAATTCAAGTTAAATAGATAGTCAAGACTGATAGAACTTCGAGTTTAATAGATATTCAAGATTCATACAAATTCAAGATTCATTAAAATTCAAGTTGAGATATTCAAGATTCATATAAATTCAAGTTAATAGATATTGAAGATACATAGAAATTCAGATTTGCAAGCAATTCTAGTATGATACCTGGAAATGTTTGATAAATAATCAAATTTCACATAAGTAACTTTAATGGGAATTCATGCTCAATATATATTCATAAATATTCATGTTCAAGAATATTCAAGCCCCAAAAATTGTTTAAGTTTCAATACATGTTCAAGAATCACAGAAATTCAATTTTCATAGATATTCAAAGTCACAAAAGTGGAGTAGGATGATATGGGATAAAGAACTAATATAGCATTCTTCTAAACTTGCAAAAAAACAATTAAGAAACAGAGATCAAAAGAATGAAATGCAACATAGATTCAAATTTAAGATTTTATCAAACGTACTGACATCATACTAAATTTCAATCCGGGTGGTGGAGAATAAAAAACTAATAGCATTGGTGATTATTATTAGCATTCTTGAAATGAAATATATATTTGGGGGTTTTCCCCAAAGTATATTAATATGATACCTTAATGAGAATTTTTTTTAAATACAAACTTAATTACCACAAGTTCTTTAGCAAATTCTACGTAGCATTTGGATTGAATGCCAAAATGAAAATCAAGAAACTACCAATATACAATATATGCAGATACAAAAAATAACTTTAAAATGTTATCAATCAGAAAACAAATACTATAAAAATAAGTACCAAAATTAAAAGAACATATGTGAAATTATCCACAACAAAAAAGAAAAAATACATAACACACAAGTTTATGCAATAATCAAAAGGCAAAGATATGTTTAATAATGTAACAGCAAAACAAAATAAAAGATAAAAACTATCACGGTGTAAAAGGTAGGTCTTTAGTGTGAGAATTAAACAATCAAAACTTGGGTACATGGTCAAAAAAGGACTATCATAAGACAATAGCGACATAAAAGCCAGCAAACATCACAACAACAAAATTGCCTCGGAACAACTTTAAACTCAAATTATTATGAAATATTTAATTCTGGACCAACTTTGGTTAGAATTTTTGCTATTTTCATGATTTTTTCTAATTTAAAGCAATTAACTCAAGTAATGTTGGCTTCACCTGTCCATAGATCTGTAATCAACACTCAAAGTTATCACTCCCATCAAATCAAAATGATAAAGCACCAGATATAAACAAGACATCCCACATTTAAATTTGCAAATGAAAACTTTTATACCATCAATTTCTAAAATAAACATTGAATTCAACAAAGTTAAGCAATCAACAACTTGCTGACGAAATGCATAAGTACACCTTCAGTGATGCATAAACAATATTTGCGACATGGTGTCTGCATAGCCATTCATGTAAATCATAAAATTCCGTATTATTCTAAATTAAGAACTTAACAAAACTTTGATCTTGACCAATTTCCAATTTTGCCTCTGAGGGTGGAATCTAATTAAAAATAGTACACATCACAAAGGAAGTCAGGTGCAGGAAATAATTAGATGACAATTTCGCAGTCAAGAAATATCAATACTAAGATTCCATCACAACATGAAAAAGTTATATAACATGCAGAATCCTCTATGGGGGACGAGAGCATCAACAGACCATGACTTAATAAATGGTGTTCCTTTTTCATGTATGTTAAAAATATTTTAATAAGGAGATCTATTCTAGGATTGGCCAAATTAAGATATGGACTCACTCATGTGCCTGCTCATATGAAATAACCTTCCTGTCATAAAAACAAAATCAAATTGGTTTTACACATATATCTCTCCTCATGGGAAGGAAACTTGTAGGTTAATCAAACAAGTCACCACAAAGTTTTATAAGAACCAACCAGGGCTAACAGTAATATTGTGAAAGATCTTTGACAAATGGAGATTTTTCTAAGCACCAGAAAGATCGAGCTTTAAATTATGAACAGCTTAATCTTTTTGTAAAAGCAACTGCAGTTTCCAAGTTATATTCAGAGTTTTAATAATTTTTATTCTATGCAAAATTTTTTAATTTATGCAAAACTTGTAATGTACGGAAGTCAGCTAGGACAGCTTAAAAGCTTTAGTGTATAATTCTTAAAATTCTGTCCTAATTTTCCTCATGAGAAATATCCTCATGGTCCAAGAAACAACATCTTCACAATTCCCCAAAGACAACCTCTTTTCGTTCAGAGTATCAGATTTCCATTAATTAGAGACTACAATCAAAGTTTCTACGATCCTCCTGCCTGCCTGTCAAATCTTGCAGACATTAACGAACTGACCCTTTGGCAGAGTATAAGCATGGAACTATAAACTTAGCTTCAGACGTGCGAAAACAACAACATTTGTAGTTTTGACTTCTGAAATCTTTCTTTTTCTTCTTGCAAGTGATGAGTTTTGGTTTCCTGGAAACCAACCAGCATTTTATCAATCCAGGAAGGAATTATATATAGCAACATAGTGCTACAATTCGACTGACTTTTGCAGCCATAGTATCCAGTTAAGGTAGCAACGTAGTATTTATCATATTTTTCAAGGTTGCAATCAATTTTTCTTGGGTAAATCTTCCCTAATAAACATGTCCTCACACACATTCCTCACTGAATATAAACATATATAAGAAACAAGTATTATGTATCATCGCACAGCATATAAATATACGATCAAATCTAAATTTTTAATTTCTTAATCCGTGTTTTACGTGATGAGCAGTACCACCAATAAGGGGGTAGGGTAGTCATTTCCGTGTATCCAGGGTCATAGAGTCCATAAAAATTAACAAAAGGATTGTGTGCTCAAGCAACAGGAAGGGACTTACAAAGAGTCACTTATGCAGGGGGGACAAGAAACTTCTGAACATTCCCTGTTACAAGCGGACAAATTTGACTGGGAAATAAGTTTCAGTAGCTAATTGAGGATTAATTGGGAAAGTTCATGCAATTTTCTAAAATTGTTCTCCATCATTCATAGACATGGAATAAGAAAAGTAAAAATAGCTGTGACGTATTGAAAGATGCTAAAATTCAAGTTTTCATAACCTCCATGCTTATTTTCTTCTTCAAATTTGCATTATCTTTTATTAACTCTGCCAGGACTAAGGACAACACATTTCATAGTAAGCCTCTGAAGGCTTATCAGGTTATGCTGTGTTCCAGACAGGTCGCATGAAAAATACAATTAAACTGATTGGTGTTGCATGTGTCTGCTCGGTGACCTATGGAGAGATTACATGCACCCCCCCTTCCCCAAGTAATACTTGACTCAATTTTCTATATTTATCAGCACACAGCATATAAAAGATATTATCAAATTCAAATTCTTAATTTCTGATTTTTTTTTTTACCTCTGATAAAGTACAATGAATGCAAAATAACAACACCAATTTGTAGTAATGTTTGTTAATATTAAACGTCAACGCAGCGAATAAATTATCTTTTTTCTCCAATCATTGATGGCCAATTATGCAATGGATCTCAGAAAGTACATCTAATATAATATATAGTTCTTGACAAGGCAGCAAGCGATCAGCCAATTGCTTTAAAAAAGATAGTGCCTTTAATACTGTAGCCAAATGCCTGTCAAGCACTATGACTAAAATCCAAACTAAGGAGGAAATTTAGAAAAGAACATAAAAAAAACAATTAAAATTCCGTCAGCATTTTTTTCTTTTTCAACATTCTGATGGAAAGTGATGAGATAATTTGTTTTTCATATCAACGACCAATCGTAATAAAATTAGAATGCACTTCAGTGTTTCTGATTGGTCCAATTATTAAAGGCAAACACTTTCAAGCTAATTTTTAGCAATCAAGGAAGTGACATCACTACTGTAAGTATCAGACTTACTGATGAGTCATCAAAAAATGTTCTTGGGACAAGATTCTCCCTATAACCTTTCTCAAAGTCAAATAAATGTCCAGTTGCTAATGCTATTATCTATCATCATCAGTGCAGTTGCTAAGCTTAGGGCCTCGCCTAATTGAGGGGCCTCAAAATAAATTGGAAAAAATCTATAATTTGGGTTGGCTATCATTTTTTATACCATGGTAAATCATGACAATGAGATAATTTCAAAAACATCGGTCAAAATTGGGTAATTAAAGCATTTGCATTAGAATCTTAGTTGACTAATAATAAAGACACAAAAAAGGTAAGGTAGCATTCTAGTTCTAATAAAGACCAACTTGATCTGTCATGTTCTATCAAGAGACTTCCTCCAATAAGATTTACAAGAGCATCTTAAAATCTCTTCAAGAGGACCCACAAGAAAATTTTCTCTTACATCAAAGAGAAGTTTGATGTGCTATAATGCTCATGTTTGAGTTGTGTATTCAAAAATATGTACTTAAAAACATAGAAAATAAGAGGATTTTTTTTGTACTTTTGTTTGTAGGAAAAAAAACCTTACAATTCCATCCAAATCCCTTAGGAATTTCTTGAGTAGTTGCTTGTTGTTTATAAAGAAATGTCCACTTCTGTACATTGATAAAAGAGAGGGTAACAAAGTACAGAAACTATTTCACTCAGATATTTATTTTTGTTCCTGAAAAACTCTAGGAATCGAGCAAAATTCATGATTTTGTTATGTGCAGTCTCATATATATTAATAATCTATATTGGGTAGAGGTGGTTGATGAGTTATTTGTGTATGTGTTGGTGTGGGAGGGGGGAGGGGGGTTGAGGTAGCAGCATAAATATCAAATTGTATTTCACTTTTCTTTCACATGCTTTACTGTTTTGTTACTATCTTGAGTTTACTGCGTTATTTTTGTAAGAACTGCTATATTCAAGTTTTTACTTTTTAGGCTTCTATATCACTTAATACTATTATTGATAATCATACGTATATATTACAGAATGTAATAAAGAAATGAACAGAATTAATTGAATCAGAAAATATGATATATCTATAAACTGAATCATGACTTGTCCTTCTCCTTAAAAATTTGTTCCAGTAAATCATAACCACAAACTTACTGTAGCAAATAGTGAGACCACTAAATCTTAATTGAAATGACCACACAATGAGGACTTCATACATTGCTAATATGATACTCAGCACTAACTTCCACAACAACTAAGGTTTTTAGAATAAAGAAAATAAAGAGGAAAAATCTGACCCGACCTGGTTATTAATCAGGTCGGGTCTGACTGTTTAAAAACTTTAAGGAGCAGAACAACTAATGTGTACATCATAATTAGTTTCATTTTGTATCGCAAATTCAAACTGCTACACCCCCTCCCCCAAAATCATAGCCAGAAAGGAAACTCCCCAGAAAATTGAGATATATAAATAAACAAGTATAGCTTGCCACGATTAATAACCTATTTTGACAAAAATCTGATCAGAAATATTTTCTGTGCACATATAAAAGAATTACACATTTTCTGTCCTCATATAAGAGAACACACATACAGTACTTGCATTCTGTATACGTGAGTGCATAACAATACACATAACATTTAACACACTTTAAATGTGGTAATAATTTTTCCACTTGCAAGCAGAAATCAATTCTATATTACTTAGTTATTTCACAGCCGAGTACAAGAGTACATGCTACAATATTTATTTTTTTTTTTACAAAAAAAGGACGAAATGAACTCTGACGTGTCGTGAAATTCTTTAGATATCCATTACTTCCATTTGGATAGAATTGTGCACTCAGCCAGAAAGCTGCAGTCCAAAGGTGAGGTATCTTCAGTGTTAATATGAGCTCCCTATATGTCGTGACTCACTAAGTAGAAGCATCATGAATAATAGTTCATGACATTCATTTTCTTTTTTTTACTTTCATGATCTGAAAAGTGGGATGATTTGTAAATATATACCAATAAACCCTCTCTTAGCAATTATATCCAGATATCTAGTGCTGCATAATCATAGTGTTATGTGTAAAAGTACAGCACACAATTGTAGGGCTCAAATTAATGGTGCCTTCCCCATGAAAATAACCTGGATCTGGCACTTCGCCCAAGTAGTCATTTTTAAAAAGTCACTACATTAACCTATATCTTTAAAAGTGTAATAAACTTGACTTCACCCTTTCATTGATGTACAACAGCTTGTAAAACAGCCTCTGGCTCAGAGATTTAAATCATTCAAAAGCCCAAAATGCTCCCTAAAAGAAGATTGACAAAATAAACTTAATGACAGACACTAATAGCAGAGGGTTACATGCTGATGAGTGCACCTGTGCAGGTGACGAAGGATTAATCATCACTTTACATCACATTTGAGACTCCTGGTATGCCAACAAAATATACCGCTTTTATAATTAAATTGGGGTACGAAGCAAACTGTTTATGTGCTTTTCAAGTCTCAAAAACAACAAATACTCATAAATGATGACAAAAATATTAATATAAAAGCTTGCAAACCAATGTCTGTTGAACTTAACTGTCAAATTTGCACTGGTTAAAAGGAAAGCTGCTTCTTTTATGTACATAATATCTACTCTCATTTGAATTGCCTCAGATTTTCAGTCTGAGCCCTTCCCAAATGCATTTTATGTTTTAAAGAACACATGCACAGCTTGATGTTAAAATTTTGCTAGTAACCTAATATCTCAAGTTGTTTGCCCTAATTCAGTTCTAAGGATACTCGTCTTCATCCTAATGTGATGTATGTTGTTCCACATCTTGACATACATGATCTGAGCAGTATCCCTGATTTGAGCAGTATCCCTGATCTGGGCAGTATCCCTGATCTGGGCAGTATCCCTGATCTGAGCAGTATCCCTGATTTGAGCAGTATCCCTGATCTGGGCAGTATCCCTGATCTGAGCAGTATCCTGATCTGAGCAGTATCCCTGATCTGAGCAGTATCCCTGATCTGAGCAGTATCCCTGATCTGAGCAGTATCCCTGATCTGAGCAGTATCCCTGATCTGAGCAGTATCCCTGATCTGAGCAGTATCCCTGATCTGAGCAGTATCCCTGATCTGAGCAGTATCCCTGATCTGAGCAGTATCCCTGATCTGAGCAGTATCCCTGATCTGAGCAGTATCCCTGCTCTGAGCAGTATCCCTGATCTGAGCAGTATCCCTGATCTGAGCAGTATTCCTGATCTGAGCAGTATTCCTGATCTGAGCAGTATTCCTGATCTAAGAAGTATCCCTGATCTGAGCATTCAATATATGTGTGAAGTTCTGTAATATATTTACACCGTACATTTCTTACAAGCAAGCAATAGGAGACTATTCCATCTGAACTTACGTAACAAAATAGTTGTAAAGCAAAAATGTTGATAATTTGTGTTATTCTTTAAAAATGTGATTATGTTTGCTCGAAATGCATTTTATGTTTTTAAAGAACAGATAAACAGCTGAAATATTTAATCATATCTTATATCTTTTAAATTGTTTGTTCTAAACTTCCTTAATTTCCTGGACACCATTTAAAGTTGCATGAGCCTCTGTAATGCTCATCCAATTGATGTTCCACATTCTGACATACATGATCTAAGCATTCAATGTAAGTTTGTGTGAATTTTGAAGATATATTTCAAATGTACATTTCTTACTTTCTGAATAAACACATTTTCAGTGAAAACTGAAATTGACCCTACTTTACATCATTATTCACTTGGTCGGATCTACGTCACATCTGGGAGATGACGTCATTTGCTGGAGTAAAAACAAACCTTTCGCGATACACGTGGGCAAGTCTGTATGTGTTTACTGTGTGCGGTGCGTATGGCATTTAAACAAACACAACTGAAAGCTTTATTTTCACTTCAATGCGGGTGAATGTGTACGGGTACTATGCGGTCTGATGACCTCAGGTCATATTTCCGACCAAGTGAATAGCCAATATCCAATATTTTGGCAACTTTTAGTACGAGCTATAAGTTCAACAAGCAATTATTAAATAAGATATTCCATCTGAGCTTCTATGGCAAAATTGTTGTAAATTTTTGCAAATTTGTGCAAATGTTTTAAAATGTGATATATGGTTGCTCAAATGCATTTTAAAGAACAAATGCACACCTTGAATATTTAATTCATGCTAGTAACATATATTAAGTTGTTTACTCTAAACTTTCTTAATTTCCAGACAACTTATAAGGTTGCCTGATAATCTGTTCATCCAATTGCAGGCACGTATTTACAAAGCTACATTTTTTACCTTTGGTAAACACATTTTAGGTGTAAGTTTGTACTGACACTACGTGCATCATTAGATTTCTGTCACCGATCAAGGCCAAAATAGTCCAATCTTTTGGCAACTTTTATAGCTTCTTTTCTTACTGGTACGTGCCAAATAATTTGATATTTCCATGCTTAAACTATGATGGTAAGTGTAACATATATTATTGTTTCAGCTATGATGTTGGTATAGTGAATAGATTGATGAGGTTCATGTTTTCCAAGAACTTGACATATTCATTAAAATAATCCCTTTCTTACCAATTTTGAGGTTATTTTGATGTTTCTATTGCTTTCGACTCTTAACAAATGTGAAAAGCAATTCAGGAAAGGATCTAAAATAAGTAACCAAGCAGTTTCATTTAGATTAGAAACTTAATGTACGTGATATAGAGGCAGCCATTTTGTGACATTTGCTCTGAATACAATGCTATCCTAATATATGCCTAATTATGTATTTCAAATTGAAAATGCATTTAAATAAATATCTTTGCAGGGGAGAAACTGAAACTACTATATCTTTATCATTTTCATGGCTAAATATTATATACTGCCTTTTGATATGTTGGTCATACCATAATTCATAAGTGTGAAAAATTAGGCAAAACCAATTTGTTTTTTACCTAAAATGGTTGAAACAATTCAAATTGTTCTAGGTTTGTCTTTGAAATTTGAACATTATATGTGGCATAACATGTACCAAATACTGAACATGACGGCTACACGATGTCTGCAATCTCAGCCCCAGATGTTTTAATTGTCTGGGAGAAACCATCATTTTAAGAATCAATAAGTATTCTTGATTTCTTAAAGGATTAATTCAGGGTTAAAGTAAGTCCATCTTATGTAAAAGAGGACTTCACAAGAAACAAATTGGTAAAGAAAGCATTCAAAAATCTTATTCCGTTAAGGAAATATCTAATTTGAAAAATAGATTTGTTTAGAAATGACTGACATTAGACTAGTTGTAACACCACAACCTCAGATTTAGTCACAGTCTTTATGTGTTTTATCATGTTTTGTCTTGCGGTCTTATGGCTTTAAAACCATTAGATATGTCAGAAAAGTAGTAGAACAAAATCTGGCAAGGACACTTATAATTACCATCTGAAGAAAGTTTGAGGAAAAATAATTCAAATAGTAAAAAGTCAAATAAATTTTCTTTAAAATAGATTCACAATTGCTAAGAATGTGAGGATGGGGGTGCAAACTTTCCATAGTAGACTTAATGCACCAGTCATTTCTACAAATGTAAGATCGCATTTGAAACTTGAATATCTTCTAAACAGAATAAGATATTGAAGTAGTCTCTTTACCATTTTGTTTCTTTAAAGTCCTTTTTCATAAAAGATAAACTTGGTTGACCACAGAAATAATCCTCTAAACTCTAAATTACATTTAGCAATTCTAGAACAGAGAATTATCTAAGAGTTTAAACAATTTTGTTCTCCAATTGAATTTCATTAATGTTTATTAACAATGCTAAGTTTTACACAGGAACTACTGGAGAACAATTTTAGAAATTTCCAGACCAAAAGAGAGAATTTGTTTAGAAATCTCACCATTTAATCTTTATTTTCTCGAAATCGTGATAAAAACTGGACTTGAACCATCGCATTTTGAAGATTTTATATCATCATATTTCATTTCCAATTGATGAAACATTTAGGCCTGTAGATTGTCTACAAAGTTAAATTTTACGTGATGTATGATCATCATATTTTAGTCAAAATACACCTAATTAGCCATATGACCGACATGATATTTTGACTAATTTAGGGATAAATTAGTAAAATTATCTTCTCGTATGGTCAAAATACACTTATTTAGTCTGATTGTCAATAGTGTGTTTTGACTAATTAATATTCACAGGTATATGGCAGCCTCCATTGCATTACAATTTCTCCTATCTATTAAAGGTTTCTCTTCCAGTCTGTATTAAAGTATTCCTATAATCTTTTCTCCAGAGCTCTCCATCCTTGCAGGATAAAAATAACCTTTATAAAATAAAGTGAAAAACATAGTCTTGAAGTAATGTCTTTTAAGTCACAAAAATTAACCCAAATATAATACATCAAGGGGGAACACCCTAAAACCATGCTGTGCAACACCCAACACAGTGGCCTATCATTAAGGTGATGAATGACAAACGAATGTGACAAAATGCACACATTTTGAGTTGAGCCCTTCCCGAAGGACCAATAAATGTCTGAAAAATCTATCCTATCACAAGATCAGTGTTGATTGGTTTAATGTTAATTGACCACAGGCAATTCAATAGTGGATATAGCACATATCTGTGACTAATGAGGGAGTATTTGTTTGGGGTTTGTAAACCCTAATGGATTCATTCCCGAATCTTTTTAACACATCTAGTTAACTTACTTTCATCTCTAACAGATAAATATACAGTAACTGGAAATTACTGATACAAATGTAGGATGCAAATGCACACAAAAGCATTAGCATGCAAATACAATTAAAGAATATGATCTCCTACACAGAAAATGACAACAAAAACATAAGAAATGAAATTGAAAATAGCAATGACTAATTTTTTTAAATCTCTTGAACGTCTTGAAGTATAAACTTAGTAAAGACACAAATCTTAAATGGAACTTGGCAGCCATACTTTACAAATTTGAGCTTTGAGCACACTATAAGGTCTTTCCAGCTGTAATTAGCATGCAAGAGCTCACTATGAGCTTTTGCAAGGACTTTTTTCAGAATCATAACCTTGTAAAGGTTCTAATTGGAAGGACTTCATAATTATGACCTTGTAAAGGTTCTAATTGGAAGGACTTCATAATTATGACCTTGTAAATGTACCAGTTGGATGGACTTTTCAAAATTATGACCTTGTGAAGGTTCCATTTGGAAAGACTTTTCAAAATTATGACCTTGTGAAGGTTCCATTTGGAAAGACTTTTCAAAATTAAAGTAAAGGTACCAATTGAGCAAGTGTTTAGCTCAGTGGTGAGCTTAAAGCAAGCTTGGCACTTTTTATCCAGGATGTATAATGAATGCATAGTGATGGATCCGGACTTTTGAAAAAGGACAGAAAGGGTCAAGCTAAGAATTTTCATTTTCATAATTGGAAGAGGACTTTTTATATACACATATATATCAAGTTAATTATAAGGTCTGCCAGCAAACCAAATTAATCTTATAATAGAGAGAGGATGAGATAAAATAATGAACAAATTTAAGGAATCTTCAGAATTTGTATGTGTGTGTGTGTGTGGGGGAAGACATGGGGAGAAGACCTGTGGGGAGAAGACCTGCACCAACGTGCAAACATGGAAGCTGTGCTTTGGGTACATTTCTTGACATACATGGTGATCAATTTGAGTAGATCATAAATTGACTTTATTTGCCAAAATATTATTTTCAGGTTTGGAAAAAAAAAAAAGTGTTTGTTCATGTCGGTGGGCAACATGCATTCTTGGCCATATTTATCTGTTATGTGCCTTCATTATTTTAAGTCAAACTGCTTAATTTAAATTTAAATTGTGACTACTTATTTACAGGTATAAAGTGAAAATAGGGATTTCCGCTTAAAACATTTTCACTTCTGTCAGTCAGAAGGATTCCCCTCCTCAGGAGAAAAATTAGTCCCCTTCACCCTCCAAATAGGAGAAAACCTATGTAAATTATGTAACTTCCGGATTTCCATTTACAAGTGCTTTGACCTACAGTTTTTAATTAGCTTATATGTGGTCATTGTATGTGTAAAGTGACCAGGCTGCCTTGTGTACATACCTGTTTGTGTAATGGACATTCTCTTTCTTGTTTGTTACTGGATGGTGTCTGTATTACTTCGATAATCCCCAGCAAAAAAAAGGCTAGAATTTGTAAGTTTGTCAGTAATTTTCTCTTAAACGGCGTGGAGGATGTTCATTTGGGGCGTGGAGGATGTTCATTTGGGGCGTGGAGGATGTTCATTTGGGGCGTGGAGGATGTTCATTTGGGGCGTGGAGGATGTTCATTTGGGGCGTGGAGGATTTGTAGACTAATAAGTATAGGATTTGAAAATGCAAAAATAAGCTTGACCTACTTGGTTATAAAATTTCTATAACCCATACAAATTTTGTGCCATACTTGTCTCGCTAGAGGCATCATGGGTAATCTTCAAAATGGCATCTGAAATTTTCTCCTTTTAGGGGGAAAAATAGTTTTTCCTGAAAAGGAGAATCTCCTGAACTGTCTGTCATGTTTATTTAAAAGACCTTTTTATTTTTATAAAAATATATAACATGAGCAATATAATTTTACAATGTTTAATATTTATTTTTTCATTTACAATTAGGTTTAATCTGCTTTGATTTGCTCCAACGAGATATGGGCACAGACATGAAGTTTTCTCATTGCTTTTATAACAAAAAGCACTGAATCAAATCAGCAATGTAATATTTTTCACTACTGCTAATTATTTCACACAGAAAAAAAGCTACAAATATAAACAGCTCAACAAATATAAACAGCTCAACAAATTATCCCATAACTTCCATTTTTAAAAGAAGCATTTTAATTCATTGGCCAATACATTCAATGCCTCATTTATTTTCTGTTTATAATATGCCTCATATTTTTGTCACTGTACTGTTATAAATGGATAGTACAAATACACTGACCAATGACCATGTCCAACACATCCACAGTATGAAGAATTCTTTGAGAATATCTCATAATTTAGAAATTAAATCCTCTGCTTCAAAATAAAAAGCAGTAATTAAATTTGAAATCAAAAACAATATGCACGCCAAAAAAGCCGAGAGCACACTGAAGTGATATGTGCTCCATCCACACACAGGATGTATAACCTAATAACTGGATTAATCTATCTCACTGTCATTACAAGATGGCTCCGTAAAGCTCTTTATATATAGTATTATTTGTCATGCATGACTACGACCCCAAGACAAGACAAGATGAGCATATTGAGGACACCACAACAAAAGCCAAAAAAGATCAAATAATCGAACGCAACGAAGAAAAAAAAAGGAACCTTTCCCTTCTTCTTAATTTTCACCATTACTCACAACCTCTTTCTCCATGATTTACACAAACGATGATGGTCACAAAGAATCAATTCACATCATTCTACACCTGACCAATCACAGAACACAATTATTCTTCAAAAAAAAAAAGTCTCTTTGATTAATGGGAATGGAACCAATCACACACAACACAATTGTCGTCACTGAACTTTGGTAATTATGAGCAAAAGTTAAGCGGGGGAAAAAAAACGGAAAGTTGCCGAAGGATTTGGAGAGGAAGTAGAATATAAAAGAAGAATTTATCTACTTGAGGAGTACAGAATAAAGATTTTGAGAGAGATAACAAATAAAACGCACAAGAACTTCTGTATTTTAAATTTGTACTATAATCAGTGAGTGAATGTACAGAACAGCGGATCAGAGTTTCAAGTTTTGTTTATTTGATAGGAATCTAAGTGGTAAGTTCATCTAACAAATTCAATTTTATTTTTATATCTGCATAACTTTTTATGACTTTTTGACATTTACAAGACCAGCGTTTGTAAATAGATTTTGGAATTTCTATCAAACAGAAAATTTTGAAGACATGTATCAATCAAGTAACAGATTTAGTTTGGGCTTTACTTCACAATTATGGCAAAAGGAAGGCTGCTTTGTAAAAAGAACTCCTGTTCAAATTATGAACATAAAATTATCTCTTGATCCTGTCATATTTTCCTTGAGAGAGAAGTGATTAACGTCTCTGAGTTACAAAATAAGCCACACCCACCATAGCAACACGGTAACTAGGTGGGGGCAAACAAACCTTAGATCTGCAATCGTGCATTACCAATGCATTGACATTTAGATGTTCTCCGGATCTTTAGAGTTTTAGCAAAAGGGATAAACAAGATTCAATTTGCTAAGTTGTTCTGAATAACAGCAATTAGACTTACAAAGCCTGCAAGTGGGCCTGTAAGCACAATATTTGTTCACCATTTTGCCGTCACTGAGTCTGTGCATGCAGAAATTTGTTTTGTACAGTAAATTGCATTGACTTCATGAGCGCGCACCGCAAGCTAGTTGTACCACATAGGATGTTTGCCCCACTTAGTTAAGCAGATTTTGTTGCTAGGCAAAATCATAGGTGATTGGTTGAAAAAGCTGTCAAATCATCTAATTCAGGTTAATATTATGATCTGCTCATATTTCATGAATAACAAGTAATATTTCTTATCTAAACTGAAAGCCTAATTCATCATCATGAATAGCATTATTGTTGAGGGAATATTTTCTTGAAACTCATTGGGCAAAAGGAAATCAAACGTTTCTTGGAAAAATAGGTTGCAGATATTTCTTGAAACAACAAAGTGAAAAAAATGTTTCTTGCAAAAATATGTTACGGATCAAAGAAGTGTAGTAATTGAAATCTTGGACAAAAGAATAAGTGAGTAAACGGTAGTAATTGAAATCTTGGACAAAAGAATAAGTGAGTAAACGGTAGTAATTGAAATCTTGGACAAAAGAATAAGTGAGTAAACGGTAGTAAATGAAATCTTGGACAAAAGAATAAGTGAGTAAACGGTAGTAAATGAAATCTTGGACAAAAGAATAAGTGAGTAAACGGTAGTAATTAAAATCTAGGACAAAAGAATAAGTGAGTAAATGGTAGTAATTGAAATCTAGGACAAAAGAATAAGTGAGTAAACGGTAAAAATCTTGGACAAAAGAATAAGTGAGTAAACGGTGAAATCTTGGACAAAAGAATAAGTGAGTAAAATCGGTAGTAATTGAAATCTTGGACAAAAGAATAAGTGAGTAAACGGTAGTAACTGAAATCTTGGACAAAAGAATAAGTGAGTAAACGGTAGTAACTGAAATCTTGGACAAAAGAATAAGTGAGTAAACGGTAGTAATTGAAGTCTAGGACAAAAGAATAAGTAAGTAAACGGTAGTAATTGAAATCTTGGACAAAAGAATAAGTGAGTAAACGGTAGTAAATGAAATCTAGGACAAAAGAATAAGTGAGTGAACGGTAGCAAATGAAATCTAGGACAAAAGAATAAGTGAGTAAAATGTGTGACTAAGGAAAAGTTTTTCTTTCATCAAGATATGCATGTTCTTGAAATATCCATATGTTTTTTATTTGCTTTCTGCACAAAATGAGTTGGAAAGTCCTCTATCTAATTTTTGCTTCATCTGAATTTTTTTGTATCTTAAACTTCTGAGGGTCTTTAATGGTGCTTTCTCTGAATGTTGAGTTTTTTCAGTGGATTTCAATCTTGATTTTCAAATTACAGAGGAATTCAATGAACCCTCACAGACCTAGAATGCATCAACAATGGCAACTGCTTTGAATTGCAAAGTTTGAACATTTCTAATTAACAAGTGCAATATACTAAACATGCTTCAAGGTTATAGTTTTATAATTTTTGATAATAAAAATCAAGTTTCTTAAATACTTTAGCTGAATTTCTCATTACTTACCTATCTTTAATCTATATAAATTGTTTCAACAAATTACTGTAAGAATATTTTCTTCACATAATTTTAAAGCTGAAAATTATCATGTGACAGGTTTCATTTTTGAGAGTGTTCCTGTGAGCTTCAAATAAATCTTAATTACTCATTTGAAAATTACATCTGAAGTTAACGACAGACCATATTTTAAATGCTAAAAATAATTTTTGCAAAGTTCCTGTAAATCTTTTAAAATTTGTTTTCTACGATGTTCCAACAGCCAGCAATGATCATTTGAAAACATCACGGATCATTAACAATAGCAAAAGGAATCATTCTTTAGAGCGTAATCGTTAACTTGTGATTCAAATTACAAGGGAATAAAGAATGTTGCTAGGGGGTTGTTGGAATTTAATACACGGTTGTTCCGGTCAGTATATATCACATGGTTATTAACTTAATGTCAAGCATATAATTAAAACTTAGCCATTTCTTTTAGAGTTAGCTTATTCATTTCATCTGAGTGATGCACAAATATGTTGTTGATCATAGAAAGTAAAGGACCTATAATTTATTGCTATCATCGTTTTCCATCACAATCATAAAGACACAAAAGTTTACATGATCTAAATCTCATGTACCATTTTGTTAGAACTATACAGTGGCAGATCATGAATCTTTATTTCACTTTGATTTTATGTTCATGATGGGGAGGGGGTGGGGGGACACTTACAATCTCTCAAACTCTGAAGTGTTAAAAAACTTCATTAGTGCATGTAACCACTATATTAAACTTACTCATAAAATAAGTGACATGAACACATAGTACCAATCATTTTTGCTATCCCCTAAACACAAACACACACACATTGAATTAAAACACATACTTATGCTTTTAAGTTTTCTAAAGAAAGTACTGTATCTAAAACTGTTTTGAGTTTTATCAATGCTGGGGGTGGGGCAAGACATGTACTGTTCTACTCCTTCAAACTGCTGCAAGCCAGAACAAAATAAACACTTGATTTATCATTCACAGTGGCGGCACCAAGTGAGGGGCAAGTGAGGGGAAAATTTGTCTCATGGAAGGGAGAAGAACAAATCCTATAAATTGTACAAAATATGTCACTTTACAAAATTTTCTAGGGGGGCAAAGCGATCTCATGGGGGAACAAAGCAATCTCATGGAGGAAATTCCCCCCCCCCATGCCACCCGTGGCACCACCACTGATCATTCACTGCTTCTAATTAAAGGCTGAAGTATTTCCATCCTCCCCCCCCCCCATCCACCCTGTAGTGCCACCAATCATTCACTGCTTCTACTTAAAGGCTGAAGTATTTCCAGATAGTATCCTCATGCTAGAAGATAATCAATATAGCTTCAGTTGCAATGCAGAGATACATTTCTTTATCTCTAAATTACATTTTGGATCTGAATTTCTTGTTTATTTTTTTTTAAGAGTTTCAGTATTCTAACATATCAATTCCCATATTGATAAAAATCCATGCATAATAACATAAAAAATAGGACTAAACTTATCTATAACAAATTATGTAATTGAAAACTAATGCAACATGTTATTTCAAACTTCTATATTACTTTATTAAGAAGTAATTTGTCTAATTATGGCTGTTAGTTGCACAGTATTGTACAATTAATATACTGTCATGGTAAATAATGAGAAGGATACCATGTTCTTACCAAACGTAATGCACATGACTTTCATAACACCATATCTTGCCGTACTCACACTACTAAAATAACATCAACCCTACCACCAAAAAATGTTAAGAGTCCATACATGCCATCGGATGAAGATATAAAACAAACGAGAAACAAAGCTCATCCTCACACTAAGGTTAGTCAGAGTTCTGGAACTTAGTGAACTGTGGCTGGAACATATGTCACAATTAAATGCATAATGGTCCATATAGGATTTTAATTACCATAAGTTAGAATCACTTCACACTAAAAGATTAACTCTTTTTTTAAAGCGTCTAAGGAATAAGTGTAGATTCAGGGATTCAAGAATTCCTGTTTCAAGTTCCAAACCTTTTTTTTTATATCTTTATATTCAAAATTTGGGATGTATTATTAAAGTTGAAACACACAACATATCTTGACCTTGAATCTATTAACTTAGTTCTTTCAGGATAGTTATTGACATTTAGAACATCTTTCCCAGTTTAAAAATGCTGTTCAAAAGTACCGCCAATTTGAAACATATTTATCACTTTTCATGTCAAGTGCTTCATTTCCTGCAACAAATTGTGGCAAAGGGAATTGCTTTTGAATAACACTTGTTCTGTGCTTTCCATTCATCAACAAGTTTTCACATTATACCTAAATGTTGCATGAATTGGGTTAAACAGTGATTCCCTGAATCCTATGATGTCATCAAGAGTTGTCACATCAGACTAAAAAGTTTACCATCAATGAATAAAAACAAAAAGTAAAAAAAAAAAAAAATGTTACTTAAATCTCCTATCTATATACAAAGAAATTCAAATACACATATTTTTGATATGTTTAATTTTTGTGTGATTTATTCTACATATGGTGTTACTGATAAAATCTGTTGTCTGATCTTTGACCAACTTGTCTCTCTGCATCAGTGTAAGTAAACAACAGAAAGATTCATATTCTTATTTGGTAATATCATATTCCATCTCCAAATTTATTAAAATATCTCTTTCATATTTCATGTTAACTAAAAAATTATTTAGCAATGTTGTGAATATTACACACATACCACAAAACACATACAAATTTGAACTCTCATTCATTTGGACAAATAACTAATCACTAACCACTCTATCAAAACTTAGACAGGTAATAGGTTATATTTTTCAAATGAAAACATATTTTTTTACCTAAAAATAACTCAAAAATATCTTTTAAGATGAAAATATATTTTTCCAACATGAAAATATATTTCTTCAACAAGAAAAAATATTTTCCTCATGGCCCTAATAGGCTTTCGTATTTTCATATACTAGAAATTTCAAATTTGTATGTGTTTGTGTGGGTGGTATGTGTGTAATATTTACAACATTGCCAAATACATATTTTAGTCAACAAGAAATATGAAAGAGATATTATAATAAATTTGGAGATGGAATACGATAGAAAATTAATCATAGGATAAAAAACAACAGCATCAATCTATTTAATGAGGAAATAATTTATGCCCAAACAATATTCTTAGGATAATTTTGCATGGAAGCATATTTGCTCACATCAGCAATCCTCAGTATGGCTAATGATACTTGTTTTCCTTTTCTTTCTGAGAAAAACTTGGATAAACTTACTATTAAAAACCAGATATCATTTTAACGTGAATACCGTGGAGATTACAAAAATGATATAATCTGATGTTTCTGATAGGTAGAAAAGTTTAGACAATCATTAATTAATTACTGCGGTGGAACCATGGTTCAGATTTATGATCAGATTTATTGGTAAAGCTTCTTGAGATGAAATTCATTCTTTAAACATAAGGGTTAATTACAGCACCTTCAAAGAAAGCATGTATTTCCAATCTCTTAATTTAACATGTACACCGCTAAAGATGTCATAGAATTTCAACGAATCCCTAAATTATCTCCTGGGTTCAGTTAGCCATAAGTGAAAGACTTTTCATGAAAGTAAGGTACATTGTAATGAATATTTTAAGTTATTTAAGTTATAAATACATTTTTTGCTAAATGTCTACATTTTTTGCTAAATGTCTACATTTTCCCTAAATGTCTACAATTTTTCCTAAATGTCTACATTTCCCCTTAAATGTCTACAATTTTTTCTTAATGTCTACATTTTTTCCTAAATATCTACATAATTTTTTCTAAATGTCTACATTCCCCTAAATGTCGACATTTTCCCTAAATGTCTACATTATCCCAAAATGTCTACATTTTCCTAAATGTCTACATGTTTCCTAAATGTCTACATTTTTTCCTAAATCTTTACATTTTTTGGGGGGCAAATTGAATTTTGGTCTATAAATTGTAATTGAAACACAAAGTCAAACGTAAAAATTAAAAATCAAACTATCCCGATACCTGTCCTTTTAATTTCATACATGTAACTATTTGTACATGACACCATCTAACGTTCATTTCATGCGTACACGGTAAATGTTGGCATCACAATACAATGGAGTTTTATTCTTCATTTTGTATCTGTTGGTTTAGATGACTGTTGGAATGTTGGTAAACAGTCTTAGTTCTTTAAGAATGGAATCCAGCTTGTGCATTGTGTGATGTTGTAAACGATGTGAAGTTTGTACTTTTGCTCAGAGCTGTAAGAAGCTGGGGGGCTGGGAGAAAGGGGGGATTACGCCAAAGTGAAGGAAAATTAGCAAAAATTGAAGGAAGTTTGCGAAAATTGATGGATATTTCCTGATTTGACAGGTTTGTTGGAAACTTAATTTACCAGTGCTATTTTCCACTTGTAACTGTAAAATTTGGAGAATCTTTCCCCTCTAAAAGGTGACTCTATCTATGCCTGCAGTGTTTATGCCACAACTTTGATTGCCATCAGTTCTTAATATATGTCTGTCATGAAGGTAATTGCCTCTCTTTACATTCATTGAAACAATTACCCAGCAAAAATTGTTTATATTTTAGGTTTGTTGAGTTCTATATAACATCCCCATCCCTTTCCCAAATACATGTTAACCCTTAACGTGTGAAAAACAAGTGGAGGCATCCATCCTTTCCCAAATACATGTTAACCCTTAATATGCGAGAAAGAAGTGGAGGCATCCATCCTTTCCCAAATACATGTTAACCCTTAACGTGTGAGAAACAAGTGGAGGCATCCATCATTTCTCTATTGCTATGGGTTACAGATTACATAATAACAACATAACATCCACACGTGTTTGTATATACGAAAGTGTCAAGATGACAAGCCTAGGTATCTTGAAGTCAATGACTATAAAACATATATATAAAAAATGTTTTCTTTTTTAATTGAAATTTCTCTTCAATGCTGATTAACAGATGTCATCTCAAATCATTTACTTTGT
>JAIGNY010001420.1:237500-252500 GCA_020152595.1 Chiridota heheva | reverse complement strand
CGTGTCAAAATTATTAAAAATCTCTGAATGGAAGATATCAATAATCAGGATTCATAATTCACAAGTGAGTGACTGATCAGATTCATCAAATAAACCTTTGTTTTATGTTTCTGCTCATTTTGCCCAGAAGGCACAAATTTTCAAGGTCTTGTAAAAACAATGCAAATGAAATGGAGATATGATAAAATGCTAGCTAAGATCATTTATTAGATGCAATGTTTTAAGCATGTGTAAGACTAAAGAAACACTGAAGCAATCGATTAAGCTTTAATGTTATGTGGGTAAATTGCATGATATATAAAGGGGTTCAGAATACATGATGAATATAGGGCTGTGTGTGGGCTGGGCAGAGACACAGGGAGGTAGGAGGAAAACCTGATACAAAGGGGCTAAATTAAATGACCTCACTTTAATGTTATACAATTGCATGGGTGTAGCCAGTCTTTCGGAATAGAAAGGAAGGGGGGGGGGGGTGGAAAGGTCACCAAGGGAATTTTTTTGACCTTTTAGCATATTTTCTGGAACTTGGTCGTACGACCCTGTCAACCCCCCTGGCTATACCCATGAATTGGTGACACACGTCTGCACGTACGAACATGTATAGTGGATATAAATGAAGATAAATGATACTTTTCATGACAAAAGCATTCACTATTTATGAAGAAAAAGGGAATTAAAGTAACATATGTTATACTATCCAAGACAATTTTTTTAATGTATTTATATCAAAATAAATTTTGGTTTTCTTTTATTTATAGTGAAAGGTTCGTGAGCAGATTGGTAATGCATGTTCTTCTGAAGTTTGCATTTTATAACCAATCTGAATAATCAAACAAAATATGTTTCTGTAATAATTTAGAAAAAGGAAATTAATTTTAAAATTAATTTTAAAGAAATACATAAAAAAATGACTTGCCTGATCTGCACCGTACACTCAATATGCCACTTCTCAACACTGTTAAAATCCCTTCAAAATGTGTAAAAATATTAACATGGTTTTAAACCAATGTTCTTTTAGCTTCCTTACAGAAATTTTAGCTTGCAGCACGCTCGCGATGAGCTAACAATTTAAGCTTGCGTAAGCGTGCTACAAGCTTGTGCAAACATGCTGCAAGCAAGCTAGTACTTGGAACAAATATAGCTTGCTAGCTTGCGCAAGCTAACATTAGCTTGCGCAAGTGAGCATAAAATATTTGTTAGCTTGCGCAAGCTTGCAAACAGTTTTGCTAGCTTGCGCAAGCTTGCAGATAGTTTTTGCTAGCTTGCGCAAGCTAAATTCTTCCAAATACTAGCTTGCAGCACGCTCGCTGCAAGCTAATATTTCTGTAAGGGGATCCTCTATCATATACATGAAAATGAAAATTCTCGGGAATATTCCTTTTAAATATATTATGCCTATACACCTTTGCTGCACATATGAAATGATCAATTTTATAGTTGTAAGTGGATAAAGTCTCACTAGTTACACACAAACATTTTTACCTCAATTGAGTTATTGAGCCCTGGATTTGACACTTGAGACACAATTTGCCATCTAGTGTTATCTCAAAAATTTCTTTTTGATACCCTTTGGAGCTAATCTCTCCTGTATGAACTTTGTTATATATTTTTATGAGTGCTTTTCAAATCCATTAGTCTTGCGACAAGCTTAAAATTAAATGTACATATACTTAAAAGCAAGCTATGAAATTGATAACTTATTAGGCAATACAGTTTACAGCTCTAATCATCTCATCACAATTGCAAAACAATGCTAAAGAGACTGGAAGGCTGGAGTGATGAATATTGTCTCAAAAGAATATTGTATTGACATGCTTGAAAAATCAACTTTCGTGTGAAACAAATTTTATTGCAAAGATATGATCCAATAATAATTCATACAAGATATTCATTTCAAGTTGGTACATTCAAAGGGTCTCCTTGAATACAGCAATCTTAGATGATCATTCCGTAAAGAGTGTGCGACAGAAGCGGATGTTGGTAGACATTTCAATCTAGTTTTAAATCTAATTTTAAAATACAATAGGCAACAACTGATCAATTTATGCTTTGAAATCAAATCTATAAATGCATTATTGACCCTATGCATTCATACATTAATATAATGCATTAAGTACTTTTTAAGACACGAAAAACTCAACACGTAATGATTGGGTAAATTTTTCTCATAATCCTATATCCATTTATATCCATTTGATGTGTAATTGTGAATTGTAACGCTTGAGATACAGCAGCCTTGAAATAATATACAATTTAGAAGAGAACAATGTGTTAAGCAAAAGATACATTTTTGCTTAAAAAAAATCAAAATAAGATGAAGATTTTATGTTCATAATATTTATAATTTTAAAGATAAACCAGAGCATCACTGATGCAGAAGCTCAACCCTTTCAATTTTGAGTAAAGATTTTGAGTGTCCAGCCTGTAGTGGTGATTTGTTGTTAATAAAAACAGAAAGATGGCCTGATGAAGGTTATTGATGTTTAATTTTTGCTATAAAAAAAACATGACACTAAGAAACACCTTGTTAAGTTAATAGACTTATGTCATGCAACAGTTCAAATTGTACAGAAAGACTTAGTAATGGACTTCATATGCCAAATAAAATATCATTATTTTACTATGTATCAAATAAATGTCATATTTTGCTATGTGTAATTCTACTTCTTGAAATCCGCAATTTCAAATATACAATGTTTATAAGCATTTGAATTTTTACAAAGATCATTTCGCACTGAATATCTGAATAGCATAACCTTTTTGTATGATTTTCCAAATATTTCAAAAACGTGGTGGTGAAAGTATATAAAAGGAGTGGATGCTATTCAGCTATGACACCATTGATTGATTGAGTTTTAAGTTTGACCAGACAAAGATATTTTTTACCGACATATTTCAAACAGTGGTGCAAGAAGAAGTGGTGCAAGGAGAAGTGGGGTAAAGTCCACGGCCTCCTATTTTTCAGGAAAGCTAGCCTTACATAACATATGCTGCATAAGGCTTTAACATTATTACAGCAAAAGGTCATGCCTACAAAATTGTGGCTTCCTGTGACAAAAATGTTCCTACTTTTAAGATTCTTTTAGATTCCCTATTTTCATGCACTCTCATGGAATGCTGCAGTGGTCAATCTTAAGTTCACATATTTTGAGACATTTGTCTGTTTATTGGATACATTGATCATAGTCTTACCACTTATAAGCCTAAGACATATAAGCATAAGACAATCATTGCCAGTTATTGATTTCAAGTTACATCCATACTTGAGCAATTAAGGCCCCTCAGGATGTTCCCTCAGAATGTTCCCTTAGGATGTTTTCTCAGGATGTTCCCTCAGGATGTCCCTCATCGATGGTTAATTCCCTTTTGCCTACGCGGAGGAGAGCATATATGACTCCCCTGGATGGGACGCCAAACCACCGCAGATCAACTCCCCTGAGCAGTGCTGGTACTCGATCATGCATTACAGCTGAGTGGACTGGGGCAAGAAGAGTAAAAGTGCCTTGCTCAAACATTGATTTAATTACGCAGAATCAGGAAAAAGAAATTTTGAAACCTAACCAGCCTTGAATTACTTAGAGATAAATATATTCCGTCATCAAAAGTGTATCAAAATCTAAAATCTATAAAACATAATACCTTGTTTTCGCAAATGACCTTTTTATCTTTCCAATGATTTTGTTGTATCAACAAGATCTAAAATATAACTAACATCTTATTCAAGTGGATTTATTGATCAATTTTCTTTTAGGGTAATTTGATATATTTAGTGGTTGTATTGATAGTATAATTTGATATCTAAGACACATGTAATATGAAGACTAACAGGAGGCTTGGGTAAGGGTAAAATGAAAGATTATTTGTTTCAAGTGTTCTCTTCTAAGACTGGACAAATATTTACTTAAGAAATAAGCAGACTCTAATTATACAAATGTAGTCTGACTGATAAACCATGTATCAAATATCAGTGAAAATACCAGAAACGTAAAACTAACAAATACTTCTTCTTCTTTTTTGACAGAATCTTGCAAAATAAGTTAGATATATATATATATTTTTTTTTTTCCAAGCTGAGTAAGTAAACTTCTTAGATTTGCAAAGACTGTCAACAGGGTAAGGATTGGTTACAACAAACATCATCCACCAGTTTATAAATCTTTCTTAGAGGCTCACAAATTGGAAAAGCTATCAGTAAACTAGGACAGCTAGAGCAAGAAATTGGACATTATTTGCATCTTTCATTTTATATTGATGTGGAAATGTGCAAAATTTGTAGGCCATGTGAGACATTCTCGCCCTAGAACTAAGAATTCGCATGAATCTTGTAGCTTATTGACATGTTGCTGATGTCTCAAGTCAATACTACCTGATGTATTTTTGCTCATTTAAAAAAAAAAAACTTATGGTAAAAATGGATTGCAAATCTGATAATTCAACTGTCAAAGTACTTATTGCAGTTAATACAACAAAGGCCTTCACCTAATGGAGATAAACATCAACGATTAAAACAAAAAAATTCTGAACCATGATAAATACTATGTCTTATAGATATTCTCATGAATTATTCATGAGCTACTAAAGATCTTTATCAGACAGTTCAGCTGACAAGAGATCATGTTGGATTTGTATGTCATTTATTCCATTGGGCACAGACTTTGCAAATGTCATCTCTCTGGCTAAAATAAAGGAGACATAAAGACTGATATACAATCCTTGTTTCATATAATAGATTAAAATCTAAACAAACTACCAAAAACAGCAGATATAGAATATTAATACAAGGCATTCCACATCATTTTCTGCATGTTTAAAATTCAAATTAGCAGATATAAAGTTTTCAATAATTACAAAAAAATGTGTTAGATTGCTTTGAGAGGTATGCAACTTGATCAGAAGATTTGCTATCTCCTTTAAAGAGGGAAGTATCTTGATGTTACCAGAAATTCTGATACATAATAGTGACATCACTTCCGCAGCAGTTATTTGTTGGCATTTTGTGAATATTTTGTGCATATTTTGTAGCTCCCTGCAATACATAACTGTTTTTCTGACATTTCTACCCTTAAAGAAATATTAGCTTGCAGCAAGCTTGCAACAAGCTAACAATTTTTTGCTTGCGCCAGCGTGCTGCCAGCTTGCAGCAATCATGCTGTATTATAGCAATCATGCTGCAAGCTAGTATTTGGAACAAATTAACTTGCGCAAGCTAGCAAAAGTTACCTGCAAGCTTGCACAAGCTAAAAAAACGTTTTGCAATCTTGCACAAGCTAACAAATATTTTAAGCTAGCTTGTGCAAGCTAACAAATATTTTAAGCTAGCTTGCGCAAGCTAACACAAGCTTGCGCAAGCTAGAAATATCTATCTGCCCAATGAAAATATATTTACTTACATTCTTTTTACTTTTTATACTTTTATATACTTTTTATTTAAATATTTTTCCACTCATCAACATGATAACAGAGCACAAATCAGAATACAGAAAACATTTATAACAAAATCATGAAATTTCATTTACATTACAAACATAGAATTTATACATGAGAGTGGCAGAAAATGGGGACAAGGCTGTAAAAGACTTTTCTAGCCTCAGTCCGGTTAAAACGTAATGTATGAGAAAAGAAAATATTATAGCAAAACTTATTCAGTAGATACTTTCCGACCCATCCAAGCAGTTTGTCCTCAAAAACGCACCCCTTTCTACCCGCATGTAGATTTATAGACCAAAAAACATACCAAAAGTGCTCAAACTTCATAAAGCATTCATCAACTGACCCTTTAAAACCTAGAAAAACTGAAACAACCCACACTACCCACCAAACTTCCTCCATAACCAGATAACAAAAAACAAAATCAAAAACATTAGGTGTACCAAAATATTGTTTTATATGCACATAGGTACAGCGCATCAGGCCTGTATCCAGGGGGTTCGTTCAAGCAAACGAACCCCCTTTTGTTGAGAAAGCAACCCCCTTTTGTTAAGAAAGTGCCCTTCTGAAATCTAAAAATATAATAAGCACCCGGAATTTCAAGGCTTGTTGCCTTTTTATTCGAAAACAAACCCTCCTTTCAAATTCCTGAACCCCCTTTTGTTGAGAGAAAGTCCTTTGAAATCTAAAAAAAAAAAAAGGCACCCTAAATTTCAAGATTTTTTTCTGTCCCTTTTATATGAAAATCGAACCCCCTTTTCAAATTCCTGGCTACGTGCATGATAAATCGAAGTTTATTTGAACTGAAAGGAAAACAAAAAGCTTTATAACCTAAATCTGAGTTTCATCATATAAATTCAGTATACATATCTTGAGCTTGTTCATAAAACTGTTTAAAGTTAAAGATTCTTTGATGTCATTGTAGTCAGAGTTCCACAGCTTGTGTTTCTCACTTCCATTTCAATTGAACAAAACATTTCAATTACATTTCCCCTTTAACACTAGCTTCCCCAAGAACACTTTTACGGTCAGCACCTGTTTCATGTAATTGTTTTCTGTTTTTCACAATATTATAAATAAGGACAAAATTGTAATTATTGTAAATTTAATGGCTTCAAGTTTGTTTCCTCCTGTCACATTTGTGTTGACTTATGACACTGCAGCTTTTGACCATGATATATTTTCTCTCAAACAGACAACAATTTCATGCAAAAACAATTTAACATGACTGAAGTATTGGAAAAATCCTAGTATAGCGATAAAGTGCTATATAGAGTTGAATAAAGTATGTTTACCATGTGTCTCTTACAACATCATTTTTCATTATTTCATTTTTGGACTAAAATTTCATTTTGAATACAATAATTTATCAGAAATATTCTAAGGTACTTAAAACTTTGATACCAAACTTTGAACTTAAATATCTCTTTAACGGAAAAAGAGTTTTGAATGCTTTCTTTACCATTTTGTTTCTTTTAATTCCTCTTTCATATGAGATGGACTTGCCAGACCGATGAACTAATTCTTTAACAGAATAAGATGTTGAATGATTTCTTCACCATTTTGTTTCTTTTGAGTTCCTCTGTCATATGAGATGAACTTGCTTGACCCCTTTAACAGAATAAGATTTTGAATGCTTTCTTCACCATTTTGTTTCTTTCAAGTTGAGTTCCTCTTTCATATGAAATGGACTTGCTTGACCCATGAACTAATTTTTTAGCAGAATAAGATTTTAAATGCTTTCTTCACCATTCTGTTTCTTTTGACTTCCTCTTTTATATGAGATGACCTTGCTTGACCCCTGAACTAATCCTTTAAGACTTAAATATGCTGTAAGAATGGTCACTATTAAACTGATTTGATGGGATTTTTTGATACTTTAATCCTTTTGCTAGATTTGAAACAATTTGATGAATCCATAATCTGCAAAATTATGACTAGTTCCTCAAATCTTTTACTTAGTATAATCTGTAAAGAAAGGATTTCAATGAACTTACAATGCAGCTAATGAACTTTTAGTAGGGAGGCAAGTTTTTCCAGAAAATGCAATTTCATGCGATCTAATAGAATAAAGATATTGTGACAACAGGATCCATTGCTACAACATGCTTCATCACCTTCAATTACACCACTTGTGCACAGACCTCACTGTACTCCATGTTCCATTTCATTACTACCCATCACCCCAAATGACTCAAGCCAATGATCCACTTAAATCCCTTCTTAAAGAAATTGGTTACGACGGTGCACTTTTACTCAATTTTCGGCATGAGTGAATTTAGAATCCAAAAAGCTCCAGTTTTAGACAATCGATCACAATTTGATACGAGTGAACTTTTAAAGTTGAATAGAAACAATTATACATCTGTTTTGTTCTAATTGTTCTGGAGTGAATTAAGACAGTGCTGTCACATGATTAACAGTTTTAATTAATGAATATTGATACTTTGTTTTTCTACAAGTGACTAAAAAGGTATCATTAAATAATGTGCACAAACAACATTGGTATGAACAATGAAAACCAGAAGGAAAAAAAGAATATTATATTCTGTTTTGTATTCTACTGAAGGAAATGAAAGAACTATGCTGTTTGAAATTTTGCAACACACTTTTTAACAGTTTATGCTACTCGAGTCACATATAATAATTTTGCCCATTTTGGGCACAACTGATGATGCTCTGTTGCCCCCAGCAACTTATTTTGACCTTTGCAAAGATGGGCAGGATTTTCCTAACAAAAGTGGAGTGGTGGTGGGGACTGAAGTCACAAATCATATTTGCCTCCCAAAAGTGGGGTAGGGGTGGGGGCTAAAGTTACAAAATCATATTTGCCTACCAAAAGTGGGGTTGGGGTGGGGGTTGAAGTCACAAAATCATATTTGCCTACTAAACGTGGGGTGGGGTGGGGCTGAAGTCATAAAATAATATGTGCCTACCAAAAGTAGGGGAAGGATCACACTAAGATACACAAAATCTCCATAAAAAGGGAAAAAGGGTTTAAAATTGGAAAAAGTGGGGTTAAAATCCCCCTTACATCCTCCAATCAATGTAATCACCATTTGCAGTTAATGCTGATATGTATACAACTTTTAAACATGCATGTAGCTGACATTGACAAGACATTTCATCTTATTGCTCCCCCCCCCGCCCACTTTCTCATAGAAATGGCTTTACTGTAGGAATTTGTAGCCAAATTTCATGAAGAATTTGAACAGTTTTTGTGTGACTTAAAAAATATGCCTGGAAAGCCTTTGATTATGGGTGATTTAAACATTCACGTTGATGATCCAAGTAAACCTGAAGTTTTGCGATATTTAGATCTGCTTTCTGAACATAATCTCCACCAGTTTGTTGACAGGCCTACTCAGAGGTCCGGTCATATTCTTGATCATGTGATCTGTCGAGTTGATGATGACTTGTTGGTAGAATGCAATGTATCTCCCAACTTATATGGTTCCGATCATCACATGATTGAATGCTCAATAAATAGGCTGAAACCTGCACAGAAAGGAAAGCTCTTACAATAAAAAATTTCAATGATCTTTATCTGGGTGTTTTCATGACTGACCTCCAAGAGCCTAGCGGCCTCAATATGCTGAATGATCCGAATGCTCAAGCTATTGTGTATAATACAAGGGTGCGCAGAGTTCTTGACAAACACTGTCCGGAGCATACACTATTTTAACAAACGATTAAATGTCCTAAATGGTTCAACGGAACAGAATGCCACAAATATGAGCATAAGTGGAGAAAAGCCCTCAGTGATACTGATCTTGAGCAAAATATAGTTGTAAATGAACTTATTGTTAAATCCAAAACAGAGCATTTCAAGGGTGTTTTGGCAAATGCTGATGCAAAGACAATGTACCATACAGTTAACTCACTTTTCTATAGTTCCACCGAGGCTTTACCAATCTGCCGCTCAAATGAAACTCTTAGTAATAATTTTGCCAATTTTTTTCTGAAAAAGTGGCAAAAATAAGGTCTGAACTTGACGTTGAATGTGTTAATGTAAATGTATCTTCTCTTGATACCAGTAAACAATGTAATGATGATGTATTTCTGCTTCATTCTGAAGATCATTTGATGATTGATGATTTACATATGCACAGCACTGATATCTTGATATCTTTGCAAATTTCTACCCTGTAGATGAGGCTAAGATTTGACATATAATTTCTAAGATCCCAAACAAGACAAGTTCTCTTGACACACTTTGGCTCTTGAAGAAATGTGTTGACATAGTAGCTCCTATAATTATGTCTCTTGCAAATAATTCATTTAGTTCTAGTTGTTTTCCATCCATACTTAGGAACGCAATTATTTCTCAGCTCCTATAATTATGTCTCTTGCAAATAATTCATTTAGTTCTGGTTGTTTTCCATCCATACTTAGGAACGCAATTATTTCTCCTATTATCAAGAAGTCCACCCTCAATCCGGACGCTTAGAAAAATTATCGACCGTCTCTAATCTTTCCACCCTTGGCAAGATCCTTGAATATATCCAGCAGTCTCTAGGTTTAATGAACATCTTCATTCAAAACATCTTACTGAGGATTTTCAATCTGCCTACAAACCAGCACATAGTACCGAAACTACGTTATTGTGTGTTAAGAACGATATATTAAATGATTTAGATTCGGGTAGAGTTGTTTTACTTGTACTTCTAAATATGTCTGCAGCCTTAGATACCATTGACCACACTATTCTTATAAACAGGCTTCAGTGTGAGTATGGTATCAGAGGTTGTTTTTTAAAATGGTTTAGATCTTATCTTGGTAATCGCAAGAGTTCATTCAGCTTGTATCTCTGGTAGTTATTCTACTGCCCATCCTCTGAAATATGGTGTTCCCCAAGGATCTGTTGCAGGTCCCCCAATCTTCAATGCCTATTCGCAGCCTGTTACCCGCATTTTCAAACTCTTCAATGTTGCTTACCATAAAAATGCTGATGACACTCAGCTTTACGTTAGCTTCGATCCTAAAAAGCCGGGAAATAGGAAAGCTGCCCAAGCTCACTTGTCAAATTGCATTGCCGCAGTTAATGGCAGGATGCTTCATAACAAACTTAGACTTAATGACACCGAAACTGAATTTTTGATCATTTTATCCAAAAAACAAAAGCATTCCATCCAGTCCATTAATTTGAAGATCGGTGGGTCTGTAATTGTTCCTTCATCATTCGTTAAAAATTTAGGTATCATGTTTGAACCTTGTATAAATATGAACTCCCAGATCTCTACAATATGTCGTACTGTTAATTTTCAATTGCGTAATATTTCTAGAATCCGGCAATACATTGATCAAAATACTTATACCCATGCAGTGTGATCTCTCGTCCTTTCACAGCTGGATTATGATAACTCCCTGCTTGGTGGCATATCACGTGAAAACCTTCAACGCTTGCAAAGATTTCAAAATATTGCAGCGCGCATGATTTTTTGTGTTGATAGACGTGCAAGCGCTTCCCCCCTCTTGCGTGTTCTTCATTGGCTGCCTATCCAGCTGAGAATCAATTTCAAGATCGTACTGCTTGTGTACAACTGCATTAAAAAAAAAAAAGCACCTTCATGATTTGCTGCATATTTATGAGCCTGGATGCATTGGTCTAAAATCCAACAAGGATGTCACTCGCCTTGTGGTGCCAAGAACTAATCGTGTCAGTAGGGACTGCGCCTTTTCTGTCCTGGGTCCACGTTTGTGGAATAATCTACCTATTGCAATCCATCAGGCTCAAACTGTTTATACTTTTAAGAAGGCTCTTATAAAACTCATCTTTTTCCTACTGATTAAGTTTTATGCTGTCTATATTTAATTTCTTGTTTTGTTTATCTAGTTTTTGATTTTCACCAATTCTTTTATGCTTGTATATTGTCCTTTTTGATATTGTATATTAAGAGTTTGTCTATATATTATCAATTTGATTGTAAAGCGCTTTGATCCGCAGGAGAGGCGCTACATAAATAAGTGCAATAATAATAATGATAATAATGATAATCCCGCCTATGGTTACCAATTAAACCTCCACCCATTACATATAAGCAACCATCAATTCAAAATAATTTGAATATCAAACGTCAATTCTGACACCTTTATTATCATAAAACTGTTGAAGGATGAACCCATCCTCTTTTTTGTCTCGTTTGATGACTTTTAATTTGGCCAAATTAGCAGCTGGGATCGAAGGCCAATTGTGCCAACTTTTCCGCCTTACATTACACAGGTAAAACTTGGTGGCATAAAACTTTAGTATACATCTTAATAATTGATAATATCCATACATCCATACAACTAAAGTTAATTTAGCAGTAACCACTTCCTACCTACACCTTTAGTCCTTTACATTATCGTCCTACAGTTTTTATTCCGACAAATCGACACATCTTATCAAAGGCAAACAATCCTTGAATTAACTGCTTAAAGTACCAACCAGAATAAATCTGACTCCAGAATGTTGTTTGATTGCCAATTAAACCAAGTACATTGGTCCACAAGTATTAAAAACTTTATAGCCATAACCTAAAATACCTTGGGGCACACCGCAATCTCTTAGGTATTAAACTCCATTGTACAGTCTTATAAACATAAAAAATAAAAAAAATATAAAAAAAACTTTCTATTATTTGTTTTCTCAATTCCCTCCAAAAGAGTCCCAAAAATAAATGATTAAGGAGAAGGATGGTTTTTCACATGATTCTGACTTGCTTTTGGTGATGCAACTGGTGCCAATGCCAGTAAAATGTCTAGCTTCTGAGTGTTCTTTGACAAAACCGGAAAAAATTCAAATCCATGAGGATGTAAGCTGAAGAGGGCAATTAGCTGGTGTAAGTGATTTATAAATGGTACGGGTAATCAAGAAATAACAGTTTATATTGCTCTGTAGGTAATTTCTATCGTAATTTTGGAAACTTTACTCCTCTGTATTCTTGTTAATAAATTGCACATTCCGAGGGGAAAAAAATTGGTTTGTATTCACGCATTATTCTTCAAGCTTAAGCAATAAATAATGATGAAAAAGTGACGTACAAGTAAAATAAGTTTTGCGTTTCTCATACTAGTAATATGAATTGTGTGACTAAAACTAAGAGAGAACGGTAAAGCATGAAGCAGTCTAGGATGAGAGATGGATCGGCTAGAAGGGGAGTTGAAAGAGATAGAAGGGTATATAGGCAAGGTGGCATCAGCAAGGTGTTACAGCTCCCCGATTGCTTTAAACTGTCAGGGAACATCGTACTGATATATCTCTAATTGATTTAAAACCCCTTTTCCCATTGAGGAAGTTAACTTTTGTTGGAAATTTGCTGATGACACCTGGGGTAGGGAGAAGATGTTTAGGTGGATGGAAGGCATATTACATTTTGGAGATATGTGTTTGGCTAATAGGAGGGGAATTAGAAATTGACAGAGAGTGTTGAGGGAATATAGAATACAAGAAGGAAGAGAAACAGGAACGAGGGGTGTTGTAGGCAGATGAAAGGATTGATTATTAGAGGATGCAGAGGTGATCGTAGCAGGAAACAAGAATGAAAAAAGTGCTGCATTTGTCCTTAATCTTAATTTGTACAGAAAATGTATTTTAAAAAAGTCCAAAAGTGGATTTCAAAAATCTCAGTCAGATTTTTAGCAGATTATTGTTATAAGGGGAAGCAGAAAACAAGAATGGAATAGATGAACATATAAAAGGGCATTACAGCGAGGAACATGAAAAGATAGGAAGGAAAATGAATAAAGAAGGTTGAGACGAGAAAATTATTTTTTAGTATATTCATTGCTTCCCTAAAATAATGAAATTAGTTTTTTATTGGTGATAAGCAAAAAAATGTATTGTTATGATGTGTTATAGATGTTTCTTTTCTTCCTTTTCTTTTTTTATCTTCTTTTTTTTTTATCTCAAAAGGTCTTCTTTGGTATCTTTATGTGCATATTTATGTTTGCTTCATCACAAAAAAATTCGATTCATGTTGAAATTAATGTTTAGGGGCAACAATTTATAAGTATTATACTTCAGTTTCCTTATGTTCTATACAATAATTTACAAAATAGACTCAAGATAAAGATTAAAAAATATATCTTGTTAATTTGAAAATATATATAATTAGTCTGTTACACATGTATATGTATTATTCGCCAGAAAAAAATTGTGTCATTAATTGTCTTTGTCTAAAAATAATACATAATAATGGTTTTTAACGAGTACCTGGCTCAAAAAAATTACAATGAACTCTCTTAATAATTATAATCATATATATATATATATATATATATATATATATATATATATATATATATATATACATATATATATATATATATACATATATAAGATATAGATATAAATATATATATATATATATATATATATATATATATATATATATATATATATATATATATATATAGATAGATATATATATATGTTATATATATATATATATATATATATATATATATATATATATATATATATATATATATATATATATATATATATATATATATATATATATATATATATATATATATATATATATATATATATATATATATATATATATATATATATATATATGTATATACATATCATGTACATCTCCTTATTGACCATTTTTAAACCTCTCAAACATCTCCACTCTAACCACTTTCACATGAACGATTTCCAGGTGAGTGTTTTTTACCACACACACTTCAGTAGATGACATATGATACCAAGGTTGTTTCGGTTCTTCAGGCAGCCTAAGAAGAAATTACACAATTTTATTTTAATCCTACGGATTATACTCCATGTTGTATTCTAATCTTTTTCTTCGTATTTTCAAAAGAAAATGTAACTAACTAACATAAAAAAAACACACATATATTTGTCAAACTCACGAATCCCGTGCAGATGACTATCAACAAGCCACGTAGGTAAACAGAGATTAACTGTTCCCAATGCATGCCCAGGCACCGCACACAGTATCGTGTAACAGGTCCGTAGCTTGGGCCATGGCAGGCATGAAATTCCATGATATCCAGTGTTTCTTTCGGAGAGCTACAAATGCAGGTTCGGTAAGAGAGGAATGCAGAATCCAACCGCCGAAAACAGGCAAAAACAGCGGTTGGGGAATTAAGGAGATGTACACGATTTGTATGTATATATGTATATATGTGTATATATGTATATATATGTATATATGTATATGTATATATATATATATATATATTTGTTTGTTTGTTTGTTTGATGAGGTCTTAACGGCACCACGACAACGAAGGTCAAATTGTGCCTGAGAGGTCAGATCATTTTAGAGGTAGTAAGGAAAGAGACCAGGGGAAGAATGAGAGAAATTCAAGAACAAAAGCCAGAAAGCTGTGATCGAGAGAGGAGGTGCATGGGTAAAACAAAAACAAAGTAGAGAGGGGGTGGAAGAGGAGAATTAAATATGGTTGTAGAGGGATGCATGCTGAAGGAAGGAGACTATTTTATCTGGAGGATTTTTTCGGAAGAACTCAGCAATTGAGTTGTGGGGAGCGAGGGAAGCTCTGGGAAGGTTGTACAGGGGGCAAGCAAGGAGAACGTGTTGGATTGTGAGGA
>JAIGNY010001420.1:195000-235000 GCA_020152595.1 Chiridota heheva | reverse complement strand
TTGGTGTAACCTTCATGTTTTCCAGCATGGCTTACAGCATGTACTTTGCCTCTACTCACTGAAACCAGTTTATTCAATCACTTGAATATTTTTCACAGGTTTAATTGGCTGCATCAGTTGTCATGGTTATGCTACTTGGTTCATTGTACTGCAACATTAATTGCTTGAATGGCATTCACCAGTCATATTTTGCTTTTCAAGGACAATTTGATGGCTATATTGCCGCTTAAACTTCTGTCACCCATAATTATCATGTCTCTAATGTCCATAACCTTCAAGATGGATATATTGATTTGATACACCTCCAAGGTTTCACGAACAGCGTTCTATGATTTTATATATTATTATAGAAGCAAATGTATGGAAAACAAGCTTGACACACTGACACAAAAATCATAGGGAGGTAAAGACTGCCAGAGTCTTGTCAACAAACTGAAGTTATTGAACGTATAAGTTCATGAACTAATGTAAGAAACATGTATGTCAATCAATAACGTACCATTTCACCACTTGCCAACGATGTGTTTTTGATAGATGTAATGTTTTATATAGATGTTTCTTCTGTAACTTTTCCTTGATTATATGTAAATGTTTAGAGGGCAGTAGAAGATTTTTCAAACAGTATGATAGTACAAAAATAGGCTTTAGTTTTAATTTTGGCTGCATCAGTTGTCATGGTTATGTCATTGTATTGCAATATTAATTGCTTAAATGGCATTCACCAGTCATATTTTGCTTTTCAAGGACAATTTGATTGCTATATTGCACTCAAATGATTATTTTCTATTCACATGAAAATAAAGCATGATATGATTTTTAATGTAAAAAAAGAAATACACATATTGGTACTTTTACAACATTTTTTTTCAAAAGAATAAAAAGAAAAAGAAAAAAGAAAGCAACTAAAATATGTCCCTCCTGGCTTGCAATTGATTTCCACTCCTATCTCTTGGGGTTGGAATATACGGTCATCTTAAAAAACATAGCTTGTTGACATATTCGGTAAAGGGAATATTCCTGTGAATTTTCAATTTTATCTATCCTTGCAGATCCGAAACAATTATTTCATTGTCTAAGAATAAGATACTTTTCTTTTAACTACAGTGTAAGGTTTATCAGCAGATGGGCATAGCATATTCTTCCAAAATGCATGTTACACCCCATATCAATCATTAAACAAACAAATTTCTTCCAAAACTTTTGAAATAGGCAATTAAATGTCAAGAAAATGTATAATTGTCTTGAATCTGCAAGTATGGCATCACACTTTACACTGCAAGGTAACTTTGCAACACACTTTCCGCGCCAACCTTTTTATGCATAGGAATTCAAAACATGATGATCTGAATAAACCAAAGACAAGTTGTTCAAAAAATTCAGTACAGTATAAGAGAGAAGCAGAATGGGGAAAACATGAGTTACCATTTTCTAGTATTCTTCGCACTTTGACAGGACACGGCCGGGTGCTTCAACCAAACCGATCAACCTTTAAACTGTCGTATAGTACATGTTTACAGCTGGCCTTCATTGCGAGTGTGTAGCGACACGACACTGACATAATTTTGACCTTTGTGTATTGTTTCTAGCTAAGTTAACAAAGATATTTTTTCTTTAGGGATAAATCAGAATGTGTTTCTTGTGAAATATTGGTTTTATATTGCAAAATACTTACATTACATTTCTAAATTGATGAAATCGCGAGTCATTTACGAGATCAAGTTTTGTTCGTTGGACAAAAGTACAAACTGGTGGATTAGAAACCGTCAATCATTGTCTTTGTCTTGTCATATGCAAATAAGTTGAACTGATGCATGTGTAGTACTGTGTATGTAATTTCGCATGTTTCTTCATCTGAAATTGATCAGATTTTCTTTATTTTTTCAACCGTCAACCATGACAAAATCAAATGACAGCACCTTTGTCCAACATCTCAACAAAAGAACTCCTCCCGGAAGGGACATTATTAAATCAGAATTATTAATTTATTTATGAATGTATAGACACAAATCTTATCTTTCAATCTTCCTAATTTAATTTCTTTGCCACAGCTTCCAATTGTTGCTATTTTAGAAGTGTAATTGTTTAAATGAATTCAAAACTAGGTGCCATATTGTTGTGTTCCAATTATTTCACAAAATATCAAATGAATTCAAAATAAAACAAAAAAATCTTTATCTAAATAATAATTGACATGATTCACAATATCATTAATTTTGGTTCAGAAATAAATTTCATCATAAGCGAAAAATTTAATTACGCTGCTTTTTTTCAAAATAATGAATAACAATATTATAACTGCATGGAAAGTAAATGTAACCCAGTGTCATATTGATGCATGGTACCAGTTTGTTAACCAGGATAGAAAACCAAATTCTGCACAAGACAAAATTTGTAGCTGAAGTTGTCTTTCATAAAAAATATAAAAACTTTTTCAAATTTGATCCTTGATAGCTTTAGCATGTGGTTTGGTTTAACGCTTGATAAAATGAACAAATATGGTATGATTCAGTGTTTTTTGCAGGAAAAATAGGAAATTCATAATAAATGATGTCACATTATAATGATGTTTCTAACACGTTCTTTTATATGTTCACAATTATATAAAGAGTCAGCGCTGTGAAATAAACTTCAAACCAAATTCCAGAAGCTGTATTCATAGTTTAACCTAATGTACATCTGCATTCCGTCAGTTAATTAGAAAGGGGGCGGGGGAGGGGGGGTGGGGGGGGGGGGCCAAGGCAAAACACAGGACTGCATATTCTTAAAACAAGGATTTGATATCTTACATGAAATATTGTGTAATAGTGACGATTGATCAGGTACAGATTATATTCTATAGTAGTCAGTGGCACTACCACAGTGGTAATACCAAACAACATATGTTGGGTGGGGGAGAAGGGAGATAATTCTTTGCCACTAAGGGGGCAAACATATACCAATTGCATACAACACATTTTTTCTGTATATTTCTTTATGGGGGAAAAGTGGGGGAGAGCATCCTTGTGGTCATGCACATACCCCCAACCCCCACCCTCTCATAGTGTTGTCACTACCTCCCTTCCAGACATGTTTTTCTCATATATTATGTTTTCAACTGGTAGTTTAAGTAAAGAGACTTCCATCTAAGAAAGAATATTAATTACATTTACTTCAACACACTTACCTAGAAACAAATCTTATCTTTATTTTCTAACATACTTTATTCAAAGCACCATGCCTATTCATTTTCAGGTGAAGAAATAATAATTCTGAAAAAAAGATGGAAATATCAAAGCCAAATAATCTGGTACAAAGGCATTACAAACAAAACATAGCTTTGATGTTATGAATATATCTAAACAAAATTATTGCATGAAATGATGAATTTATACAATTAATAAAAAATCCCATAAAAATCTGATAAACATCTAATAATCATCCAAGTAATGGTATTTCTGACAATAATCTGTTAAAAATCTGACTTTGAAATTTTTGAAAGCCACTTTTGGACTTAATTTTTGTCTTTTTTGTTACCATTTTCTGTACAAATTAAAATAAAAGACAAATGCAGCACTTTTTCCATTCATGGCAGAAACCAATTGTTTCATTTTCATTGATTTAGAGAACATTTGATGTAAGTGTCTTTGAGTCCAGAAAATTGATTGTTTGGATCTTCATTCAAAGTGCTAAGAAAATTGATTGTTTGGATCTTCATTCAAAGTGCTAAGTCATTGTTCAGCACATTCCATTGAAAAGTTTAAACTTATATGTCTTGACAAATCTTGACAGATCTCATCATAAAACATCCCCACCCCTCAATTTCAGCCCTTCCTCTGTTCCAATTAGTCCCAAATTTTAATCACTTCATTATGAAACAATAACAAAACCACACACCCAATTCAATTCAAATCCAATCATCAGTTCTGGAAGAAGTTTGCGAAAATTTAACAAAACTTCCAAAAAATGTACGTATTTTACTTCAATTTTATGTTAATAAATTCACACTTTTATCAAAAGCAACCAGGAAATAGGACCCCTTTCGGGGGTCCTTACTCCCATGCCTCTGTCCTCCCTAATCTAAAAACGGCATTCAATTTTTTTTTTTTTGGGGAGGGGGAAGTGGGGGACTTAAGCCCCCTCAAAAACAAACAGCTAGACACAACCCCTACAGAAAGAGAACAAAATTATGCCGGTTATAATTTATTCATTATGAAATAGAATAGATACAATAAATAAAGACGATCTGCAACTTGGTTCTTCTGAAATAAATTCTATCCACACCGAATTTGACAGGTTGCAAGATTACAGTGTGTACGTGATGGACTCTAACAATTTCTTAACCTGTTAACTTAGCATCTGGTGTAGTTAACATTCTGACCACATTATATGCTATAGACACTACATGGCTGCTATACAGGTACTGCAAGTATCGCCTAGCATGTATAGTGCCTATAGGCTACCGAGTGAGGCGTTTATCTCACTACATCCAGTAAGGCTAGCCTCGTTCATTTCAAATGTCAAATAATATTATTCTCCTTTACTATCTCTTTGTGATTCTTTAAAAAATATTTTGGTGTAATAAATATTTTCTATTATGTTTCTGAAACAGTAAAAATGTCTAAATAATACCATTCTTCATATCACTTTTTAGACCTGGCTATTAATATATTGGAATTGCACCGGAAGTTTCCGTCTGCATTCCTCAACATTGTCAATTTACATGACTTTTGCGAATAAAAAAAACGTCATAAATTTATATAATTAGCATTGCTGAAATTGATTGTAGCATACTAACCAGTAAAATACAACCTTGAATAAATAGCACCTAATTTGAAGTCAATATTCTCTTCATTTAATCAAATTTAAAATATAGTTCTCAATTAAAAGATGGCAGATTTTGAGTACGGAGTTTACAATACTAGACCTGTCGTGTCCTGAGGGCCACAACAGAAAAAAGTCTTGTCAGTTCAGATACTGTACCAACGTTATGCAAATAAACACAATAATAAAGGTGGAGTTTAATAATCATGCCTGATACAGCCGTTGGTGCACAAATATTTGGAAGAAGTTTAAGGGTTTTTAAACCTCCAATGTTATGAGAGACACTTGAAGATCTCTAAAGAAATTTGGAATATTATATCATCTTACAGTTATTTTTGAAGGAAATATCAATTGTTATCTAGACTTTTTAAGGAAACTATTCTTCAACCTGTCTTACGAGTCTCTAAAAAACTGTAACATTTAGTATACAAATTTCAGCCATCCATGAGGATATCTGAAGAAAGTTTAACTTTTTCTGAGAAACTGAAGAAACTATAACATTTTCTAAGGAATTCTCAAAAAAACTTTAAACGTTTCTGAGGAAATCTAAAAAACTTTAACATTTCTGAGAAAATCTCAAGCAAAACTGTAGATGGCCGGACAAAATCGCCATTACATAGGTTCGCATTATGCTTCTCATGCTCACCAAAAGTATCCTCAGATTTTTTTTTTTTGTGCGGTTTGAGGTTAAGTAAGGATCATTTTGGCAATTTTTTAATGCAAAACGTTCCTCAATAAGAACTTCTCCAAAAAAGTTTGCTGGCTGCAAAGTTTGTGTAAAAGTACCATATACACCACAATGTTCATTTTAAGGACTTGCTGGCATTTTTGATGTCATACCTTGCAGGCCATAATTGATATTATTCTAATATAATATATATCACCAAACATCTCTTTTGCAATTTAAAATACAATTAAAAAACATTATTCTAAGTTGTTTGTGTACACATTACAAATTATACGATTTGTTAGAGTTTTGACAAGTAAATGATGACTCACCATACAACTGAGAGTAATAATACATATAAATAATCTCCGTAAATATATCTCATAATTTGTGCATATTCCGAAAATTTTTCCTTTATCTCACACTTTACATAAGTTTCTTCTTTTTTAATAAACAAAAAAATGGAAATACATCAAGCACTGTGGAAAACTCTCCAAAAAGAACAAAATTGAAAGAAAGTATCGTAGACTACTTTGTTATCGCGAAACACGATCAAAGAAAGAAGGAGTTAAAGTTTGCAAAGTTTTTGAACTTCTGTTCAACTCTGCAACTAAGTCTTTAAACAAGTTTGAACCCATCAAAACTTACATATTCCTTTAATCATCTTTAATACATTAAATTTTCAGATATCTCATGGCACTTTTCCAAAGTATCATCAAATGTGAAAATTAGCACTAAAGAATGTGACTTCAAAACTATGAATGCTATTCTGGCCTAAAGCAAAAGAGAAATACAGGTGACTTGTTTTCCTTCCACATAACCCACGTCAGTCTAGCATCATGAATCTAATAGGCCGTGTTCTCTATTATCTTTGAATCATGATTCCCAACAATAACGTTGCTAAAAAAAAAAAAATGTCATATGTGTTTTCACTTAAGTATGTGCAAGCCCTCCATCAGACAAACTGCAGGCGATCTGATCATAGGGGGATGAGGGAGGGGGAGGGGGGGGGGTATAACTGAACCTGAAGTTGAAAAGTGGGCCATTGAAAAACCGCAAAAATAAAATGGAGCAGGCTAACTGTTCGCAAGAATAAAAACAAAACAATTTATAACAGGATATCACGTGACTAACGTGACCGAAAGGTCACTGACCTGGGTTCACACACATTTTTTGAGAGTCCCATCAAAGGATCTGATCGTCTGCTTCAGATCATGATCTACCATTGACTATAGGATCAAGATCAAGTGACTGGGATCAGATCTGGTGTGTGCCTGCACTTGGTCTGATTGCGAGCTCAAGTGAGAACACGAGACCAATCACCCCCTGCTTCAACATTCTTTGATGACATCAATTGATTATTCATTCATTAAAATATAGTCCATTTGAATCAAAATTAAGTATCATGTAATCCCTCTTGAGTTGCAATCACTGACACTTTCAAAGTCAATGACATTAGAATATAACTATATGACAACAATTAAAAAGTAGATATTTTCACAGCATAATTTGCATTCATATTTTTAACTAATACGATGAAACTTAGGTTAGATAGATAAGAAAATTCAAAAATCAACATCATTGCATAGTGAAGCACTGTCCTCCAGAGATTTAAAACTTTTAATCTGATACATTATGGGAACATTAGCAGAAAGAGTTTCAACTCTACTATAACCCATGAATGTTATATAGCATTAAGTACCATCAAATTCAGTTTTAAACCCGCTATTTAAAAAAAAAAATGCAAAAAAAAAGATAAAATACAACACTTTTTGAAATCTGAGGTTTATTTACACACATGTGCATGAGTCATGTTTTGATAGGAATTAGTATTCACATGCATTTTTATGTGCATTGATATGATAGATATTACAGAATCAAATTGATGAAACAGAAAATGTCTTCATTCTAAGTTACAGTTATTAACAATTCAAAGATTTCATCAATGTGTTGAAAAGGTGCAGTTAGTCTATTCGACAGTGTGATGTCACAGTTGTAAATGATGCAAAGTCTGGCCTACATCATCCCCAAGACTTTTGATAATTCCTACCCAAGTGATTCCCGTCCATTATAATCTCTAACAAAGTCTCCCTATGGAGATTTCCTTCCTTTTAGCAATTTCATCATAAAAAAATATATAAAAACGGAAAGGTCATAAAACAGAACAAAATATTTAGTCTGATAGCTTGCTTAAAATTAAAGCATAGATATATCATATTGGTTCAGTTTCACTGACATGCGATGCCTTAAAATGTTATCGACCACAAGGATGTTCAATAAGCAAAAAAAAACAATCTAACAATTAAGAGGTAATTGTCTTCTTCATTATCCACACTAGTGAGAAAACTGTTTATAATTTTACAACCGCGACCGCTTTCATAGAATAGAATGTTTGCAGGGTGAAATAGATAGAAGCATTATTAAAACAACCATTCAACAACCTTTACGATGTACCTCCACTTGAAATAGTAGTGACAATATGAACAAAGTGTCATTTTTGTTTAAAACAAAAGCTTCTTTATTTGTGGTTGTAAACAAAAGCTGAAATGAAGATGCATTCATACTCTGCTCAATAATGCATTTGAGGCGGCAATACATTTTACTCATTTTTAATGGACAAAACAGTTTTTTGTATAGTGTTTCATGATTCCAGATTCCTGGACCCTAAAACCACTTTTATATTGATGATGTAACAAAACACTTCTTTTCATTACAACGGCTCCACAAAACTTTCAAAGAACACTTTCATGATTTAAATTATTAACCATTAAAAGATTCTGCAGCGGGGGTGACCACTAAGAATAAGATTTGTCATTCTTCTAAGTATTTCTGTAATTTACACAATCTAGATTAATAATGCTCTCCCTATTTTTGAGGGTTTAATATTGCTGACATAATATACAATATAAGGGCTTCATGATCATATTCTGTTTCTTCATGTTAAAGAAAAAAGAAAAAAGATGATCAAAATTGTTTATGTTGTGCTGGTTTATCCTTCATTGAAAGAAAACTAAGAAAATGACATTGGAATTCATTAGAAATTGCAGAAACCAATAAACTGGCACTTAGGTATAATCGAACAAACAAGAAATTTTCTTGTAAATTATTTCTCAATGCAATAGAATGTACATAAACTATTAATGATATTTTGAAATAATCTTTATTGAATTAATTCATGATTTGAGTGAAAAGATTAAAGAATATCAAAGCACAAAATCCTTCGAACTTTCTTCATCAGAGGAAAACAACTTGGCCCTCTTTCCAATATGCCATTTTAGTTTCACTTTCATGGTTTTACTTATAAACGATACAACTTGGCCAACAATTTCTACTATAATTGTGTTTATAAGATTTCAAGTTTTGAAAACAAGCATTAAATTAACTTTTTTATGAACCACGCTGTGCGTATTTTGAAAACATACTGCAGAAAAGATTCACGCTATTGTCTATGCAGTATAGTTTATATTATTGGGGAGGAGAAAGTCAAATGAAAAATGGAAGTGATGACACTAATATGTAACAGAATCACCGGCGACATTTCAATTACCTTTCTTGAGATTCCCTCTCTAGTATTGCCTACATCTACTCCCATTCAAAAGGATGACACACCTTTACAAACCCAAAATAAACTTTATAAACAAATGTTTCATAATTGTATTCTCATCTCTTTTCAGCAATCTGCACACTTCGCCTCACCTCATCATTCCATCGGGAGAAAAACAGATCAAACCATCCATTACCAAGGTAAAGAAGAACTTTCTTTTTCAACCATTTATGTCGACCCAAACCATTCTCATGTTTCGTTATTAGACACGATCAATGCCTTTTAGAGGAATGACTTACAGAATCATTTGAAAGGTAGGTATGTAATACATTTAACAGGCCAGTAGCCAGGAATTTGAAAGGGGAGATTCGATTTTTGTATAAGAGGGCAACAAACTGTGAAATTCCAGGTGCTTATTATTCTTTAAAATTTTAAGAAGGTACTTCCTCAACAAAAGGCAATTCGTTTGGTCTGACTTCCCCCCCCCCCTCCCTTTCTCTCCTATTTATGGCCTGTTTAAAGATGTATGAGCTTAATTGGAAGAATATATGCTTTGAACCATATATAGTATGAATAGATTACAGAATCATTGAAAACAACTTAAGCTATTCAGGATGAAATTACGTTAAGTACTCATGAGACTCTTATTCATCTAGAGAAGATGACCAAGTATCTTGTAGTTGTGCAATGAATGTAAATTGCGATTCTTAAGCCTGCTGGGATTGTAAGGTCAAGCATTTAAACTTCAGAAGAATCTAATTTTATCTTCCTTAATAGACAGAAACAAAACAGTTCTCTTAAATTGACTGGGTTAAGAATCAAGAAAGAAAAAAAACCTTAATTAATCCTTCATTAATCTGAACAGCATCAATTAATTCAGAATCTTTGTATAGAGCTGGTGCTGTGAGAAGTCCAAGGGCAATGCTGGAAGTGCAGGCCCTTACAAAGTGTGGGGGCCCTTTAATATTTTTCGCTTACATTTGGTAAAAAAGCCAACTTCTTTTGCATCCTAAAATGCAATTATATTACTATTGTTCATTTGTTTAAAAAAGTACCTACAGTTTGATGGGAAACCCAATTGTGTAAAAATCGTTTCTCAATGTTGTTATCTCAAAGGCCACAAAGCTCACAAATTGCATTGTAAAATAATCCAAATAATACTCAAACCTTGATGGGGCCCATTAATTTGCACAGGGTGAGGGAGCTGTGGCAGTTTCCCCTTTGCTACATTGGTAATCTGACTCTGAGTGGATGAATGTTTGTGATAATTTCATATATACTGGTATGGCAATTTAATACAATGCAAGAATGAATAAATATTTTTCAGCAAAATGAACATACATAGGTGAAGCCATTATAATTCAAGTTTGAATAGCTTCCTTTATTGTTCATAATTAATTGACTGATCGATTGATTGATTGATTGATTGATTGAAGAAAAAGATGAATGAGCTTTAACATTAAAGTATATAATATTCTTGTCAATATGTAAAAGATGGATCCCGTAAAAATATACATAGGAAAATGAAAAACAAAGAGACAAACAATACAAATTTTGGAGAAAAAAGGTAATAAATATAGTAGCTACCAGGCCCACTGAGCCGCTTCAGCTGGTGCAACACTTCTACCAGGCCCACTGAGCCGCATCAGCTGGTGCAACACTTCTACCAGGCCCACTGAGCCGCATCAGCTGGTGCGGCGATTCTACCAGGCCCACTGAGCCGCTTCAGTTGGTGCAGCGCTTCTACCAGGCCCACTGAGCCGCTTCAGCTGATGCGGCGCTTCTACCAGGCCCACTAAGCCGCTTTAGCTGGTGCAGCGCTTCTACCAAGCCCACTGAGCCGCTTCAGCTGGTGCGGCGCTTCTACCAGGCCCACTAAGCCGCTTCAGCTGGTGCGGGGCTTCTACCAGGCCCACTGAGCCGCTTCAGCTGGTGCGGCGCTTCTACCAGGCCCACTAAGCCGCTTCAGCTGGTGCGGCGCTTCCACCAGGCCCACTGAGCCGCTTCAGCTGGTGTGGGGCTTCTACCAGGCCCACTGAGCCGCTTCAGCTGGTGTGGCGCTTCTACCAGGCCCACTGAGCTGCTTCAGCTGGTGCGGCGCTTGCTGCACCACTTTTGCGCTGGGCTTTCACCCTCTGCTCCTCAAACCCCACGTCACTACTATCAAGACCATCGCCGCACCACTTACAACTCCAGTGCTACGGCCCTGGTAGCTACTGTATATAGTAAATTACTTTATACTCATACTGATTTAATATCACAAAATTAATTCCTCTTACAGCAAATAACTGTCATGAAGTTTTAAGAAACATTTTATAGACCTTGCTTCAGGTTAAGCACATTACATATTTCAGTGTATTGAACTTTTATGGACAATTTTTTTAATGAAAACACCTAGGAGATTAATTTCATTGATGGAAAAGTTGCAGGAGGCTCAATGCGACACCTTAATTTGTACATAAAATGAATCGTATATTGATATGTGAAGAATAAATATATCCGCAAGCAAAATAATAATGTGATATAAAAGATAAAACAAGGCATATTGTATGAAGTAAATAAAATTTATAATGATAGTATTTTCTGGAGACAACAAAATTTTGATAATTTAAGTATGGGGAATCCAGGTTTCATATATTTATCAATACATACTTTAAGATACTGATGATTTACTTGAGAAAGGGCACCCGCTGGTGTGTGGCTACTAAAAATGAAAATTAATCATTTAAATATTCAAAATATTAAAAAATATATTAATAATTGGTAAGGTTACAAAAAAATTTGAAACAGTTACACAATCTTGTAAAGTTATTTTAATAAAAGGTCCAAATGCATGAGACAAAACTTAAGCAAAATTTTATTACAAAGTTTTAGACATGTTTCAAAATCAAACTAATAAATTTTGGACATATTAATGCAACTGAAACTAAAAGATATGTATTTAAATAACAAAATTAATCGAATTACTCAATCATTTGAATTCATACAGAACCTTGCCATGACAAAAGAACAAATAGGGAATACAAAAATAAATAACTTTTTGAAATTTTACATCCAACTTAAATTTTGGACACCTTTACAAAACCACAATGATTAAATGTGAAAGTACTACAAAATGAAAATGATAAATTTTTAATATGTTGCAAAATCAAAACAATAAATTTTTGACATCATAGAAACATTAATCTGACAGAATTTTGGATACCTTAATGCACCTTCTACTCTCACACAAGAATATGAAATAATGATTTGAATCAAAAACATATTATTCCATTCTCCAAAGCTTAATTTGTCAGTGGGAGCAAAATGTATAAATAAATAAAAACTAAAAACTGCACATTTCAACAGATTATAATTACTGGAAAAGTCTTTAAAACGTAAAGCACATTCACTTACTTGCTTTATAAAAGTGTTCCAAACACCTTTCCTGCTAAACTAGACTAGCAAAACATCAGAATTGCTTTTAAAATCGGATCAAACACATTTTCAACAATTTAATCTGCAAATAACATCTATTATTTATTTGCATGGAATCTAGATCATATAAAGGTTAGTGCAGAATAACTGGAAATGACATGCAACAAAACAGGGATTTTGCAAAAATTAAACGTCTATTATTAATTTATATTATTATATTTCTGGCATGTGTCACCTTAATTGAAGCTTGAAGACCTTTTTAATCTATACCTTACATAAGATTTGTCTTCGTGGAAATTCAACAACTAATATTTTTTTTTCTTTGTGGATATAATACAACAGAAAAAAAACAACTTTTTAAAGCAACGATTACTATCAACTTTACTATCAACTTTTACATGTTAATAATACCAAGCTATCACCTGTTGCGATCATTACGTATCTAAAATGCACTATGAAACAACAGATTATCACAGTGATGAACTCTTATGGGATTTAAAGCAGACCTCCTTTAGTATCATCAATCTAAATGACAATGAGTGAAAAGAGATTAACAAGCACCCAGAGAGACAATGACAAATAATGCATTTTGAAGTTTTACTTCCAAACTGATCGCTTCTAATCAACATTGTTTCATGGGTCATATAATTTTTAATTCTAGGATCTGTTTCTTGAGGATAAGAGTTAAAAAATACGAGAAAAGAAGTCTTTGGCACAAAGGCATCTTGGTAAAAGGACGAACCACTTTGGCAATGTCAATAAAGTTTAATGATGATAGCGGGAAAGATAAGAGCAAAACAACATCATCAATCCAGGTCAGGCCTGAACGAAAAGAAGTCCAGCATTTCAAAGACTTTAATCAAATTGTTCTTACGCATTTAATTTTGCATAATTGTGAGGATAAAAGGTTTGGTTTTAATCTTGACTAGTTATTACCAAACTGGTAAAATCTACATCAATAACCATTTACAGCACAAGCAGTACTTATAATAAATAATGACAGTTTTTATAGGAAGCAACACAAACTTTTAAATGTGTAGAGTAAAAAAAAAAAAAGTGAACATGCAGGAAACAAAATTGAAAAATTGTGAAAAGAATGTTTTACTTCTTCCATACTCCAACGGTTGGGGGCTGAGTATCCTTCTGAACAAAAATACATCAGAATTCTTTTTCCCCATTAACCATTTTTTTGTTCAGATCATGAGCCTCATTTTGAACATTGCTTTGCCTCTAAAATAAGTCTCAACAAATTTCCCTCATGGCCAGAATTTTAAAGCAAACACCTGATCCTCAAAATAAACAAGAGCTAGGTTCTGATCTATTTCTCTGTGTCACTAACAAAATTCTCCTTTAAGGCTGCATTTTCACTTATCTCTGTACCATGACCAGCTCCTGCAACAACAACGTACCTCATCTGTGGATCTGATCGCCTGCTCTGGATAATGATTATTATTTTTGCCTAGAATCGAGATCAAGTTTTTGCACTTTGCACTTTTTGGCACATGCCAGGGAAAGCACACGTAAGTCACAAGTGACTTTTTTTTCAGTGTGGACCCAAAGAATTTGCTAAGATGGCAACAATCAGATCCGGAAAGCGTTCTCACATTAAAAAATAGGCGGATCTGGTCACCTGCATTGAATCTGATCAGCAGCTCATACTTAAGTGAGAATACACTCTAATTTACAAATTGAGCTTTTGAATATTATGATACCTTTGATCATGTAAAACAACATTTAAAGGATTAGCAGCAGTGCGACCAGGAATCTTGTTACTTAATTAACTAATTGAAATAACAGATTCCTGGTGAGACCTCCCCTCAGAGCAGAGGCTTTTACTCTCTTTTAAATTAATATTGAATTATACTGTAGAAAAACTTCTATAAAGGACAGCTTTCTGGTCTGAACTGCAAAGACAGTTCAAAAATAATATTGCAAAAGTAATATGGTTTGAGAGGATTTCACCATCCTGATTGGGATATAAAATTGGAAAATTATAAACATACATTGAAACAATTGGTCAAATTGAGCAAGCATTTGGTAACATTTTTTGAAATTTTGGTCAAAGTTGCCTGAAAATTGACAAACAAATCTTCAAAAACGAATAAAATTGGCAAAAAATGAAGGAAATTTCCCGAAAATTGAAGAAAATTGCCAAAAATGACCCACATTTCCCTAAAATCGAAGTAGATTTGCCAAAAAACAAATTTCCTAAAAATTGTCAAACAATTTACCAAAAATTTAAGGAAAGTACCAGAAAATGAACAAAATTTCCTAAAAATTTCCCAAATATTAAATGTTTTTCAGATCAGCAGCATGTTTTGTCAGTGATGGATTTTTATTTACCAGTGCAATTTTTCTACTTGTAACCGGGAAATATGGAGGTTTCTTGCTCCTTCCCCCCGAGAGCCTGAGAGGTGACCCTTCCTACGCCCCTGCCTAACATTATGTATCAATATGGTTGGGAGTTAGAGTACAGGAATTGATGTGAATGTGATGGTGCCTTTTATTTTCGCCATTTACTTCTACTGATCCCCCTCCACTTAAAAAATTGCTCTGCAGTCCCTGTCTTAATACCTATTTTCATGTAAGAATCCATAATCCTGCAGTCCCACCATTTTAAGTGATTGAAATTTAAGGGAAATGTTTTGACAAATTTCACAAAGATTTAAAGCTTTTGCCCAGACATACACAACAAATTTAGCAATATTTTTAAATTCCTCGAAATTTGATGGGGTATAGCTCAGGAACTATACAAGCTTTTTCCGAAATTCAAAGATTGCATTACAGGAGTTTCTAATAGTTTTTTCAATTGACTTCCAAGGGCCTTTAAGTAGAAAATTTAATTATCAATAACAGTGCAACAAGATTTATCATTCTTCGCCTTCAGTGTCTGTTTGTTTGATTGATTCTTCATTAGCAACAGATCTTAATCTTTTCTTGAGTCGTTTTATTGATTGGTAAGATGTGTCGATCGGCACTTCAGCAGCAAAATCACTAAGTGATACGATCTAAGAAAATCTTAACTAAAAGAAGTCAAAGATATAGTGTATGATGAAAGAGAAACCAGTCAAGAGTTTCTAGCACTTTATAAAATTTCTGTGGCCTATTTGTGTTGTAATAAGCCATGCATCAAATTCCCGTAATGCACAACAGAATCTTGAGTATTTGCTTCAGTCTATTTCTACATCAGGTGAATTTCTTAACAAAGCAAAAAAATAATGTGAACTTTTCTCGTTTTTCATTATTTTTTGTTGGTTTTTATGCATTTGAAACAATCTAACACGGAGGTTTTATAAAAGATTGTTTTGGCACTGTGTTTATATGCGTATTTAATGCACGGTTCAAAGGACTTTGCACTCACGAATGACCCTCCTTAAAGTCGGATCATTCTACTTAAATACTCATATGAACACTCTGCCTCAACATAACCTTTAACACATTGAGTCCCAGCATCGCATATATGCATCCATATTTTTACAGCATCGCGTATATGCGACAGATATTATAGCATTAATTAAATGGAATTTTTGCAAATTGGTGAGGTACTTCCTTATTTGTTTTGTAAATTTAATGTAAATAAACATTTTGTTTACCTATTTTCAAGTGTAGGGTCAGTCATACTTCCTGTTTTTGTAAGAAAAGGGTCAAACAGTACAGGACAAAATTTTGTGAACGAAGCAAAGCATAGATTTATACAGGCAATTTACACAAAATGGCATTACTAGTTGGCCATCCTTAACCGTTAAATAGTGACGATGAGTCTGATTTGGTGCCAGATTTTTTTTAATACAAACAGTGATAGCGAGAGTGATTTTGACAGTGATGAAGAGGAATTGACTATAAATAATGTTGATTTTTAGATCAACTTCGACAAAGACAATGCAGATAAAAAAGCTAAGTCGAGCAATGATAAGATTAGAAAAACCTTCCGGTCCAAAGGAAATTACATACTAAAACCTAGTTGGACTCAATCTTAAAAAAAGTGTATGAAGGGTATTACACACTAGAACCTAGTGGGACTCAATGTGTTAATAAAGGTGTATGAAGGGAATTATACACTAGAACCTGGTGGGACTCAATGTGTTAACAAAGGTGTATGAAGGGAATTACACACTAGAACCTAGTGGGACTCAATGTGTTAAAAAGGTGTATGAAGGGAATTACACACTAGAACCTAGTGGAACTCAATGTGTTAATAAAGGTGTATGAAGGGAATTACACACTAGAACCTAGTGGACTCAATGTTTTAACAAAGGTGTATGGAGGGAATTACACACTAGAAGCTAGTGGAACTCAATGTGTTAAAAAAGGTGTGTGAAGGGAATTACAAACTAGAACCTAGTGGGACTCAATGTGTTAACAAAGGTGTGTGAAGGGAATTACTCACTAGAACCTAGTGGACTAAATGTGTTAATAAAGGTGTATGTAGGGAATTACACACTAGAACCTAGTGGGACTCAATGTGTTAACAAAGGTGTATGTACAGGTAACGATTTTACTGCACCAGAAAGAGCTTAAAATTCTGAACAGAGTCAGCTTTAATTTACATCAAAAACTCCTTTGGTTTCCGAGTTACGGCTAATCAAAGTTTAAACAATTTGAGTGTATGCAAAAGTTGTGATGTATGAAAGAGACAGTTCAAAATTTATAATGTAATTCTTTATAATTCTGTCCTAAATTTTGATTGAGGGTGTGCCTCTACATCACAATCAATGGCTCCCATATTAGGTAACATTAGTAGAGTATTGAAAAACAATTATACGAAACAATAATTGTGATGTCAGAAAAATTTATTTTTGTTATTAGGTCATAAGACCTTAAAATTCAAAATGGTGTCAAATTTGTAACCAATTTTGACAAAAACCTCTTGCTATTTTCATGTTTTCATCAACTGTCCATAAATTTTACAACAAAATTATGTGATACATCCATATGACATCATGCCTTTATTCTATGCAAATGCATAACTTCATTTACCTGCAGTGGCAGCACCAGGATTTTGATGCTGTGGGGCGAGAGAAGGCAGTTTTGTCTCATGGGGGCAAAAGCCTACAAAAAAATGTGGAGGGGAAAGTGGGGAGGAGGGCACAGCGATCTTGTGGGGATAAATGTAATGTCGCCACTGCATATACCCCATGCGATGCACCACACAAGCATTTTAAAAGTGATATATTCCATTAAAGAACCACTTTAACTAAGAAGTCGTAAGTGATGCTCAATTGACCTGTCTGAGTTAGATGATTTGACAGCTTTTTCTACCAATCATCGCATGAATTTGCCTAGCTACAAAATGTGCGTAACTAAGTGGGGCAAACATCCTATGTGGTACAACTAGCTAGCAGCACACGCTCATGTAATCAATGCAATTTACTGTACAAAATTAACAAATTTCTGCACAGACAAGACTAAGTGACGGCAAAAAGGTGAACAAAAATTGTGCCTGCAATCTGATTGCTGTTACCCAGAACACTTAGCAAACTGATTTTTGTTGATCCCTTTTATAAAACTCTAAAGATCTGGAGAAGTGCCATATATTAATCAAAGCTCGCGAACATCTAAATATCAATGCATTGGTCATACACGATTGCGGATTTGAGGTTTGTTTGCCCCCACTTAGATACTGCGTTGCTATGGTGGGTGTGGCTTATTTTGTAACTCAGAGACATTAATTTGAAGATGGCTTAAATTTCTATCAAATAAATATTCAAAGTGCAAACAAAAAATTAACTTCATTTTTAAATCAAATTTATACAGTAGGTCAGTTTCTCTTTACAGATGATTTTAAAGTGTAGTTGGCTCTTCAAACAAAAGTTTGATGTACTTGTAATTCAACTTAGTGCAATTAGTAGTCAATTATTCATCAAACAAAGTTACTGTTAAGTCAATAGGCCTAAAATACAAACTGAAAAATTGATGAAGGTTAGTTTAAACATATATTAAGAGAGAGACAGACTTTCAAATTGCAGATTAGATATCGTATTAGTCCACATCCGTCAAAAAGTTGAGTCAAACATGATAAATGAGAATTTAAAATATATTTTTTTAAGAAACTCTTAAGATAAATACTAAGGTCTTCAAAAGATAGTACAAATTTTACCTAATTCTGGAAAATGTTCTAAGGAATATGCCAGAATGAAAAAGTGTGGATTATTTTTGTATTTTATTGATCAATGACATCTGAATTTTGCACAATTTCCTTATGTTTGAAAAGTATTTCTCAAAACTTAAAACTGCTAAATGATCTACATTTGATGGGATCTAGATTTTAAAACATTCGACCTAAATCAAGGTTTAAAGACGTCACAAGATCATGAAAATGGTCGACTGGCAGTCTACCATAGAAGAGAGGTATCACACCTTCTTTAAAATTGTAAAATTCTATCAAATTAACTCTTCTTTTTTTTTAAAGTGAAATAGTCTTTGGCAAAATTATTCCAATCGCAAGTAAGGTAAACCATTTACTCATCTTGTAACATTTCCATTGTCTGGTGCAAGCCACTCAGAAAAATGTTTCAATAAACTGCACATTGACACTTAAACAGTGAGAGCAGGGATCCCTGCTGAGAGGATATGATCACATTTCTAGACTGTTTTCAGACGTTTCTATAAAAGCATTACATTATAATGGAAAAAAAGTTTTGAAAACTTTCCCAAAATTTTGACATTCCTTTTAATGTCCTCTTCCATATAAGATGAGGATGCTTAACAAGCTGAGCATATCCAGGGTGTAAGTAAAGGGGCTCCCAGCATTAATGAGACACTAGTAACAAGAAGGCAAATGGGCCTTATGAATACATGATGAGGAACCCCCAGTCCACCCCAGTGCCAGTCCCCCACTATCAAACTTATGTCATCGAACATATCCTTTTATTTCTGTTCAGAACATGCTCTACATGTACAAAAGCTATCTTGCATGCAAACACAACACTTTCCCAAGTTCTGTGACCGGAAAGAATCTCAGCTACCTTAAATTAAAATGTCTTTGCCCAAATCCCAAGTGTTTGATACAGAACATAAACACTTTGTATTCTAAACTTAGGAAGATTCCATGAATTTTCAAACATGCTCACTAGCTTTACTTTATAGGGATAATGGGGGGAAAGAGGGAATATATGACAAGGAAAAAATATTGAAAATATATTAAAAACATATATTAAAAATAAAGTCTCAATATGGACCTGGGCTATGAGTCATACGGCATGCTATCTATTACAGTCAGGTTTTCTGAACATGCAATTATCAAATTGATTTTAGAAATCTGTCAAAATCTCCTAAGGTTTGTGAAATTAGAGAAGCCATCACATTCCAAGTAGAACAGTATTTAAATGTTGTAAAACCTTTTCAGTTTGTTTGTTTGTTTGATAAGGGCTTACCAGCACCACGACAGCGAGAGACAAATTGTGCCTAAGAGTTTATATCATTCCAGATGTAGGAAGGAAAGAAAACACGGGGAGATTGAGAGATTTAACATGAGAACTAAAAGCCAGAAAGCTGTGATCGAGAGAGGAGGTGCATGGGTGAAAAAAGAAAGAAAAAAAGTAGAGAGAGGGTGAGAGAGGAAGTCCAAGTATGTTTGTCGGGAAGCATGATAAAGGAAGGAGATCATTTTATCCAGAGGGTTTTTCTGGAAGAGCTCGGCTATTGAATTGTGGGGAGCGAGGGAAACTCTGGGAAGGTTGTACAGGGGCAAGCTAGTAGAACATGATGGACTGTGAGGATGCAATGGCAATTGTTGCAGTTACCTAGTTATAGATGGTGAACATTCCATGATTTAAATCATGTATTAGATCTTGATCCTACATTTTGTTCTTCAAATTCGGGGACTGATATAATAAACTGCATGCTTACAAGTTTAAAAAAACTGTTCAAAATAAGCCCTACCTTTCGAACTCAGAGAGAGTCTGAACTGACCAGACAATTAAGGTTTACAGAAATGAATTATATTAAGAGATTTGCAGGAAAATTTTACAACTTCACAAATATTTCACATTATTGAAAAATCATACCTGAAATAAAAGAAATATTAAATTAATTTTCTTCTAATGTTAAATATTTTTGCTTTTTTTTTTTTTTTACTGTTTCAATGATATGCGGCGAGTGTTTGTGCAAGTGTACCATTTATAACGAGTATGATGTTGCATTCTCAAATATTAATCCCCAGATGTAATAAAAATAGATATATTCCGAGAGTACTCCAAAAGTGCATCTCCCAGTCTTTGATAGATGCGTATTGACAACAAGTATCATACACTCTTGACTTCCCAAAGGCTAAATTAATGAAAAGAATTCAATGTTGCCATTAATAGAAGTGTGCTCACTTATTGCTAATAGCTTCAGGCAAAGATGTGACAAAAAAGTCAATTCTTTATGGAAAATCTTTTTTTTTATTTTATTTTTTGAAAGATGACATCAGTGTTTCTGAGCTATAAATTCATCATCCAAATCATTTTGGACACTTTTTCCTACAAATATCCAACTTGAAAGTTTTTAATTTCCCACCGGGAGGTACTTAAGATAACCTGTGAAACCAACAAGATTGACCAAGTACACTGTTATCACATCTACGCTATTAATCAAAGAGAAAGAAACATCTTTATTTTCAATTTCTCCGTATTAATAAATCATAGTGATGTCATACATTACAGGAGCAGTCCTTACATGATGTCATCAATTTGTTGCCAGAAAGCTTCTAATCACCTTTAAAAAAATACATACAAATTTGGAATATAACTAAACAATTATCTTTAAAAATATCTCAGCATGATTTTGTGATTCCCCACACTTTTGACTTTCCCCCACCCACCCACCCACACACACTTTTGGTCGGCAAATCCTGCCTATGGTTGCATGATAAGTATGGCAATATTACTCCTTCAACAGAGTTCCAAAAATGGCATATGTATTTCTCTTAAAAAGAAACACCACTTCTTAAAATTATATTATTTATCCAAAACAAACAAAGCAAAATAAAATTGATACCGTCATGATTTTCCAACCATATCTCTTAGTATTAGTCCTACATATTTTTTTCATTCATTACTTTCTTTATTGAAAATATTCCCATGCACTTTTAGTTTGTTTGTTTGCTGAGGTTTAACGGCACTGCAACAGTCAGAGTCAAATGTGCCAGGGTGCATAACATATCCTCAAATTTTTGTGAAAAATAAGATAACATATGTACAAAATTCCTAGACTGGTTCACCCACCTTACAGACCACGCTCATTATCTGAAATTCACATTTTGTACAAAACTTAAAAGATGCCCTTCTCAGAATTAAGGCTCTCATCCATTTCCACAAATATAGCACAAAAAAGTCTGCCAATTTTGTAAAAATATCAATTAATATAAGAACTATAAAGCAGAATTTACTCTGCAGATCTTCTGATAATTAATTTGTTCACCTTTTATCATAATATCAATGTCTATGAATTTAACATTTAAGGTGCACTCATTAGAATCTTCAACACACTAAGTTTGAAAATTAATTAACCAATATTTCCATTAATGCAAAGATACTACACCTTTAACATAATATGCCTAAAAATTCAAGCCCTCAAAAAATTTAAAAACAAATTTCAAGCAATTTTAATAAAGATCTCTCATATTTTAGATTATTTTTGATTCTTATGATGCAAACTGCTTTCACGAGTGCTTAATCTAGCTTTTAAAAAATATTCCTTTAAAAAACTCTAAGCTATCATCAAACATCAAAAAGATTCTGAGAATCGTCTCTTCCGAAAAAGATCCATCACGGTCCATAACATTCATAATCTCTGTCAGCTTGCACATACATGTGGCAATCTCAAGCAAAGGGATTAAGATGTATCTCATTTATTTCATAAATATGAGTTAGAAAATGTAAAATGACATCCAGATCGTTTGCCTAATTATGGATCATGCCCCTTGCCGTGACTCTGTAATATAAAAATGTTTACTTTTTAGTTTTATGAGGTGTCTTATAGGTCAACTTCAAAGATACAAGGAAAGAAACACCATCTTTGATCAAAATGTTGCCGTTCTGACAGTCTGACCCAACCTAACTCATCATATCTTTAATCGTAAATCTAAACTTATATCCTACTTTATTAAAATTTTGAAATGTAAATACATTTTCTTTCTCTTTTTTCCACCCAAAGGAATGTTTCTACCAGTTAAGCTCTATTAAAGCACTTTTTTCACATCATACCTTCAATATAATTTGTACAATTTTTTCCCTTATTATTTTCTTTGTAACGATCTTCTTAAACATACTTTGCTATTGATTGCTTTAATATACACGATGTGAAGAAACAAATAAATTGAATTGAATATCTTGATTATAGCATAGCATAGCAAGGTTTAACGTCCCGAAAGCATCCAGTACTAGACATTATATCAAGACGGCCACGGCCTTTGATAACCAGTTGTGAACTCACTGGTTGCAGACCCACCGGGATTCGAACCCGGGACGTGCGGGTGAGAGGACAAAGTACTAACCACTACACCATGGAGGTCTGATTATAATCCAGCAACATGGTTAGCTCAAACAGTGGTAGTGGGTCCCCTATAATCCAGCTACATGGTTAGTTCAAACAGTGGTAGTGGGTCCCCTATAATCCAGCTACATGGCTAGGTCAAACAGTGGTAGTGGGTCCCCTTTCAGCTGGTGGACACAGGTTCAATCATTGGCTGGGTCATATACCAAAGACTTCCATAATGGGGTCCCTGCTGCTTCTTTGTTTGGTGATGATGTAGGGCACTTGTGTTGTTGATTACATGTTACACCCATTGCTGGTGGCGCAACATGGTCTATAGGACTTGCAAATTGCCTTCTTTACAAAGTGTATAGAAAGGCCATACTTTGGAAAGTGCTATAAAAGCATTGTGTATGATTATTATCACTAAAAATTTTGCTATACTGTTACATTTACACAACTGAGAACTATTTAAGATGTCTGGACTTTTTTTTTAACAATACATATCCAATAGATTTCCCAAAAGAAATCTGAAATCTATACAGAAATCCTTACGTTACTTTTTAAGTGCAGATATTTTATGTTGTTCTTCTTTTTTTTTTGTCGTATTAATATCACGTAAAATGTGATGTGCTTTTTTTTTCTTTTTTCGACAAGATATGTAACACTTGTAAGCTTTGTGAGAGCTAACTGTGCCAAATCTCCAAAGTCATACATCTCTATGTTTCTTCTCATTTGATGACAATCAACAATGTATAACCTTGTAAATTCAAGTGTCAAGTCCTAGATAAGGGTCATCCCTATATTTCATATCTAACTCAGTATGTAGTATATTGCGAGATAAGAAATAAGTTTCAGTTGAGTAGTTTTATTGGAGTCATGCTAAGAAATTGACAGCGTATGACAAAAAATCAACTTACATTTTACACCATTCTTGCCACTTTCTGAAAAAACAATCTTCCATAAATTTCTACACCACTTTGGACAAAAAGCCTCACTGAGCAATTTCCAAACAGGTTGATATATTTGAACAGCAGGTTGCTCTGTCATATCCCTACCATGAAGTCACAGTATATTAGACTATGGACATTTCATTTGTCATGTCATCAAAAAACTGTAAGATATTTGTAACATAATAATATACATTGCATATTTGTTGCACAGTAATTACATGGGTAGTGGAAGTTCATAGCATTTGGGACAGATTGGCAACACTGATTTATTCATTTTGCATATCATTATGTATCAAATTATTGGGGCAGACAATTGGCTGCGTCCATCCACCTTTCGACGCCTAAAAAATGACTTACCAATTTAGCCACTTCAAGAGTAAGTTTGAAAGGTGGGGATAAGGGGGACACAACAATTGAGGATATAACTATTGAGGAATTTGAGGGGTACCTTCTGAGCAGAGGCATAGGAATAAGGGGTGAAGACTATCCCCACTGAGAGGATTATGATTTTACCTTCCCTGATGGCATGGCATGCGTTCTTCCCAGTATGGTGGTGCTAAAGTTGCAGGGAATTATTGAAATAAAGTTAAAACTTTTTTTGTAAAATTGAAGGAGAAATTTCTAGCAACAGGCAGATCTTAGATCTGCTACTCTGTTAACATGAGGTTTTCTAATGAGCATCAACAGTTGATGAAAATTCAATTTACCAGTGTAATTGTTTTGCTTACAACCAGGAAATTTAGGGTTCTTAAATTCTCCCTCTCACATCCCGGAGATGCGACCCTTCTTACATCCCTGCTTCTGACCCTATCATAAAAATATTGACTAAAACCCCTTTTTAAAATACTGAAGGCATCATGCCCACAGCATACATAATTAAGGTATATATCAGGCTTTCATATCAGAGAATCACAAAAACAATCAAAAAGTACTCTTGAAGACTGAAAAATCAAGCAGCTGACAGGATATAAGATTGCATCCTAGTGTAAGAATCATGCAAAAACAATAAGCTACAAATGTTATTATTGCAGACAGGTACATGCCATTTTGACAACTCCTTGTTGCAACATATTTTAAACCTGACAGATGTCAGAAGACACATTGCAAAAGTGGGACAGGTCATTCAGAAATAAAAATCCTAGCTTTACAAAATAGGAAACAGTCGAGTTTTAAAAGCTTTAGCAACTAATCTTAAATTGGTTTAAAAGAATATATTTTTTTAAATAATTGAGGGATATAATTCTTATAGAAAAGGGGCACTTTTCATAAAAGTGTAGGTTATGTGCATGGGGAGGGGAAGGGACACATTTCCCCAGTTCGTAAGCCTATGAGAGCAATACAAACTTTGTGCTCAAGAAAGTGACTGAAATGTTCATTGAATCATGCACATCTCAATTTTACCATCAACCATCCATAATCAATGCAATCCATTCAGCGAGACTAGACAACCTTTGAAACCATCTTCTAGTTTTCAGGATAAAAGTAAAATAAGTCCCCCTTTGATACTTAGCTCCAACCAGCTCACACAACTCATATTAGGAACAAATGTCTCAAACTTTGTGAGAGGCAAAAAAGTATGATTCAAACACTTGTTATAAAATTTCACAGAGTTTCCGACAGGAATTTTTTTTTTTAAATTGTTATGCAATGAACTCTCAACGAAATGTCAAGTTAATGAAGTGAGGGGTAGTGTGTTCCTACTCTTCATAGGATTCTTGTTAGCCTATCCCATAATGCACCAATCTACACTTTTTCAAATAGGCCCTACTATTCTAATGAAACAGATCAAACTGACCTGGGATAAACTGTTTCATACTTTGTTGAAATAAAATTATAGGGATGATCTAAGCTTTATTTTTGCCTAATGGAACATGAAGATTTTTCGCAGGAGAATTTAAATGATCAAACTGAAATTAAAATTCATGATTTGTACACCCCCCACCCCACCCCTGCTCACCCCCTCCCCTCCCATCCTTCCCCTTACTTCTCCAAGACGAGTATCCCATTCTTCATGAAGACTGTTGTAGTTAAGGTTCATATTTTTTGTTCACTGGGCCTTCCAATTCTTTGGAAATATTTTTCTAGTTCACTTTAAATGTATATACGACAAATTCACAAAACATTACCAAGATCTTTCAAATTCAATCTTACATATTCAGAGTTGAAACTGATGTAGAATTTAGCAACCAACAATCACTGGACCTCCATATCTAATGTAAGCAATTCCAATTCTAGCTCTAAATTACCCTTCTGGAAGGCCATTCTATCTTTTGTTTTATTAAGATAAATGCTTTTAAAATGTCTGCTGACCATAAAGTTGAAGAAACTGTTTGTAAAATGACCAAAATATTCAACCTGGAAAGTTTCTTATATTCATAAAACCCAACATTCATCCTTATACGGCCCTCACAAATTTCTTCAAGGAATAACAACCCGGTCGGAACTAATTACCCTCAGAATCTTTCAAAGTTAAATTATTTGTTTATGCTATTAAAATACAAAGAAGAAAATTAGGAGAAATCTGTGATAAATAGTGATAGTGACATGATGTGTAAACACACCAATGATGATGACCATTTACAGACATGGACACAAAACGTTAATGTCTTTAACATTCAGGAAATGGTTTGCATCATAAATCTCAGATTAGTTCAGTGATGGCAAATGAGGACTTTAAACAAAAAACAACCAAATACCCTCACAAAGAGCCAAGGCTTTTTACAACCACAGTAAAATTTTACATTTTCTAAGTAATGCTGATGTGTTTGTATACACTTCTGCAATATGACTAAAATAAGGTATACTTGTACTGTATACAAAAGTAAGAACAATACTACTGAAATATATTCTATAAAGGTATGGAAAAATAAACATGTCTTTAGAAACAGATTAAACTAAGTGGATACAAGGAGGTACTACTTTTAAATGGTACCTCCTTTGTGAATGGGAAGAATGATATGAAAGCCAGTACCATAGCCAGGATTTTTCTCCAAAGGGAGAAGACACACAGAGAGTACTGGGCAACGATGCTATTTTCCTTTCTTTGGCTCAGACCTCCTCAAGGGGTACAAACTTTCAACTAGAAAACACACCTACACAAAGGGGCACATACCTCCATAAGGGGCAGAGAACCTGCACAAGGGCACAGCCCTCCACAAAGGGGGAACTGACCTCCACTAGGGAGAACCACACCTCCACAAGGGAGAACCACACCTCCACAAGGGAGGACCAGACCTCCTCAAGGGCACACCCCTCTGACATGGGTCACGTCCCTTCACAAGTGGACACAAGACTTTCACAAAGGGGAAAATCCCTCCACATGGGGGAAAAAACCTTCCACATGAGGGAAAATCCCTCCACATGGGGACACATCCCTCCACAAGGGGGCACAGACCTTCACAAGAAGGAACATCCCTCAACAAAGGGCACATCTTCACAAGGGGGCACATCTTCACAAGGGGACACATCCCCCCCACAAGGGGATACAGACCTACACAAAGGGGCACAGACCTTCACAAGGAGTGCCAATACCTACCTATGCCAGGAGAAACAGCCCTCCCAAACCATGCTGGCTATGGGCCTGATGCAAATGGTATTCAATGCAATAAAATGTTATACTCCTAAAAGGGAAGGAGGGGGGGGGAGGGGGAACTTCCATATGTCAGTTATATATATATACATATATTTATATATATATATATATATATATATATGTATGTATGTATGTATGTGTGTGTGTGTGTGCGCCCAAGCAGGTGGCTTTTTTTGCATCATTTTTGTAGTGCAGGTGTCTTATTTCATTATATTTGTAGTGAAAGTCCCAAAAAATACTGTTTTACGTGGTCAATTTTGCTCCATTTTTACAACATTTTTGTAGAATAATCGATACTGCAGGTATCAAAAATGACTTTGTTCGTACTGCGGGTATCAAAATTGTATAATTTCATACTGCAGGTACCAAAATATCTGCCCCACTGCAAGTACCAAAATATCTGCCCCACTGCAGGTATTGGTTTCGGTTGATGGGTTGCACACCCTACCACTTTTAGTATGAAGTGCCCCTGGGGTTAGGCCTTTACTTAAAAGAAGACATGAAATATCAATTTCAAATTTAAAACTTTTTTTTTCTTCAAATTAAAATACAATACATTTATAAAGTCTTCCCCCTCCCCCAAGTTACACAGAAAACAGTGTACATAGACTTAGATATTCTGATAGCATTATAACATTAAAGTGAGTTTGCCCCATCTCTAATTTCTTAGTACAATGGCTAACACACACACACCAATCAAAATTTGTCAAACAGCTTCACAAATAAACAATTTAATGAATGAACAACCATTCATATATGTTTCATCTATCTCTGCAAAGGTCTCAATTGGTTAAATGACTACATGAACAAATGATGAAATAAGGGGGCCCTGACTTCTATTATCTCCACTGTACAAATCTAATGTAACAAACCTGCCTACAATTCTCATTTTTGTTCTGAGTTTGACTGCTTAAATAAGTTCAAACTCCACCAGCTGTCATTTTCAATAAAAGTATCAAACACTCTGGCCTTGAATTTTCAGAATAACAGGTTTCTCCTTAGAGATGGGTTAGACTTCACATGCAAGTTTAGTATTACCAGAGATATGTAAATAACATATCGCTGGTATTACCAGGAAATCCCCAGTTCCCTGCCCTGATAATACCCAATGTGACATCAGCCATTAAAAACATCAATAAATTTGTATTAAATAAGATGTTCTGCAAATAAGTCCTCCAGAATATAACTCTCCCCTACACATTGTTTACTTTTTATCGCAGAAATAATTCTGTAGATTACCTTTTTTTTACTACCAGTCACTTAGAATTTACATACTGAATTGATAAGCAATGGCTTGAGGTGACCCTTAGCAACTGTAATTAATGTAATGAGGACAATTTAATCTGATTTTTCGAAGGATAACTAATTCTGAATACTACCTTGATAATTAATTATTTTTAACTTCTGAGGCTAAACAGAAGAGATAAGTTTGTATTCTTTTCTCATTATCACATATATATTTTCTTCATCACAATTTTCAACTAAAAAATCCACATACTGCTGTAAACTGCTATTACAGAGCTTGATGAAGTGAGTTTCTAGGTTTATTAAGTGTAATTCTTCTTTTTTTTTTCATTCTTTGACTAAAATTTCAATTCACAAAAATTTCACAGGATATTTTCACTTAAAATTATTTTTACAAAACTGATAAAATCATCCAAATATCTTAAATTTTTTAATTACTTTAATAACAGAATAAATTACCAATAGCACCACTATACTATGATTGTACCTTTTCAATTACCTACTGAAGTACCAGTATTCTTATCTAGCCAGCAGAAATCCAACTTGTTGCTATCAAATGAGAAAAAAGTAGCAATTGAAGACGAAACCTCAAACTGCTTCATTAAGTACAAAATGCCATAGAAACTATAGGAGAAAGATTAAATTATAGTCAACAAGTTGCCAAGAAGATCAGACTCCTATTCAACAGATAAACAACAAATTTCCCCTTGAAAATACTAAAAGCAATAAATCTGGTTATTAATCTAAGTGTCAGTTAATATAATGGTCATTTGTCCAATATTTCCTAGTACACTAAGAATTTGAAAGTCATTGGCTGAAGTTTTTGATATATTACTAGGGCAAAGGATTTTAGCGGTTTGTGAAATCATGGGAGGTTAATTCCAGTGACAAAAAAATCTTGTTCTGATCCTAGCAACGTAGGCTGATTAATGTGTCCAGGCATAGAGGCATTTCATCTTACTATTTTGTTAGACTTCACTCAGATTGTAGTATTGTAGGTTACTTTACAGAACATGATGTCAAAACACACAAGAAACAACCTGTATATTTTAAAGTTGTACAACATTATACTTACACTAGACCCCATGGACAAGATTTGCCTACCAAAAGTGTAGGGGCAGGGCAAAGTCACAAAATCAAATTTGGCTATCAAAAGTGTGTGATTGTGCTAAGATACAAAAAATCTCCAAACAATAGATATGAATTCGGAAAAAAGTGGTGGGGAAAGTATCCCCCTTGCCACCATGAAATCCTGCTTATTCTGGACTAAGATCTCACCCACAGACAGATAGCTGTCCGTACATTACACTGAAGATTTAACACTATTCAGGTGGAACGACAAGCATGACCCAACATGCCAGTTTCTTCATTAAACCCATTTACTTCTCACTTTGGATTTCACATAAGTGACTGCCGTTTTTTCAAAGTAATTACCTTCAAAATTAGGTTGATTAATACCAATTGAGCTGAAGCTTAGTCTCAAAGGTAGACTTGTTTCACCTTTATCCTGAAAAGTGGCAGATGGTAGGCTTCTCATTTTTTCCGCTTGGCAAACCTGCGCAGTCACCCATGGTGCAACCATTACTGCTTTGTAAATTGATTGACTCTAATCCTACATCTGCAACATTTAATTTCTTTTTATCAACTTTCTTTTTAAACCAACCCTAGATTTCTATGCCTAAAGAGAAAATCTCTTTCAAGAAAATTGCTTGATCCACCCCCAAGAAATCTGTTGCATCTAGTACAGCACTTCCGCTGCGGTAATTGATTGGCTTGTAGGCAATTGTGTAAATATTTCGCCCAATCAGAAACGTGGATTGTATCATATTATATATAATCTAGTAATATAACTGCAATAACTTCATGATTTTTTCAAATACTGCATCAGAGATCATAAAGGAGGCTAGTTTATTATATCACTTACAAGATCTAAGAATATTCTCTGCACCATTTCCATTCAATTTTTAAAAAGCTTTATATTTTCACGTTAAAACTAACATGCAATTCCATTATCTTTCAATTTTGAAGGTAGCATGTTTAGTTTTTAACTTGTGGCTGAGGACATTTTTCAAAATATGGGTCAATTAAGTAGAGTTCTTTCAAAAAAAAAAATCAGATTTCTTAACAGATTTTTAAAGGAATGCTGATAGTTCCATTGTTTTCATTAGTTTTGAGCAAAACAGCTAGTGTTTCCTCTCCTTTTTCAATGAATGTTGAAAAATAAAACTTCAAGATACCTTTCAATATAGTTGGTTGGTTATTGAGAATCAATAGCACCTCGACAGCAAAGGTAAAGTTGTGCCAGAGAGTTTACATTATGTTAGAGGTGAAAGGAGGTTGAGGAGATTTGTTATATTAGTGGGTGTGATGAAGAAAGGGGTTTGTGAAGATTGTTATATTAGTGGGAGTGATGAAGAAAGGAAGTTGAGAAGATTGTTATATTAGTGGGTATGATGAAGAAAGGAAGTTGAGGAGATTGTTATATTAGTAAGTGTGATAAAAAAAGGAGGTTGGGGAGATTGTTATATTAGTGGGTGTGATGAAGAAAGGAGGTTACGGAGATTGTTATATTAATGGGTGTGATGAAGAAAGGAGGTTACGGAGATTGTTATATTAGTGGGTGTGATGAAGAAAGGAAGGGAGATTGTTATATTAGTGGGTGTGATAAAGAAAGGAGGTTGGGGAGATTGTTATATTAGTGGGTGTGATGAAGAAAGGAAGTTGAGGAGATTGTTATATTAGTGGGTGTGATGAAGAAAGGAGGTTGAGGAGATTGTTATATTAGTGGGTGTGATGAAGAAAGGAAGTTGAGGAGATTGTTATATTAGTGGGTGTGATGAAGAAAGGAGGGTGAGGAGATTGTTATATTAGTGGATGTGATGAAGAAAGGAGGTTTCGGAGATTGTTATATTTATGGGTGTGATGAAGAAAGGAAGGGAGATTGTTATATTAGTGGGTGTGATGAAGAAAGGAGGTTGAGGAGATTGTTATATTAGTGGGTGTGATGAAGAAAGGAAGGGAGATTGTTATATTAGTGGTACGTGTGATGAAGAAAGGAGGTTGGGGAGATTGTTATATTAGTGGGTGTGATGAAGAAAGGAGGGAATATTTTGGGATAGTTTTTGTGCGGAGCTCAGTAATGGAGTTGAAGGGATGGAGGGAAGCTCTGGGGAGCTAGGGTGAGGAGCTGGTAATCATGAGGATGTCTTTGATTGTTAATTACTAGGAAAAAATCCACTTTAGTGTCAAGGATTAGGATACATTAGGTTAAAGAAGCTATATCTTCAAATGCATGGTAAACTGAATTTAAAACGTTTTAAATGTTTATGTAGATTGTAGAAATCATGATATAGTCACTGGCCTGAACAACTTCCAAGAAAAACAAAAGCTAAAGAAACCTGACCTGTGTCACACCATTAAATGACCTATCCATTTCAAAATAAGAAATCACATTGGTAATTAATGTACTTTAACTGTCAAAGTTTTAGAAATATTCAATGAATTGTTTGTTTTTTTAAACACAAATTCGAAACACTTTACCCAAAATTCTCAATCCAAACAGTTTGTATAACTTCAAAGAAAATCCAATTTACACTGACCGATAGAAATCTATTGTTACTCTTGAAAAGTGAAAAGTTGCCCCTTTAGTTTACAATGGCTAATGCAAAGCTGTCTGCTCTGATTACAAGTGCTGCCCACTATGAGTTACTTCATATGACATAGGCCCACTGAGGTGGAAAAAAAGAAAGCTTCCGTTCAGTATAAATAATAACAGCTGCCTCTAATTTTTCGTATGTTTTTAAAGTCCGGGAGATCTCCTACAAAAAAGGGACATTTCAATACTTTATTCAGCCAAACAGTAACACAATATACACATACACAAATAAGGGATATGCTATCATTTCCAGTACTTTATTCCAGCCAAACCCAGTACTTTATTCAGCCAAACAATAACATAATATACACATATACATCAAGAGAAGAATGATCCATTAAATATTGATTGATTAAAGTTAAATGAGATGTACAAATGAGTCACATGGTTTAACAACTATCATCAAATTTGGAGTATTTCCATTGTTATGACCCGTGCATTAAACACTATTAATGCATGACCATGATCATTCGGTTTATTCCATTTTCAAAACAAGTAATAATTTTAATAAAGCGATAAAATGTATGTAAACTTTTCTTGTTTTTCATTCTTTTTAGTTGTTTTTTGTGCATTTCAAAAAATCTAACACTTTATAAAAAAAAAGTAATGTTAGGCATCGTGTTTATATGCATATCTAATGCAGGTTCAAAGGACTTTGCACTCACGAATGACCCTCCTTAAGTCAAGTCTATCCACTTGGGCCAAAATCATTTGCCCGTGCATTAAATATGCATATAAACACTCTGCCTCAAAATAAATCTTTAACAAACACAGAAGATTTTGAGGAAATTTTGCAAACAACTATCTAAAGCTTATCCAGGGTGCAAAACTCCTTTATAATACAAACAACAGAAAACATAAACAATAAATAATTAGTATACATATAAAGAAGGAATATATCCCTCACTTCTTGAAGATTTTCATTCAGCCATACATTTTCAATTACATGAACCCACACTCCATGGAATCTCCCTCTTCAGTCTCAAATATACCCAGTGGACTTATATGAGTGATCTTCAATATATTAAAAACTTAAATCGAAGAAGTCAATTCACTATCAAGATTTTCTGATCAAATTTCTCAAAATGAAAATCTTGGACATTAAAAGATGAAGTCACTTATTTTTCATTCGTTTATGTTTAAATTGATTCAATATTCACATCCCATAAGACATCAAAGTCTAGAAAAATTCCCAAACCATCTCAGGTTTGACCCACACAGTACAAAAGTACACAGCACACAGGGGCATCGTGGGTAATATCGGGTAATGATGGTTCCCCTAATCACTACTTGTTGAAGACATTCTAAGATACCTCTGCCAGACTGTTAAGTGAAGTTTATATTTGCAGTAAATGTTAATCTTTTCATCATATTAAATGGAATTGATTTGAAAAATGTTTCTTCTCTGTTGTTCCACAGATGAAAGTCCTTGTCTCAATCTTTGCCACACTTGTTCTCTCACAAGTCATTCTCTGTGTTCCAGTCGCCAATGAAGATGAAGGAGACAACCTCTTCCAAAGGATGATCAGAGCGGGAAAGGAAAGTCTCAAACTATGTATCCATGACTGTCTCTTCTGCACCAAATACACCAAAGGCAATTTCAAACTCGAAAACTGCATGTCCGGATGTACCGACTCACCACAGCCCGTCAGCAGATTTAACCAACAAACATGGAACTCTTGCGACGTCTTGACGCACGGAAAATAAGCTTAACATTTTTTTATCAAACACAGAACTCAGTTTTTGTCTTTTCATTTTCTTAGCTTCATCTCCTTTTTTTTTTTTTTTTTTGGTTCCATTTTTACACACCTCAGTTTCCATAGTTCCAAGTAGACAGTAGTTTTGGAAGTTAATTCAGCAAATATACCTAAGATAGATTTTGTAGTGAAAATTGATTGAAATATGACAGTACAGCCATATTATTCTGTCTAGACTTTTTTGGCTTATTTAATTGTATATAGTTAAAATCACATTCAAAACTTTAATTGCTTGCATTGTTTAATTCTGAAGTCACTAGAGTTTGTGATTTCTAAAAACAGCTTTCAATTAAGAGGAGTATATTAAATCATAAGCTCTAACAATAAGCAACATTTCTTTACTACCAAGTATGAAAATAGATTTAGAAAAAAAAAAGCGTTATCAATAACAGCTAATCTTGAAAGTAAGATGCATAACAGTTAAAAACAGCCAATGCAAAATAAGATTATACTTTATACAAGAAATCTATTTGGAGCTTTCAAGTCGATTAATTTGAAAAAGAAAACAAAGAAAAAGTAATAAGTTGTATTTATGCACTTGAAAATATATGATTATCAACATTCAAGAAGACGTTGGAGAAAAAAAAATCTTTATAGAGGTTTTGTTAGATCATCTTCCCAGGGTGTTCTTATACACAGGATTTTTTTGCACAAAAGAATACTTCAAAATTAGGAGAGTTGTAAATTTGAAATTATTTAAATTAAATGACAACCAATAAGAGTCAAGGGTATAAAAGAAAAGAGAGCGAATATGCAAAATATTGTGTAAGTGAAATGATAATCCACAACTTCATGATAAGGGTTTGCAACTTATGTCATAAAACTTGTAAAAAGGAAAATTTTCCAATTTCACTGTACAGTTAGATCAAGATACTATAATTTAAATTCTTTCATGGTTTCTTGCAATGTTGCTTTCAAATCAGATATCACTTTTGCTTTTATCATTGTTTGAAAGAGCAAGGTTTAATTTCAAGATGGACAGCTTTTAGGCAAATTCATGCGAGGAAATTTAAAATCAAGCAACCACAATTCTCAATATCAAAAATCATGAACATTAAGTGTGCAATACTGGAGTGTGCAATACTGGAGTGTGCAATACTGGAGTGTGCAATACTGGAGAAAACAATGAATTATTTCATTGGAATAAGAGGAAACATTGTATACCCCAGGGGGCTGTCATTTTAAAATAACAGCTCCCTGGTTTATGGCCACGTAAGTGCATAATTATACACTTAGGGAGGGGGAAAAATGACCTGAAAGGTATATGAATAGAAAATGTGAAAACTATATTTCCTATATTGATTTTGTTCCGAGCATGAATTTATAGCACCATTTTCTTCTTTTTGTTCAGTAATCATTTACAATGTTTGATGAATAATGATAACAGTACTCACAGAATAGTAAGCTACTAGCTTAGAAATATATTATAGATTTAGGCAAAGTGCTGCATCGAAAATGTTGAAAGTTAGGTATTTGTTTAATGAATTGATGCTACACTTATAAATCATCTATACAGGTCACTAACAACAAATTGTCCAGTCCAACGGCTACTTGGCAAATAAATTCAAAAGACAATGATTGATTCATATCAATCGTTTTCTATCCGCTTTGTAAATAATGGTCCATCCATTAGAAAACTGCTGAAATACTTTTCAGTTTAATGTTAACAATTTGTGATTATTTAAGCTTGTATGTACTGCACAAAAATATTTACACTTGTCTGTAATGCACGAAAAAGAATCCTTGTAAGTTTAGCTATGACCTGTGGACCACTTTTCTTATGTTTTATGACTTGAATTTAATTTTCAAAAGTTTTAAAATAAATTAGTGAAAGCTTGACAAGAAAGAAAGGCATATTACAGAAGGAAAAAAAAGTTTATAAAACTGGATAAAAATGATAAGAAAAATGTAGATGAATAAACTGAGGGCATTGAATATCAAATGGAAAAGTGTGTTCATCTTAGCCGGTTAAAAATTAATTTGTTTATGCTGCGTGTGTCTGTTTAGTCACTGAAAATTCACAAGGGAACATCTTCAAAATATTCCTTAAATGCAAATATTCTCCGAACTGTCAATAAAGACATACAATTTACAAAGGTATTTCTAAATTTTCCATCTTCTTTAAACATTATAGAAATTCTTCTGTTGTTACTAGAAGTATCATGGAATTGACTTAACAGCACCTTCAATCAAAAGTGGATGTTTACTCACTTGCCAATCATGTAAATGATTCATGACTATTAATGTTCATTTTCATCAAACAAATTAATGTACATTGTTCGTTGTTAATTGATTTAGACACTACAAACTTCACTCAAAATGCATTTTCATTCACAAAATTTTGTTAAATAAATTTCCGGGAAATGCGTGAATGATATTCGGATAACAAAGTAGCATCAGTTAAAGAATCAAATGATAAAGTTTGGTCAAAGTACTTCAGGAAATTTGCTTTGTACACAGATAGTATGTTGTGAATTAAGATATAACACTTTTGCTTATGAAACACTTTCTTTTGGAAAATGCATTTTCTTTCATACAGGAAGAAAGCTAAGCTGTTTTTCTGGAGGAAAAAAAACCAGAGCATTTTAATCTTCTGTATAAGTGTCAAATTAATTTTACTTCTAAAATATACAATCCAAAGAGTGAATTTATGTAAGATAAAGGTAAAATCTTCGAAGAAGAAAAACTGTCCAATAAAGAAATATATATCACAGAGCAAATTCCTGTATTCGGTACTTATTCAGTTAGTGGGAAATGGGGGATGACTTTTCTAAAAAAGCTACATGATGGACCACGGAGCTATACTAAAACTCCATGGATGGCAGTAGCAGCGCCAGATACCACAAACTGGGTGGACAAAGGTTCCATACATAAATGTTGGCTGCCCAACATCTTTCAAAGATTTGAAATATGCATATTGGGAGGGGACGGGGGGGGGGGGGGTACCTCAATCAGCTGTCGACAAAAACTTTGAACGAAATAATTCAAATCTGAGGTTGAAATATAGGGAGGAAGGGGTGGTATAATGCAAGTACCACCCCTCCCCCTAGATTTTAACCTCCGATTTGAACGAACTGGCAATTTGATCTTGGAGAGAAGTGGGTTGGATGAGTCCTCTCCCTGCATAAGATACAAAGGAATATCCAAGGGTGGATCCAGAGGGGAGTCAGGGGGGTCCAAACCTCCCTTTTGGAATTTCAGCGATACACTTCTAACACTACAGTCATACATTTTCATAACTTGACCTTGAATTCCAAGGCTTGCCCCCCCTCCTATCCCATTAACTCCCTCCCCCCCCCCATTAAAAATCCTAGTTGCATCCCTGATATCAGATAGTTACTGTGGAAAGCAGTAGCATAGTGAATGAAGGATCAACTCGAGGATATTTGTCTTATGACCAACCCTAATTGTATGAATTTGCCATAAACTTGATTCCTTAGCTGAATTAAGATGTGCCTCCCCAGTGTAAAACCATTCAATCTTTAAGCCCATTCTGTGACAAATAATATAAAAAGCCTTAAATTTGTCAAAATAATTGTACTTAACATTTTGATCAGCCCTTGAATACTGTGTTTGGGCAGATCAATTGGAGTTTCTAACACGCCCTCCAGCATACCAATACAAGCATGTAGCCAGGATTTTCCACGGGGCGTTTAAGCAAGGTGTGTGAGATTTGTGTACCTTTGAGGTCATGCGGGAGGGGGGAGGTGCCCCCCTCCATATGGGTCTGTAATATATGTTAGTAACTCTAGTGAGAACAAGACACAGATATAGAAGGACTGAATAAGGTTACTCTCACCATTACATGCTACTAGTTTTCTTAGCAACATAGACTATGACTAGTGCAGCACAAAACACTCTCATGCTAAAGGGGTGGGTAGAGTAAACAATGCTTTTATGTTCAAAACATAAGCCCAAGTGGTAGGGGTGTGCAGCCCACCAATTGAAAAACATACCCACAGTATGACAGATTTTTTGATAACTGCAGTATGAAATTATACAATTTTGATACCCGCAGTGTTAAAGAAGTCAATTTTGATACCTACAGTATAAGTATTTAACCAAAAATATTGTAAAAATGGACCAACAGTACAAAATTAACACAGTAAAATCTCATTTTGGGGACCTATACCATGAAAAAAGGACCTTTTTTTTTTTAACTAAACAAAAATAATAATAATTATTTAGTACAATTTTATTTTATTCTTTATTTTATAGTAAAAAAAGACACCTGCACTATGAAAATGGTGCAAAAAGGCACCTGCTCGGGCGGCACATATACATATACTTCACATATGGAAGTGCCTTTCCAGGAACATAAGCCTTAAGCCATATATATGGGGGGACAAAGTAATCGTGTGGGGATGAAAATCTTCACAGGTAGCAGTGCCACTGGATATATCACACAATTTTTTGATACAGAACACAAAACTTTTCCCACTGCAAAGATGGCTTTAAATCTTGATTTTTATCATCTAAAGTATTTGACACAAATGACCACACACCATTTTCTCTACAAATTGTAGATGTGAATCAGAGAGAGGTAAAAAAACATATACTTTGGACAAAGACTGTAAATGGGTTGTGACTTGATTACGAAGCACATAGCCATGGCTCCTGATGCCATCGTTCCTCGTTGAGATGGAATGACCTCGCCATTGGGAACAGCAGCTGGTGTTTGCTGTGTTGCAATGTTCACCTTATTAGAAATCTAATTCAGCTATCTTAGTATCAAAACACCACAAGTTTAGGATCAATTTATGAGGCCAAGCACATTCATCTCATGTGACAGAGAACATTAAAGGAAGTAAAACATCAAACAGTAATGAAAGTAAAGTAGTCTGCTTCATATGTTTCTAAGAAGATACTTAAGTCAAAATCACAAATGGATATTAAAAGAAATGATTACACCAGAGTAAAGGTGACATTCCGTCCTCAAACTCCTGAAACTGTCAAAGGTTTTTAGTATTTTATTGAAACTTGATTTAAGATTGTGTGGCATATCACCATTGAGTCTATCGCAATAATTTGATATGTACGTCATCTAAAAAGAATTCAGAATATTTTTATTATCAAAGAGTATAATTAACCTCTCTGAGTTTGATGATTAACAGCTTGTTTTAACCAATCATCGCACAAATTTTCCTACCAACAAAATTTGCGTAACATAAGTGGGGAAAAAATCCTATGCGGTACTGGTACAGTACAGCTAACTAGCGGTGCGCAATCATGTTAAAAATGTCAATGCATTGGTCATACATGATTGCGGATTTAAGGTTTGTTTGTCCCACCTAGTTACTGCATTGCTAGGGTGGGCGTGGCCTATTTTGTAAGCTGGAAAACAAATTTCTGCACACACACAGGCTGAGTGACGGCAAAATGGTGAACAAAAATTGTGCCTACGGGCCTAATACGGGCTTTGTTAATCCGATTCCCTTATCCAGAATGGTTAGCAAACGGAATTTTGTTAATTCCTTTGCTATAAACTCAAAAGATCGGAGAAGTGCCATAAATGGATTAAAACTTGCGGAAGGTGGAATGAACATCTAAATGTCAATGCATCATGCATGATTGCGGATTTAGGGTTTGTTTACCCACCTTAGTTACTGCGTTGCTAGGGTGTGTGTAGCCTATTTCATAACCTGGAAAAGTATAATTTACATTATAAATAATTTACATTATAACAGAAGTGAGGGTGTGACATCCTCTTTTAAACCAATCATTTTCAAACTATCTTTTAAAATCTTTCGAACCAGATGTCCTATGAATAAAACAAGATAATTTGAAACAACTTCTTCACAGTTCTGTTTTCCATTTCTCCTGTCCTCCATTATACAAAACTGACATGCGTAACCTCTATCCCAATCCTTTAAATCAATCAAAACTGCACGGAAAGTAACGTACATCACATTTAG
>JAIGNY010001420.1:62500-190000 GCA_020152595.1 Chiridota heheva | reverse complement strand
TGCATATTAATGAAATTCAAACTTTTTACATCATGAACAAGTACACACCAGCTAACATCATAGTTATACCAAATATATGAAACAAAACAGATATACAGTAGAAAAAATATGAACATTTCAAGATTTTTACATTAATCCCTGCCTACTCAATAACATGCAGGACATCACCATCAAAAACAATAGGACACATCTAAAGACCAATGGCTATCTGTGTATGGAATATGATATGAATCATGTTCTTGAAGAGATCGGATATTGAGATGGAGGGGGAGAGGTGTGATCTGGAGTTCAGGTATAAGGGACAGGTTTAAGAGGATATGCTTGATCAAGCGATCTGTGTTGCATGTAGGGCAGAGAGGAGCTGGGGAGCCGGAAAGTAGGTGAGAGTGGGTGACAAAGGTGTGGCTGAGGCGGATGCGGGTGATTACAGTGTCCTTCCTGCAGTTGAAATGAATGAGAACAGTTTTGTCTTTTGAGAAATTGAAGCCATTGGTGTCACTCCAGTGAGCTAAGTTATCCAGGCATTTTGGAAAAAAATTTTGAAGGGTTTGGAAGCATGGGGAGGACGAAAAAATGGCAAAATCATTGACATAGAGAGCACACTTGATGTTAGGGAGAGGGAGCTTTGGTGATGCTGTTAATTTTGAAGATAAAAATAGTTGGGGAAAGAAAACTGCCTTGGGGGACACCCAGGTGTTGGGTATACCTTTGTGAGTAGGTGTTATCTATGTGCAACCTGAAATGGCAAGAATGGAGATGGTTTTGGCTGGAGATAGTTCTGGCTGAAGGTTAGAAGGAGACCTCTGGGACCAGGGGAGTGTAGGTCCCTGAGGATACAATACTGCCAGGTGGTGTCAAAGGCCTTTTCGAGGTCAAAGAAGATGGACATTGTGGTGATTTCTCATAAAGGCTTCATGAACATAAGTGTCTAGTTTGAGGAGATGGTCCAGGCAATTACTGTTTCTCCTGAAACCATTTTGAGATGAGGAGAGGATGAAGTTCTTCTCAAGGTACCAGCAAAGTCAATAATTGACTATACATACCCATTAAGTCTAAACATCGCAATACATTTTGTGTCTTAAGCTCCAACAAAATATAATATCTTTTGGGGGTGTATATTGCTCACAACAGAAAGCACAATCCAGCACAAGCAATTAGCAATTACACCATGGATTTCCACACACTTTACCTCACTTTCCATGGTCATAATCTGACATTGATAGTAAACAATTTCACTGCAGCTGCACTGACTTTTACACTAAATACAAGGACAAAAGTATTCCCCTGTGGTCATTGTGTTTGGCTTAAAGTAATAACTTACAAATAGGATGGTATTTAACAGTGAAGGTTTTGTTTGTTTATTGATTATGAGGAGTGATTTTAAGTGATGTTTTTGTTCAACCTTGAAGGCTTTGAGGATTTGGGACTAAAAATCCATTGCTACAGATTTTCATTATGTATTATCTTGCAGAGGCAGGACGTGAGAGCAATGGGCCAATAGTTATTGGAAATGGATCTGTCTTTGTTAGGTTTAGGGATGTGGATAATGATGGCCTCTCTCCAAATGTTGGGAAAAGGTTTAGAGGACTACAGGTGGTTGTAAATCTTGAGTAAGATGTTGAGAGAAGCCCTGGGAAGGTTTTTGAGGAGATTATAGTGAATGCCGTTGGGCCTTGGGAAGATGATTCCAGAATTTTTAGGGTGGAGGAGAGCTCGGAGTAGGTGAACAGAAGGTTGTAGTTTACATGAGTGTTAGACTGAAAGTTAAGAAAAAAAAATTCTCACCCTCAATTTTCAGGCTATGAAAGGAGTGGGAAAGACTCCAATTGGAGGAGGTTTCGGCAAAAGTGGAGGCTAAGCAGTCGGAGATGTCGCTGAGGTCGGTAATTTTGGTGTTGTTATGGATGGGGTGAGAGATATTGTTGAAGGTGCTTTTCCATTTGAAGTTTCGGATCATGTACCAGACTTTGGAGGGGGCGGTCTGGAGATCCAAGGAGGAGACTAGGTTTCCCAGGATATATTTTTGCTGAGTTTGATGGTCTTCCTGGCTGTGGCTCTGAGAATGCAGAAGTTGTCCAGGTTTGGGGGAGATGGGTGGGTTTTAAAGAGACAGAGGGCTTTGTTTTTAAGAGAGATTGCTTTTTTGCAATCAGTAGTGAACCACGATTGAAAGTTTTTCGGGGTGAAGGAGAAAGTGAGGATTTAAAAATTGGCGATTTCCAGAACCTTGGAAGTGAATAGAGAAGGGGTTGACAATGAGAAGGATATCATTGGTGATGGAGATGTTGCATATTAAACTGGAGTAAATATTCCAATCTGTGTGCAGGAATTTTCAGTTTGTAGGGAAAGTATGTGTCGAGGAGGGGAGGGAGGAGATGAGGATGGGGAAAATGGTCACTTTCACAGAGCGAGGGGCGAACTCGCCAGTCCGAGAACCTTACAAAGAGGAAGGGGTCACAGATGAAGAGATTGATGCTGGTAAAGGCGCCTGTTCCTGGGTTTAGGTAAATGGAAGAGCCATCGTTGAGGAGGCAGAGGTTGTGATGGTTAAAAAGTTTTCAATGTGTTTACCCCTGACCCTGACTGTCGAGGAGGAGCCCCAAACTGGTTGTGAGCAATGAAGTCACCCATCAGGAAAAAGGGTTTGGGGAATTGGGAGATGAGATTGTCAAGGTCAGTGGGGAGTGGGAGTTTGGTGGGATGCAAAGGTTACAGATCCTGATGGTTTTGTGTAAGATCACGAGATGGCAGGAGGTTTGGAAATTGGAATGAATAGGGACGATGCTCCAAGGGATATCATTCCTGACATAGATAGGAGAGCCGCCAGAAGCTTTTCGGGCATTCTGGGGGTAAAGTGCAGCCCTGAGTACCCCAGAATGGGAGTGAAGTCGGTGGAGGATAAAAAGGTTTCCTGAAGGCAGATGATACTGGGCTTGAAAGTGGATATCAGAAGTTCAAGTTCCTTGAAGATGACAGAGAGTCTACAACAGTTCCATTGTATGATATCAGCGGCCATTAAAAATAGTCAGGAGGGAGGGGCCCTTGAGCGGGGCTCGGGTCCAGGGGAGGCTGACCGACGTCCATGTCTTGAAAGGGTTGTGGTGTATGAAGGGGAGGGTTAAAGGTGAAGAAAGTTCGACTAGGATGTTTCCATCATTGTTGTAAGGTGACTCGGAGGAGTTTGTGTTGGGTAGTTGGTGTTCCGAGTTGGGAAAATCTGGTTTCTGTTGGTTTTCAGAGGGGTTTTATTTAGGTTTGGCTGGAGTGGTGAGAGGTAGAAAGTAAGATTGGGGAAGGTTGGGAAGGTTTGTGTCGGATGATGGGAGATCTTTGGATGTTCTGAAGGTTGCCTTCGATTATTTGTTGGGTTGAAGTTCTTTGTTGGGGTTTATGGTCCTTAGAAGGTGGCATGTAGTTGAAATGGTTCTCTCCAGAATAAGAGTAGAGGCATATTGATGTGAGGGGCCTGAAGTGTTGGTGACGAAGAGGTAGAGGGGGAGGCAGAAATAAAGGAGGGAGGGGTAAGAGTGGCTTTCCCCGATCGAAAAGCTGGTCAATCCAGACTATGCCTGTCTGGATGCCCCTGGAAATAGTGCGGGTGTGGGTAAAGAATGGATTGTTGTTGGTGGTGGTATAGTTAATCTGGGTGAGAGCTTGGGAAAAGGTGTGGGTGTCGGGGTTAAGCTGGTTTGGGGCTTTGAAATCAAATTTTGGCAGTTGTGGCATCTGAGAGGGTTGGGTATGTAAGGGGAAAAGGGAACGTTGAAGTAATCAATGTGGATGGAGGTGGGAGGGGTGGGGGAGTTGAACGTGAGGAAGTAGATGCTGGTTTGGATGGTGGTTTTGTTGCGGGAGAGGGGGAGTTGGAGGACGTTGGTAACATCTTGTGATTTTAGTTTAATTTACTTCCTCAGAGGGACTTCCCTGAAAATCATGGCACTTGACTACCCCCCTAAAGGAATTGAGGTAGCAGTGGGAGAGGGGATGACTTGATATTAGTGTTGGCAAGGGATGTGGAGGCTAAGAGGAGTTGAATTGGGTAGAGGTGAAATATTTAACCAGGATGTCTTAAGACTTTAGGCGGCGTTTGATATGGTCAGGAGTACCAATAATACCCTGCAGGGTCTTGGTGAGTGCAAATGGGGAGAGGTTTTTGAGGCCTGGATCACCAGGGGGAAAGAGACAATGATGAATTTTGGGCATGGTGGGGGGGGGTGGTGGGAATTGTAGCAAAGGGGGGAGGGGAGGAATGGGAGGAAAATGAGACTGAAGGGGAGAGGATGGCCTTTTGAGGAGTTTCTGTGTGTGTGTGTGGAGGGTTGAATTAGAGTTTCAGGTTTTGATGTGTCCATGATGATGGAAATGAAAAATAAATAGATGGAAGGGGGGTGAAAAGGAGGCAGCAAGTGCCCCAATAGTAGAGGACAACAGGAGAAGGAATGGGGTGAGGTTTAAGGGGCGGGGAGGGGGGGGAGGCTTACTAGAGACCATAAGTTTGATCATTTTTCATTTGCTGACTTAAATGACAGGGCAGACTCAATTTCAAATTGTACTCCAAAGTTAATTTAAAATGGAGCATATTTGAAGCAGAACCCTCTTTGATCTTAATATTAAAAAATAAAGCATCGGAATGAATGGTCCAAATAATTTCACTAGCAGATTTCTTTAAATGTCTTAGCACAGTTTTAAGTAAGATAAAATGTCAAATATGGATGTTAAAATGGGTGTTAAACTAATTAATGGCATATTACATCAAAAATGAAGGAAACAAATGACTGCACAAGATGCACTCATTGTGACAATGTAAAAAATGGATAAAAAAATGCATCATCTTGCTTGATTGACTCAGATCAAAAGAGTCCAGGACTCGTGCCAACAGTTGAACAAGGGCGCTGCCATTTCAAAAGGGCAAAAACTCCATCCAAAAAATCTAAAAATATTAGAATACAATTTCATACATGTAAATGGAAATGATAAATGTCAATGGAAATTTGAAAGCAATCCCGAAAACAAAAGTTACAGCCATGAAGATTGACCGATTGATGAAACTTGATGGCATGGCAACAGTAAAGGTCCAATTGTACTTAGATAATTTAAAAATAAATTTCAATTCAAAACCCATGCTTTGTTCCTTAGTGTAACTTTCATTTGAGGGTATTAGGGGCACTCCCCTTTAACACACACACTTTTTTCCAAATTTGTATCTTTTGTATGGTAATTTTTTGCATCTTGGCATGATTTTGTGGTTTTGCCTAACCACTTTCGGTAGGCAAATCTCGCCCATGCTTTCATCCACTCATTTCTAAAGGAGCTGCTTGATGCCTCTTTGTTTAGATTGAGAAACAGTTGCAGGCATAACTGGAGCAAATATATAATCAATGGTCTTAATATTAGAAAATCAAGAACAAAAAGAAGGTCATTTTGAACAAAATTAATTACTGGTTGACAAGCCAGCAATGAATCTTTCCAATCTCTTTCTCTTTTTGCAAGGTAAAGTTTCTCAGTAAGGTCTTGGTAAAGGTGGATAAAGTGACAATTTCTGCAGGAGACAAAACATGACAAAACCTTTGCTACCCTATGATCAATGATTGAATTCAGCAAGTTTCGAAAAATTATTCAAAGGTCAACAATTTAATTCACTTGATTGGATATCTGGGAACTTCATGACCTGAGATTATCAGACCGCATAGTAACTGCGCGCCACTGGAGTGAAAACAAAGCGATCAGCTGTGTTTGCTTATATGCCATGCATAGCATGATAGGCCAGAGTTTCAATAACTTTGCATTTTTTTTTTTAAAATATTGACTAATCAATGTTCCAACTTATGTCTCCAATTCTTTGAGACAATGTATGATGATCGATTCGGGATATGTGGCCTTGCTCTGTTGAATTTTCGGTAAAAATCTATAACTGTATTAATCAATTCAAACTTTCCGTGACTGACCCAAATTTCAATCATGTGTGTTCAACATGCCTACATTGAAATACCCAGCAGGTTTACCAGTACAATGTCCGATTGTCCGTAAAAATTGATAAAAACTTCAATTAATTGTTTTACTTAATTGCACAATCAACTATCAAAGCATCTAATTAATGAAAATAGAGTTAAAATAACAATTGGTAATCATGAAATATTTGTCAACTTTGCATACCACATGCAGACACACACAGACTTGCCATTCGTGTAACGCGCAAAGCTTTGTTTTCACTCCAGCAAATGAAGTCATCTTGGATGTGATGTGGCACTGACCAAGTGAATACAGCTGTAAAGTCCTATATTTCCCAAAACAGGTAGATGTCTGTTTATTAAATGTTGCCCTCACCTGAGCTAAAAGATTCAGAAAAGATGGCAAAACATGAAAGAACAGATTGGATGTACTACAGGAGCATAGCTGTGTAGAAGACTTAAAAGACACAAAGATCAAAAATAGCACTAAAGAAATGAAATTGTACTAAGATAACATAAACACAAAGGTAAATACTGTCATGGTTTGCATGCCCATGCAAATTGACACCCATATCATATGACCCAGCCAATTATAAAAATGCATCTCATCTCACTAAGTCCCACATGGCATTCCATGTCCCACGTGGCATCTTACCCTATGTCCCACATGACATCCCATCCCATCCCTTGTCCCACATTGCATTCCACCATATCTCCCACATGGCATTCTACCAAATCTCCCACATGGCATTCCACCAAATCTCCCACATGGCATCCCACCCCATATCCCACATGACATCCCATCCCTTGTCCCATATAGCATTCCACCATATCTTCTACATGGCATTCTACCATGTCCCACATTGCATTCCACCATATGTCCCATGTGGCATTCCACCATATGTCCCACATGGCATCCAATCCTATGATCCACATGGCATTCCACCCTATGACCCACATGGCATCCCACCCTATATCCCACATGGATCCCATCCAATGTCCCAAATGACATCCCACCCCATGTCCCACATGACATCCCATCCAATCCCTTGTATCCCATGGCATTCCACCATATGTCCCACATGGCATTCCACCATATGTCCCATCCCACCCTATGACCCATCCCCTCCCTGTGTCCCACATGGCAGCATCTCTCCCTATATCCCCCATGGCATCCCACCTTATGTCCCGTATTAGTGGCTTCCCACCTGATGTCCCACATGGCATCCCACCTTATGTCCCACATTGGATCCCACCATATGTTCCAAATGGTATCCTTCCCAATGTCCCAATGATATCCTACTTTATAATCCACATGGCATCACATTCCATGTCCCCATAGCCTCCCACCCTATGTCACACATGGCATCCCAACCTATATCACACTCTTGTGTTACTCGTGGCATCCCATCCCATGTCCTACATGGCATTCAACCTCATGTCCCACATGACATCCCATGTCCCACATGACATCCCATGGCATTCCACCCTATGTCCTGCATGGCATTCCATCATATATCCTACATGGCATCCCACCCTGTTCCACATGGCATCCCACCCCAAGTCCCATATACATCCCATAGGCTCCATAAAGTCTCGTTCTAGCTATCACAGTCCCCGATTGAGCACAATATGTATGAAAGTCTGTCAGTTATAATAAATTATATGCAAATGAACTGTTGAATAAGAACAAATGAAGGAGTCGAATAATCATGCCTGATATAGCCCATGGTGCATACCACATGCTATATATTCTATCATATGTCCTGCATGGCCCCTATCCAAGTCCCATAAGTCATCCATCCCTATGTCCATATGCAGTTGCATCCTGTCACACTCCCTGACAGAGCATACTAAGTAAAAAAAGTCTTGTCACTTTATACAGTGTAGCAACTTTATGCAAATAAACACAATAATAAAGGCGGAGTTTAATAATCATGCCTGATACAGCCATTGGTGCACAAATATTTTGAAGAGTTTAAGGTTTTAAATCTCCAGTGTTATGAGAGACACTTGAGGATCTCTGAAGAATTTTGGGAAATTATATCATCTTACAGTTATCTTTGAAGAAAATATCAAATATTTTGTAGACTTCTTAAGAAAACTAATCTTCAACCTGTCCTAATGAGTCTCGGAAAAACTTTAACATTTTATAAGGAAATTCCAGCCATCTATAAGGATATCTGAAAAACTTTAACTTTTTCTGAGGAAGTCTGAGTACCTTTAACATTTTCTAAAGAATTCTCAAAAAACTTTAACATTAACATTGAGGAAATCTCAGTCAAAACTGTGGACAGCCGGCCGGAGGAAATCGCCATTACATAGGTTTTGCATTATGCTTTGTATGCTCACCAAAAATGAATTTCTACCCCAAAACAGCTTTTCTGTCGTGGCCCTCAGGACACGACAGGTCTAGTAATGTAAACTCCATGCTCAAAGCAGTCATCATTGAATTGAGAACTATATTTAAAATTTTATTAAATGAAAAGAATATTGACTTCAAATTAAGTGCTATTTATTGAAGGTTGTATTTTAATGGTTACTATGCTACAATCAATTTCAGCAATGCTAATTATAGCAATTTATGAAGTTGTTTTTCTTCGCAAAAGTCATGTAAATTGGCAATAGTGAGGAATGTAGATGAAAACTGCTGGTGCCAATCCAATATTTTGATAGCCAGGTCTAAAAAGTGATATAAAGAATGGTATTATTTAGACATTTTTACTGTTTCTGAAACATAAAAGAAAATATTTATTACACCAAAATATTTTTTGAAGAGTCACAAAGAGATAGTGAAGGAGAATAATATTATTTAAAATTTGAAATGAACGAGACTAGTCTCACCGGACATAGTGAGATAAATACCTCACTCGATAGCCTGAGGCACTACATGCTAGGCAATACTTGTATAGGAGCCATGCATTGGCTATAGCGTATTATCGTAATAAGGTCAGAACACCAGAACACCAGATGCAGTTCTGAAACTTAAAGAACACTTAAGATATTGTTAGCATCCATCACGTACACACTGTAATCTTGCAACCTGTCAAATTCGGTGTGGATAGAATTTATTTCAGGAGAACCAAGTTGCAGATCATCTGTATTCATTGTATCTCTTCTATTTTATAATGAATAAATTAAAACCTACATAACTCTTTCTTTAAGGGTCATGTCTAACTTTTCGCTTTTAAGGGGGCTTAAGCTCCCCCCCCCCCCCCTTCCCCCAACAAATAATAATAATACAAACACTGAATGCCGTTTTCAGATTAGGGAGGACTGTGTGAAAGTGTGACATTATTAACATAAAATTGAAGGGAAATGCGTAAAGAAGTTGTAAATTTTGTTCAATTTTTGCAACACTTCCCTGAGAATTTCTCGAATTGACAGCTTGCTTTACTAGAGAATTCCCGGAAATTGAAGAAGATTTAACCAAAAAGCTTCTAGGTCTTTGTGATTTCACAAAAATGAAGGAAATTTCCCCCAAAATAAAGGAGATTTCCCAAAAACTGACAAAGATTTCCTTAAAATTCATTAAATTTGGGCAGAAGTTGAATTATTATTATTTTTTTAGGAGAGGGGCTATGATAATTTAGGCGGCGAAGCCCCGCCCCCTTAATACATGCCACTGCTTTCTTTATTACTATCCATACAAAAAAATTAAATGCCACGACAGCCTTTTTTAAAGGGTCTTCTTAATCCCCTTTGTGTTATTTTCATCCCACTCATTTTTAAATGCCTGTTTTTTTGTATTATTTTTTTTGTATCATTATTATTTTTTAATGAAGATTTAAAAACAGTTGCACACTATAGCTGGAGCAAATGAAAGATCAATGGATCACTTAATGTAATCAAAATTTCAACTGAAGTTGTATATGATACAAATAAGTTGTTATGTCAGTCTTAATATCAGAAAAACAAAAACAGAAAGAAAGTCATCAGCGTTATTCTGTCCAAGTTTGTAACTTGACCAATGGCTACAATTGAAAACAGCATTCCCCAACAGATTTCCTTTATATTTCTACACGAATCATCATCTTCGGTAGCTATTAGTTGCTTCCTCTGAAACTCATCTGACACATATGACCTAGCTCTTAAAGAACACTAAATAAATGTTAACGAATGACAGTGCATCTTCATATTAAAGCTTTTTCGTCTATAAAGTCATTCACATAAGCTCTAAGAATTTAATAATTCTAGAAAATGTCAAACAATGTCCTTCTTTGGACTCATTAGACCACAAGTACACAAACATTTGGGAAACCCCCTCAATAAAAATCTATCTCTATAAAATATTCAATGTTTGTTTGTTTGATGAGGGCTTAACGGCACCACAACAGCGAGGGTCAAATTGTGCTTGAGAGGTTAGATTACTCCAGAGGTAGGAAGGAAAGAAAACAGTGAGAGAAACACAAGAACTAAAAGCCAGAAAGCTGGGATCGAGAGAGGTGGTGCATGAGTGAAAAATTCAAAGTAGAGAGAGGGGGTGGGAGAGGAGGACTAAATATGGTTGTAGAGGAAAGCATGATGAAGGAAGGAGATAATTTTATCCGGAGGGTTTTTCTGGAAGAGTTCAGCTATGGAGTTATAGGGAGCGAGGGAAGCTCTGAAAAGGTTGTACAAGGAGCAAGCAAGGAGATTTTGATGGACTGTAAGGGTGCAATGGCAATTGTTTCAGAGGTGTTGGGGGGGGGGAGCCAATAAGGAAGTGAGAGTGAGTGAGGTGGGGAGTTAGTGAGGTGGGGAGTTAGTGACGTGGAGAGTGAGTGAGGTGGAAGTGAGTGAGGTTGCTAAGACCTATTTTGAGACAGGTACTGTGAATGTTGTCGACACAGAAGAGGTTGTGGATGGTGGGTTTGATCGGAATGGTGGGCTGGAAGACGTGGAATTTGTTATCAATTTGGGAGTCCCATGAGGTTTGCCAGCGGTCAGGAACAAGGGAAGCGATAAGCGGTTTGATGTCAGAAAGAGTTTTGGGAAATGGGGTTGGAGGAGGTTGAGGGCAAGCTTAGCGGCTGCATCAGCCCTGTCATTGCCAGGGATGCCAACATGGCTGGGTACTCGGAAGAAAAGAATACTTTTCCTGCAGAGGGTGAGCGAAAGGAGTTTACGGAGGAGGAGGTGGGATGTGGGGTTATCCCATTTAAGATTTGAGTAAAGAAGTAAGGATAGCCTTCGAGTCGGAGAAGATGGCAAAGTGGCTGAGTGAGGAGTACTTAATAAAGTTGAGGGCAAGGTGGATGGCCTTGGCCTTGGCCGAGAAGATGGATGAGTAGTTTGGAAGCCCGCTACTGAGGGTGATGTCTTGGATGACGGCAGCAGCAGCTGTCTCGTTGCCTTCCTTGAGCCATCAGTATAGATGGAGGTGTAGTTTGAGAGTTGGTCTTTGATTTGGTTGTGGAGGTTGATGAAGAGGTTAGGAGGTTAGGGTGGGTTTGGGTTTTTGTAATGAGTGAAGATTCACAGGTGGATAGCAGGGAGGGGGTGGCCCAGGGAGGAAAAGTGGGTCACGAGAAGGTGCCAAGAGTGGCGGGTTGATGCCGAGTTGGAGGAGGTCTGATTTGATGCATGAGATGAAGGGAGAGGATAGGGTTTTAGTCCTATCAAAGAGGGTGGAGAATTTGGGGTACCTAATGAGGTTGTAATCAGGGTTCTGGGTGTTGGTGAGGATGGTGTTGATGTGGTTGAGGTAAGAGTTGTGAGCGACACAGTAGACAATATTGCCATAGTCAAGCTTGGCACGAATGGTGAGCCTGAAGATTTTGAGGAGAGCATGGCGGTTCGCACCCCAAGTGGTGTTGGAGAGGAGGCGGAGAATGTTGAGGGAGCTGTTGCATTTCTGTTTCAGGCTGGTGATGTGTTGCATGTAGGAGACCTTGGGGTCTAGAGGTAAACCCAGGAACTTAGTGTGGTCAACTTTAGGGATGCAATTTCCATTGAGCACGAGGTTCGGGTTGGGGTGGAGAGTGTATGCAGACTGTCTTGCCTTTGTAGAATTTAAAACTGTTATTATTGCACCAGTCTTGCAGCTGGTTGAGGCTGAGTTCGAGCCTATTTTCAAAATGAGGAAAGCTAGGAGAGAAGTAGAAGATGTTGAAGTCGTCCACATAGAGGGCATCTTGGATGTTGGGGCTAAGGTTGTCCGTGATGTCGTTAAAGCTCAGGTTGAAGAGAGTGGGGGAGAGGATTCTGCCTTGGGGGAAGCTTTCTTCTTGGGGGTAGGGGTTGAAGAGGGTGTGGCCAATACGAGCTTGGAACTGCCTGGGTAAGAGAAAGTTTTGAATAAAGATGGGGAGGTGGCCTCTGAGGTCGTTGGTGTAAAGTTTGCGGATAATGCCGTATTTCCAAGTAGTGTCAAAAAAAAACTTTCTCGAGGTCGAAAAGATGGCAATAGGTGTTCCTTTTTGCGAGGGTTTCCTGGATAGCGGTGTCGAACGTATTTAACTGGTCCAGGGTATTGCGATGTTTCCAGAAACTGCTTTGGTGAAGGGAGAGGATTTTGTTGGTCTCAAGGAACAAGTTTAGTCTCTGATTAATGATCCTTTCCATAAGTTTACAGAGACAGCAAGTGAAGGCAATGGGTTGGTAGCTGGAGGGGTTGGTACTGTCCTTCCCCGGTTTGGGAACAGGGATGATGATAGCTGTCCTCCAGATAGGTGAAAAGGAGTGTGAAGACTAAATGTGGTTGAGGATGTTGAGTAGGGTAGTGGTGGCCTTGTTGGAGAGGTGTTTCAGGAGCTGGTAGGAGATATTATCTGGGCCCTTGGATGTGCAGCCAGTGTCATGGATGACTTAGTTTAACTCAGAAAAAGTGAGAGAAGTGGTGTAGCTCTCAGTGTTGTTGGAGGAAAGGTGATACTCTGGGATTCATCGCGAGCTTTTTTGGCTTTGAAAGCGTTGGGATAGATGGTCGAGGACAAGATGTTGCTGAAAGAGGCGGCAAGGTGGTTAACGATGTCCTTTTTCAAGGTGAGAAGATTACCATTCCACAAGGGAGACTTGCCCAACCTGCTGTGAAAGCTGTTAACCATTCTCCAAATCTCCTTATTGGGGTTGTTGGTAGTGAGAGAAGAAATGAAGTTGTTCCAAGTGTTGGTTTTACTGTCCTTGATAGTGCGCCTGGCTTTGGCATGGCTGATGCAAAAGAGGTTGAGGTTGTGGGTGGTCAGGTTAGTTTTGAAGTTCCTGAGGGCCCTTTTCCTGTTCTTAATGGCGGTTTTGCAGTCATCAGTGAACCAGGGGATGAGGGGGAGCGCTTAGGGGGTTTGGAGGTTAAGGGAATGGAGCAAGTGGCGATGTTGATAAGGATGCTACCTAAGTTTGACAGGGATGCTCACCCTCGAGGAGATGGGGGAGAGGTGCGAGTCGCAGAGGTTTTCGAAAAGGGGCCAGCCGGCCTTCTCGAGGTTCCAATTGGGGATGTGGTCTGTGGGGGTTTGAAGGTGGTAGTGAATAAGAAGAGGGTAATGGTCACTACCACAGAGATCAGCAGTGACCTTCCAGCTAAAATCAAGGAAGAGGTTGGGGGAACAGATAGACAGGTCAATACAGGTGAGGGAGCCTGTGGCAGGGTGAAGGTAGGTCAGGGAGTTGGTGTTGAGCAAGGAGAGGCTGTGCTGTTGAAGAGTTTTTGACAAGCTTGCCTCTGGAGGTGATACTATTGGAGCCCCACAGGGGGTTGTGGGTGTTGAAGTCACCAAGAAGGATGAAGGGGGAGGGGAGCTGAGAGATGAGGTTGTTAAGGCTAATTGGCTGAACGTTGGCATTGGGGGGAGATAGATATTGCAAAGAGTGAAGGTTTTGTGGAGGGAGATAAACATACAGATGGCCTAAAAGTCGGTGTTTACATGAACAGGGCTGTGTGGGATATCGTGTCTAACAAGAATGGAGATACCACCACAGTCCCTGTCCGCGTCCACTTGATGTTTATGGTAGCAAGCAAAGTTGTTGAGGGAATAATGGTCAGTGGTTTTCAAGAAGGTTTTTTGTAGGCAGAAGATGACCGGGTTGAAGGTGTTGGCCAGTGGGTCAATTTCTTCAGAATTGGCTTTAAGGCTCCTGATGTTCCATTGTTTAATGTTGTGGGTGTTATTGTAATTGTTTGTGTTGCATGCCATAAGGAGGCAGGAGGTTATCTGCAGGAAGATCTTTTGGGTCTGAGTTGGCTTGTTGTTTCTTTGGATCTGTCCGCTTCTTTTGAAGCGGTTGTTTTTGAAAGATGGACGAGAATATGTTCGGTGTGTTTGGTAATTGAACAATCCATGTTCTCTTCAGTGTCATATGTGTGGATTTGGATGGTGGGCTGTTTGTTGATTGCTTGTTTGTTGGTTTGTTGGTTAGTTTAATGTTTGTTAGCCAGGTTGGTTTGAGTTTGATCTTTGATGGCAGAGGTGTTGGGTAGGGGACAGGGGTGGGGGTTAGAGAAGGAAGGTTGGGGAGAGAAGTGGTGGTGGAGGTGGTTTGGGTAATGGATGTGGTTGGGTTGTTGGCAATGGTGATGGGTTAGGACTGGATAAGAAGAGCCAGGTGAGGTATATTTGGGCATGTGAGTCAGTTTTAGTTGTGTTAGGGGGCAGTATTTCTGTTAGAGGAGACTGCGCTCGGGTAGGAAGGTTTGGTGTGGAGGGAAGCAAGGAATTGCTCTCTGGCCTCCGGGTAAGTGATGTTGGGATTAAGGGTTTTCAGTTTGGTTATCTGCTTTTCCTGAAGCCAGGTAAGGCAGTCTTTTGAGAAGAAGGGATGGTTGGCTGGGTGAGCACCATCGCAATTGGTGCAGAGTGGGGTGTTGGTGCAGGAGGCGCTGTCATGGTCCGGGACTCCACAGTTGCCACAGTGTGCTTGGCTGCAACAGGAGTTTTTCCACGGCCATACCTCTGGCACTTATGACAATGGAGGGGGATGGGAATGTAAGAGGCCACTGGGATTCTCAGGTAGCCAGCAGTAATGTGGGAGGGGAGAGTTGGTGTGGCAAACGTCAGAAAGATCGTATTGGTGGGTGTTTCGACACTGTCTCTCTTGAGGACGAGACAACGGGCTTCAGTTACGTGTTGGCAATTCAATAATGTGTTGGCATATTCAAAATGGTGTCTTTCTTTTCCTGTATTCTGAAACAAATATGGGTTTATGATATTTGAGAAAAATTATTAACAGGACAAAAATATAAGGTATACACTTTAGGGGATTGACAGTAAAAAACATGGGATTTCATATGATATGGAAGGTAAAGGGGCTTACTTAAGGATACATTAATGTAGTTGAAATGTGGGCTACAGGCAAAGATGCATATTTGCTTCAGTTTTTAATGACTTATCACATTCAATACAGTCCAGATGTTGGCTTCTTCACATGGATACAAATGCATGCACTCATTGTAACAGTTAAAAACAAACATACAGAGTAGCTAACAGTGTAATAACACTTCTTCACAAATCTCATCACTTTTAACCTATCACCTGAAAGTCACTTCAAGATTTCATCAAAATCACTTGAGAAAGGCTATATCTAAAAGGCAAAAAATCTTAAATGACAATTCTTTCAAGACCAACTTATCTTCAAGAAGGAATTATAACCATAACATTTTTAAAAAGCTAGTTTTCATCTCTTATAGCTTTTTCACTAAATGTAATCTTTAGTACTTCGTCTTTACTGCGATACAATTATCAAATTATCACAAGAATCACATACACCAATACTTTGTGTTTATTTCATTAAATAATCAATATTTTCACTTGCTAAAATATATATTTCTACGGATATCAAGGAACAGGCAAAGTTAACGTAAACAAAAATACGGAGTAAGTAAGTTTTGAATAAGCTTCCTTCATTGACGGAAATTCACATTGATTAAGAATTCCAGGAATAAAAACCTGTGATGAATATTTGGATAGACAAATGGTGGTGGTGAAAGCTCAGACATGTCTGGCTCGATTAAAATTGTCAGCTTAATTAAAATACCCTTCTATTGTGTCAAAAATCTTTCGGATGTCTACACAAAATGCTTACGTCACACACAAGGATCCGATTCAACTTTTGTCAGTTAACCTTTACTCCTCCACAATAAAAAATATAAAAAAAGTCAAAAAGAAGGCTTTATTTCCCAACAGAATAATCGAAAAAGGCTGTTACAGTTTAAAAAGTAATCAAACTTGGCAGGTAGCACAGGTAAGTACAATTCTGAAAGGTTAATATACTTAAAATATGTCACTTTAAAACCATGTGATGATGTCGTGTAAACACAATCACTGACTACAGTACAATTACCCTCTAAATTCCATCAAAATACCATAACCAATGGTGATTTTGTTAAGCTTATCAAATTGTCGGAGACTTACAATTTGACTTTGCACAAATGCCCCAAGCACAGATACTTGATCTAGTCCAAATCTCTGAATATTTGATAAAAAATAAAAAATCGATAGGTGTAATCCAATTTTGAGCAAAATTAATTACCGGTTGATAAGGCCAGAAATGTCAGAATTTCTTCCGACCTACCTCTCTTTTTGCAGGGTAAAGTTACTCGGTAAGGTGTTGTTAAAGGTGGAAGTGACCATTTCTGTAGGAGACAGAACATGACAAAACCTTTGCTATGCCACGATCCATAAATATATTTCATCAAATTTCAAGAAAATCATAAAAGGTCAACAGTTCAAAAGGGTTATGAAATCCTATATTTTCAAAAGTACTAGGTGTCTAGTAATTAAATTTTGCCCTCACCAGAGCTAAGAGATGCAGAAAAGATGGAAAAACATGAAAGAACAGATTGGATGCATAAAGCAATATCTTTCCTTAGGAGAAATGATCCGTCAATCATTCACAGTTATTGCACACATCACTTCAGGCACAACTATTTTTATCACCAGTTTGCAAACAAAATTCTCCCACTAAGACACTTATCACAGATGAGTGATTTCAATCACAAAAGTTACTCTTCGCTGGCTTCTGTAATCTTATACACACAAATAGCCTTGGGTTACTTAATTGTGGTTTGCATGGGGTTGGGAGATAAACAATCATTGTTTGGAATGGAAACAAAATACACTGAACAGGAAGTTGGGTTGGTAATTGCCATACCTGAGTTTTCAGGATTAACTCAGGTGCCGGGTGAGAGTAGGCTTAAAGAGAAACTTTTCGGCATGGTACTACAGGATGTACTACAGGAGCATTGCTTTGTAGAAAAGACACAAAGTTCAAAAACAATGTCTCCAAACTGGGTCTATTGTTTCTATTCATAATTTTACAAAGCATGTTTACAGACTGAACATCACTTATCCTCCATTTTAATGCACAACTACAAATCTTGAGTGTCTGAAGTAAGAGGTCAGATATGTAAATACTTCATTTCATCACCCTCAAGGATAACTATAAGTGTTAGAAATGACTTCTGAAAAAGACATATAAAAGGCATACGAGTGATTTATGACACCCTGAAGTAACATAATCAACCTGCTTCTAAATGCCTGGTTTGTAGATGGACCTGAGACTTGAAGGTTACAAGAGAGGAAAAGATTAAGTAGGGCAATGGCTACTCGAGGTCACCAAAAGAATCGCATGGGAGACTAAACTCAAAAATGTGCAAGATCAAACACTTCTGGATTTTGTTAACAATTTGGCTGATTTAGATTACATTTTTGCATGTCATATCATATCTAGCCCCCTTTCTTGGATTCATGCACTGTAATGACCGTCTCATCCTTTCTAAATCCCTGTCTAAGGGCCCCTGGAGGATAAACCCCCAAACAACTCCCACCCCTCTCAGATAACTTTGCTAATTCAACAATCATGTCGGAAAGGGAACTTATTATAATAGGAAAGAACTTAAGCAACTAATAATTCATCTCTGAACAGTTTTCTAACTGATAACCTGTTATAGTGTAATCAGAAAACACAAGAGAACCACAGGGAAAAAAAAGGAGCCGTTGAAAGTAATGTAAAAAGAGTGACAAGAACAAGAGAACCACAGGGAAAGAAGAGGAGCCATTGAAAGTAATGTAAAAAGAGTGACAAGAACAAGAGAACCACAGGGAAAGAAGCGGGAGCCATTGAAAGTAATGTAAAAGAACAAGAGAACCACAGGGAAAGAAGGGAGCCAAGAAATGTAAAAGAGAAACAAGAGAACCACAGGGAAAGAAGCGGGAGCCATTGAAAGTAATGTAAAAAGAGTGACAAGAACAAGAGAACCACAGGGAAAGAAAAGGAGCCATTGAAAGTAATGTAAAAAGAGTGACAAGAACAAGAGAACCACAGGGAAAGAGGAGGAGCCATTGAAAGTAATGTAAAAAGAGTGACAAGAACAAGAGAACCACAGGGAAAAGGCAGGCGCCATTGAAAGTAATGTAAAAAGAGTGACAAGAACAAGAGAACCACAGGGAAAAGGCAGGCGCCATTGAAAGTAATGTAAAAAGAGTGACAAGAACAAGAGAACCACAGGGAAAGAAAAGGAGCCATTGAAAGTAATGTAAAAAGAGTGACAAGAACAAGAGAACCACAGGGAAAGAAGCGGGAGCCATTGAAAGTAATGTAAAAAGAGTGACAAGAACAAGAGAACCACAGGGAAAGAAAAGGAGCCATTGAAAGTAATGTAAAAAGAGTGACAAGAACAAGAGAACCACAGGGAAAGAGGAGGAGCCATTGAAAGTAATGTAAAAAGAGTGACAAGAACAAGAGAACCACAGGGAAAGAAAAGGAGCCATTGAAAGTAATGTAAAAAGAGTGACAAGAACAAGAGAACCACAGGGAAAGAAGCGGGAGCCATTGAAAGTAATGTAAAAAGAGTGACAAGAACAAGAGAACCACAGGGAAAGAAAAGGAGCCATTGAAAGTAATGTAAAAAGAGTGACAAGAACAAGAGAACCACAGGGAAAGAAGCGGGAGCCATTGAAAGTAATGTAAAAGAGTGACAAGAACAAGAGAACCACAGGGAAAGAAAAGGAGCCATTGAAAGTAATGTAAAAAGAGTGACAAGAACAAGAGAACCACAGGGAAAGAAGTGGGAGCCATTGAAAGTAATGTAAAAAGAGTGACAAGAACAAGAGAACCACAGGGAAAGAAAAGGAGCCATTGAAAGTAATGTAAAAAGAGTGACAAGAACAAGAGAACCACAGGGAAAGGAGAGGAGCCATTGAAAGTAATGTAAAAAGAGTGACAAGAACAAGAGAACCACAGGGAAAAGGCAGGCGCCATTGAAAGTAATGTAAAAAGTGTGACAAGAAAACACAAGAGAACCCCAGGGAAAGGAGAGGAGCCATTGAAAGTAATGTAAAAAGAGTGACAAGAACAAGAGAACCACAGGAAAAGAAGCAGGCGCCATTGAAAGTAATGTAAACAGATGAAAACTTTCTTCACCTTCAGGTCATTGGGAAATAGGACAACTTCACCAAAAATGTAATGCTTGAGTAAGAGTGCTTGAGGTGTTGTCTGGCTTCAATGAACAAAACAAAAGAGAGCTCATTTCACTTTTGTTTTAATTTTGTAATAGAGGTGAAAATTCATTGCAGAGTACTTAGTTCATTGAAGGTCTATGGTCTACCCATAGAAGCAATTTTAGCGGAATTCCTTTAAAATCAATGGAATTTATGAAAATAGCAACACATTTCATTAGCTAAAATTGCCCATTTTGCAGCTTTATAAATTTTCAGTCTTTAATTTGCAAATTTGTCAAATGTATCATTAGGAAATATGCTCTTATTTCCTGATGCTAATCTTTATCATTTGATCATCAGTCACAAATCTTTGAAAAAAAGAAGCAAATTCTGGCAAAGAGTTTTTTAATCTTAACCATACCCGAAATCAAATTTAAGTTAGAATAGATATTCCCAGAGAAGAGGGAGGGGGAAACATACTAAAAGTGGTAGGGGTATGCAGCCCACCAACCGAAAAACATACCCGCAATATAACATATTTTTTTGGTAACTGCAGTATGAAATTATACAATTTTGATACCCGCAGCATAAAAGAAGTCAATTTTGATACCTGCAGTATGAGTAAAGTATTCAACGAAAATATTGTAAAAATGGACCATCAGTACAAAATTAACACAGTAAAACCTCATTTTATGGGACCTGCACTACAAAAATGATGAAAAAATACAACTTCTTTTACTAAAAAATACAAATAACAAACATTAATTTTAGTACAATTTCTTTAATATATATTTTTTATAGTAAAAAAGACACCTGCACTACAAAAAAGGTGGAAAAAAGGCACCTGCTCTGGCAGGACATATATATATACCTCACACATGGAAGTGCTCCCCCTTCCCTTTTGTTTTCCTCCTGAAGATATTCCAGTCAGTTTTATGACTGAAATTTAGGACAGAAAGTTCAAAGAATTATATTCATATCTTGAGCTATCATTCACTCATACATCACAAATCTTAAACATATTTCAAAATCCTTTAAAATTTTGAAAGTTGTTTCTTCACCACTACAAAAATTTCTTTCAAACTTCAAAAACTCCTACAATAAAAATTCCATGTTTTAATAAAAGGGTAGTAAACTAAAAACATCAATTTTTCTCTTTATTTCACACTGACTGACATCCTCAAAATCAAACAATTCTACATATTTCTTAATTATATGTAAGCAGTAAATATAGTATATAGAAAGCATAGGTGGTTTATGTCCCAACGAGGGATCTCCAACCAGTGCTCCACGACTGGTTAATAAAACGGCCGTGGGCGTCTTGATGTAAATACTCCAATGGAGGTCTGTTGGGACGTTATAAACCTTGGTGAACCAACCTACCAAGGAAAAACTTAAGATCAAACAATGACACTCTTATAGTGTCGGATCCTCTGGTGTCTAGCTGCATCTTGTAAGAGGAATAAACTCCCTTTATCTATCAGACTGTCACCTTCTGTTAATACTCTTATGAAAGCCTTGAAAACCAATCTTTTTGTGTAAACTTATACTTTTCTAAAACTGTTTATTTCCTTTGTTCATTTATCAATTTACGTAAAATGTTTATATCATGTTTTATTTCTCTTTGTATATTCTAAGCACTTTGATCAACTTTCTAATGGAACACAGGGCACATTAAATGCGTGATGCTATGTAATGTATCAAAGTAATGCACCTGTTATTTCTATCAATCTTAGCTTCGCTTCCAGATTTCTGCTCCGTGACCTTGAGCATGGAAGAGTTGGCGTGACAATGGTCCAGACAAATCATTATTTAATTCAGAATCCCATGAAATAAATCTCTAACAATTTAAAATGATGTTGACAAATCTAACCTTTTAAAACTACCCTTAATTCATTCAGAGTTGAATAATCTTTTGATATGTTCAAAGGGCTCTGGTGGGTTGATGGACTTTAATGACACTACGACAACCATTTTCAAAAGGCTCTGAATTCATTTTAATCATATATTATACTGAACATCACAACATTCTTCTTTTATAAAAATTATCCCTTTTTATCACAACGTTTAAATCTAAATTATAAATATGTTGTTTCTTTTTCAAATGAAAAACAATACATGACTTGTTCTTTTGACAGCCTATTGTAAAATCACTAAGCAATCTCAGAGTTACATTGGTATTACACAAGGTTTGATAATATTGATACATCAAGACTAATAAATTTAATAAAAATGTTGTCTTTTTTGTGGAAAACCAGCCACATTTAATGAAGATCGATTTGATAAAGGACTTCACTGTTTTTCAATGTGTGTAATAATATCTACAATATAAGATATTATGCAGATGAATAAAGGCAGGGGCATAGGAAGGGTCTCTCTTCTCGGAAGAGGGGGGGGCAAAATCCAAAACAATTCTGCTGACAAGTGGAAAATTGCACTAGTACATCAAGTTTCCATCAATAATTGCTGTGAATCTGGAAATCCTCTTCAATTTCTGAGAAATTTCCTTCATTTTTGAAAAAGTTCCTTCACTCTTGAAAATTTTTCCTCATCTTCAATGAATTTTCTTCAATTTCAAAAAATTGTGGCCAGTTTTCAGGAAATATTTGACCTGTTTTAGGGATTCTTTGACCAGTTTTCGGGCAATTTTGCCCAATTTTGGAGAAAATGTAGGCAAAATATCCAACAGTTTTAGCAAATTTGTCAATTTTATTTTAATAATTTTCCAAATTCATCTCCCAACTGGGCAGAAAGCAACTAGCCGGGAAGGTGAAATCTGCTCAGAGGTCAGCTTGCCCCCTTCCCCCCCCCCCTCTGCCCCCACCGCTTCCTACGCCTCTAAATAGAAGTAAGGTTAAAGGGTCACTATGCTGGAAAGTGAAGTCAACTTTTGAAATAAGAAAAGTCTTTTCCTGACCTCTATCCATTCATGTTAAGAACTCACATTGTTCAAAAATGTATTTAATACTCATAACAAACATCTATGGTTCTTGCTCATCCAATAAGAGGTTGACTTTCAAAGAGTGCTATATTCTGCAACATTAGGCAGGCCTGGCTAAAAACCCAACAGGGCAAATGTACAATTAGAAGTTTAAACAAAGACTAAAAATGCGAGCGGGCTAGTCAATCTATTCCACACCAGGCAAGCGTTGGCCACAGTTGGCCAGGCAACACATCTATACTGTCTGCATTGGTTGCTGAAGGAGGTTGCCTGTTCCAATCACGAATGGTCCTAGGGCTGTAGGGAGGTATAATGTTCTGTGGACATCTCTCCTTGATGCTGGAATCTGGAAAATCACCTAGTTCTGGAGTCTCTCCTTATCAGATAGAGCTCTGATGGTATCGCTATACTATCTGGTGCTGGATGTTATATTGGTTCATTTAAATATTCATATCAAAGCTTATCAATATTGCCGCATACAAGAACCAGAACCAAAAGGTTTTGTGGTTCTAATGTTTCTTTTTCATAGGCTGATTTATTTGCAAAATTTGTTCTTACTGTCATGTCACTGCATATCATAAAATATTTGTTTCAGGATATTTATTAATAAACCACACCCACCATGCTGACAACATTAGCAATTTGCACAATAATTAACAACATTATCGTAGCAAGTATGATGCAAAAACGATTGCTCATTTATCCTATTGCAAGAATTTGTCAGTAAGCCCCACCTACTCATTTATATTCACTACCACAACTTTAGGACCTATGTGCAGATCGTGACCCATCTGTGTACCTGTTATAGAATAAATCTGATGTATCGTTCATGGGGTACGGTATGGTATTTCTTATCATTTAGCACTTTCACATTAAGCCATGACCACCATGCATATCAATGACACCTGTTGATAACATAAGCATGTACACAATAACCAACAAAATTATCATGCCCAGTATGATCTAAAACGGACATACAATTGTTCAGTTATCACTTTTTTCAAAATTTTCATTTTAAGCCTCTCCCACCTATTAATATGCATAAAATCACTACTCAAAACATTAGGGCACATCTACAGATCATGGGCTATCTGTGTACCAAATATGATGACATGAATCCAGTTTACTGTTCTTGAAATACAGTGTTTATAAGCTCTTTTCAGCAAAATCATATTAGGCCCCACCCACTATGCATATTAATGAAATTCAATGTGTTTACATCAACAACATGTACACATCAGCTAACATCATAACTATTCCAAATATGGAACAAAACAGACATGGGGTTGTTAAAATATAAACATTTACAGATTTTTACTTTAAGCCCCACCTGCTCATTAATATGCATGATATCAATACAAAAACAATAGGGCACATCTACAGACCATAGGCTACTTGAGATACTGTGTTTACAAGCTCTTTTCAACAAAATGATGTTAAGCCCCGCCCACTATGCATATTAATGAAATTCAACATTTCCACATCATAAAGATGTACACAATAGCTAACGTCATAAGTACACCAATTATGAAACAAAACAGGCATGTGATTGTTAAAATATAAACATTTCAAGATTTGTACATTAAGCCCCGCCTACTCATTAATATGCATCATATTAAAACTAAAAACATTTGGGCACATCTACAGACCACGGGCAATCTGTGTACTAATTATGGCATGAATTCAGTTTACCATTCCTGAGATACCATGCTAACAAGGTCTTTTTAGAAAAATCAAATTAAGCAACACAAATAGCAACACATTTCAATGGCTAAATTTGGCCATTTTGCAGCATTCTTTAACTCTGTCACCTCAAAAAAAAGTTTCTTGCATTTATATGAAACAAATCTGAACACAATAAAATATGTAATTTAGCTCACACCAATGGACTGCCATTTGTTTCGGTTAAAGCATAATGATGACTTAGGTCAACATGTAATAGCTACATGTAATGGTAGCTCAATAAAGGTTAAACTGCCATCCCGACTTGCTTTGGAGATGTTAGATTAAAATCTAGGTCTGAAAACAAGGCTAAAAATAGACCATAGGCTAATGAATAGACCTTGGGCTAGTGAATAGACCATGAGCTAATGAATAGACCATGGGCTAGTGAATAGACCATGAGCTAATAGATAAACCATGGGCTAATGAATAGACCATGGGCTAATGAATAGACCATGGGCTAATGAACAGACCATGGGCTAATGAATAGACCATGGGCTAATGAATAGACCATGGGCTTATGAATAAACCATGGGCTAATGAATAGACCATGGGCTAATGAATAGACCATGGGCTAATGAATAGACCATGGGCTTATGAATAAACCATGGGCTTATGAATAGACCATGGGCTAATGAATAGACCATGGGCTAATGAATAGACCATGGGCTAATGAATAGACCATGGGCTAATGAATAGACCATGGGCTAATGAATAGACCATGGGCTAATGAATAGACCATGGGCTAATGAATAGACCATGGGCTAATAAATAAATAGACCATGGGCTAATGAATAGACCGTGGGCTATGAATAGACCGTGGGCTAATGAATAGACCATGGGCTAATGAATAGACCATGGGCTATCAGACAATGATGGATAAGAGATGTTTCTGTATCTAGCTTTGCAAAGGGTCTGGCGAGATGTTATTTTCGCTATTATCATTACTTAATAGGAAAGTAAAATACTTTTGTCCCTAGCGCCCATGCATGGTGGCTCTCCACTCGCCCGGAAAAGACTTGACTTCTATAAGGTAGCAGTGTGTAATTAGAATAACTTACCTGCTCCACATATGATACTGAGATATTCATTTCCATGGCAAGATGAATTTTGTGCCTTTGGATATAGCGTGCAGTCTAAGATGCTGTTTTCCTCTCCCATACAATGGCTACTAGAGTCAAATACAATGCCAACTCCTGAATCCAATGAAGCTTTTCCCACAAAGACACATTCCTGAGATCCTATCTGTTGGCATGCTACTTTGCATTCTGGGTACTTCCAAGTAGTACTAGCTCCACAAAAAGTGCCCCATTCATCTTGAGAACTGCACCGTATTCTTAATATATCATCTACACCTGTGGTAATCTCCAAATTGCTTGCATCTGTAAATAAAGAAACAAATTTGTTTGCCATGAATTAAAATAATATAAGATAATGCTGCAACTTGTAAGTTTTTCATTCAGCTAATACACCAGAGCAAAAGGGTTTGAATTTCATTGAAAGAAAAGACTTACAAAAGAAATTATCAACATATTCTTGTAAATAAATTTGCATACAAATTTGCATATTGATGCCTGAGATTTCAAGTTTTAACTGATTTTAATGAAATTTTTGCTGCTTTTATGGTTTTTAAAAGATATTAAAGCAATCAAGAAAATAAGTGTTGCCTCTTAATTTCCATAATAGAATTTCAATCCATCACACTGACCAACATGCAGCCATCAACAGTTTTTATATGAGGGAACAAAATTGTTTATCTGTCTCGTATAATAATAAGAAGGCGTTAGGCCAAGACTGTTCTGCAAGCTTGGTTAGGAAAGGCTAGAAATTCCAACTGCCCAGCGTTGTCATGCTTCAGTGCATATATACACAAAAGTGCATAGTATATATGCACTGAAGCATGACATCAATGGCCATGTTTGGGCAGTTGGAATTGTGAGCCTTTCATTAGGATACATGCAAAATATATGGGGTTTTTTCCAAATGATAATACCACTTCCTTGTTCAGGATTATAAACAAAATACAAAATCGACACCTCTTTGATTGTACTATAAATTTAGGTAACAATGCCCCCTCCCCAACCCCTTCCCCGGCAAATTGATCTCATGTTGATTTGTCCATCCATGCCCATGGTCTTCAATTAAACCATCATTTCTTGCTTTGAGCACTATTCATATTCATATATGCACTATATCTTCAACAAAATTGTGCTATAAGAAGTCTTACAGCACCACTAACATCAATTGTTTAAAGAGGGCCTCATCATCACATCTATCTATGAGAAAACTAACAACCAGCAAAGGATTAGTGGCCAGACCTGTCTATTTTGTACAATGACCAATAAGGAAAGTAATCAAATTGAGAAAGTAACCAAATAGGGAAAGTAACCACATTGAGAAAGCAGCCAAATTGAGAAAGTAACCAAATTGGGAAATTAACCACATTGGGAAAGAAACCACATTGGGTTAGTAACCAAATTGGGAAAGCACATTGGGAAAGAAACCAAATTGGGAAAGAAATTACTTGGATATCTTGTTCCATTCAAGAGATATTTACTTCAAAATGTCACATGTTGGTCTGAACATGACTGGAGGAAAAAGTTTACTTTTAGAGTGATTCAATTACATTTGCCTATTGACAATTAATTGTGATTGGCAATATCCAATTGAAATTCTATTTCAGACTGTGAATCAGTTTCTTCATCAGTTTTAGTTTTACTAGTGCTAGTATACCCAGTAGGTATGAAATACAAGTTTCTTATAACATGTAGTAATATTAAGTAAGTAATATCTTTCGAGTAATTTCTACTCTGATATCAGCCATTCTACACAAATAGACTTAACACTTAATTCATACTTTAATTTCCATTCCAATTATAAACTTTTAACATCCAAACTATCCTTAATCCCTATCATCATGAAATGCCCGCATTTCTTGCACAATCTTCCAACTCTTTTTATTCCTACTGTATTTCACTTCTTGTTATATAACTGACCTTCTGTACAAAGGAAAGCCAAAATAAAAGTTAAAGATTCCATATTAAGGACAGACTGATGCATTCCACTTGTAATAAATCCAAAGCTCCACATGATTACAGTAATGAATCAAGACGGTTAGCGTCCATTTCATTTTGATGTATTGCTCCATTAAAAAAACAATTTAATGATTCACTGACCGTTGGTGATATAGATTGTTTTTTCTTTTCACTATAGAGCTTGACAAGAGCTACATCTTTAAATTACGGGGATACCAAACTAGAAATATTGTAAAGTATATCCAAAATTTAACATCTGTATCATCATACTAGGCACAGAGTCCAGTTGTGCATTGAAAGGCCATGTACCCTCTAAGAAACATCTCAAAAATCAGGACAGACCATTTAGAATAATAGTTAGAGAGAAAAAATGTACAACAAAATATTTCTGAAACTGTGTAAAAGGTAAAATTGATGTGAACTTAAAGGAGACATAAAGTCTGATACAATCATTGTTTCATATGATAAAGGATAAAAAATGTACAACAAAAAATTTAAGAGCCTATCTTAAATTCTGAAACTGATGTAAAAGGCAAAATTGATGTGAACTTAAAGGAGACATAAAGCCTGATACAATCATAATTTCATATGATAAATAAGAATATTAACCAACTGCCAAACACAGCATGTCCAAATCTTATTCCTATCTCAAGTTATTCATCTTTGAAATCGACACATGGGGGCTGCCATTTTGTTCAATTCTGTATTAAAATATTGTGCATGATGACAAAATTTCCCCAATAGGATTATAATGTATTTCTTTATAAATGTGATTAAATTTTGTATTCCAAAATGATGTGACACAAAGTTTTAACAGTATGTTTTGATAATTTCATGTGTACACAAAAATTTCCTTGACCCTTACAAAAGAAAAAAACATTTTTCTTTAGCTAGAAAACTTGAGGTAGATTATAAAAAAAATACGAAGCATTCCAACATTTGCTGGACTGATGGCATCATAATCTGCATGTTTTGAAATCAAAATGGCAGCTCCCATGGTACTATTAAGTAGTAGTATTAAAGTTTTTAATAATTACAAAAATGTGTTAGATTGCTTCAGGAGTTATAAAACTTGGTCAGTACATTTGTTATTTTCAATTCTATTATATGAAATAAGGATTATGTCAGACTTTATGTCTCCTTTATTTATGCCCCATCTCTGTGACCAATAAATCCTAGGTGAACATTCACCAAACTGAAAGACCCTTCTTGAGTACCTCACTTATCCCCCTCCCTCCTCCCCCTTCTTCTTTTCCTGGATGCGAACCCTACATACAAGAAGCAATTTTATGATACTAACTTAAAACTACAACAAACATAGTCTGGGTAAATGGCCGTAACACTATATCATCATAAATGGTAAATGGAAGTTTAGTTTTGTTCTGTAAAGTGCAGAGAACCTTAAGATTCTGCACTATATAATGTTTGTTTGTTTGATGAGGTCTTAACGGCACCACGACAACGAAGGTCAAATTGTGCCTGAGAGGTCAGATCAATTTAGAGGTAGTAAGGAAAGAGACCAGGGGAAGAATGAGAGAAGTTCAAGAACAAAAGCCAGAAAGCTGTGATCGAGAGAGGAGGTGCATGGGTAAAACTAAAAACAGAGTAGAGAGGGGGTGGAAGAGGAGGATTAAATATGGTTGTAGAGGATGCATGCTGAAGGAAGGAGACTATTTTATCTGGAGGATTTTTTTGGAAGAACTCGGCAATTGAGTTGTGGGGAGCGAGAGAAGCTCTGGGAAGGTTGTACAGGGGCAAGCAAGGAGAACGTGTTGGATTGTAAGGATGCAGTGGCAATTGTTACAGAGGGGTTGGGGGAACCAATAAGGAGGTGGGAGTGAGTGAGGTGGGTGTGACCAATTCTAAGGCGGGTAATATGAGCGTTGTCGATCGAGAAAGGTTGTTGATGGTGGATTTGATCGGGATTGTGGGCTGAATAACATGGAGTTTGTTATCAATTTGGAAGTTCCATAAGGTTTGCCAGCGGTCACGAACAAGAGAAGCGATAAAGCGGTTTGATGTCAGAGAGGGTTTTGGGAAAAGGGGAAGGGAGGAGGTTAAGGGCAAGCTTAGCGGCTGTATCAGCCCTGTCATTGCCAGGGATGCCAACATGGCTGGGTATCCAGAAGAAAAGAACACTTTTCCTGCAGAGGGTGGGAGAAAAGAGTTTCCGGAGGAGGAGGTGGCAGGTGAGGTTATCCCATTTAAGATTGAGTAATGAAGTAAGAACAGCCTTTGAGTCAGAGAAAATGGCAAAGTGACTAAGAGGAGAGTACTCAATAAAGTTGAGGGCGAGGAGAATGGCCTTAGCCTCGGCTGAAAAGATGGATGAGTGGTCAGGAAGTCTGCTACTGAGGGTGATGTCTTGGATGATGGCAGCAGCAGCTGTCTTGTTGCCTTCCTTGGAGCCATCAGTATAGATAGAGGTGTAATTTGAGAGTTGGTCTTTGATTTGGTTGTGGAGATTGATGAAGAGATTAGGGTGAGTTTGAGTTTTGTTATAAGTGGAGAGGTCTAGGTGGACAGAAGGAAGGGGGGTGGCCCAAGGTGGAAAAGTGGGCCAGGAATAGGTGCCGAGAGTGGCGGGGTTGATGCCAAGTTGAAAGAGGTCTGATTTAATGCGTAAGCTGAAGGGGGGCGATAGGGTTTTAGTCCTATCAAAGAGGAGGAGAAATTGGGGTACCTAATGAGGTTGTAAACAGGGTTCTGAGTGTTGGTGAGGACTCTAAAAGCATAGGAGAGGCTAAGCTTTTTACATCTAAGTAGAAAGGGGGGTTCGTTGGCTTCAACATGAAGGCTAGTGATTGGGGAGGTCCTGTAGGCTCCTAGACAAAGCCTGAGGGCTTCATTTTGGATGGTGTTAATGTGGTTGAGGTATGAGTTGTGAGCGACACAGTAAACAATATTGCCATAGTCAAGCTTGGCACGAATGGTGAGCCTGAAAATTTTGAGGAGAGCATAGCGGTTCGCTCCCCAAGTAGTGTTGGAGAGCAGTCGGAGGAGGTTGAGGGAGCTATTGCATTTTAGTTTCAGGTTGGTGATGTGTGGCTTGTAGGTGAGCTTGGGGTCTAGAGTTAGACCAAGGAACTTTGTGTTTTCAACTTTAGGGATGCGATTCCCATTGAGCACAAAGTTCGGGTTGGGGTGGAGGTTGTTGAAATGACAAAAGTGCATGCAGACTGTCTTGTCTTTGGAGAATCTAAAACCGTTATTGTTGCTCCAGACTTGCAGCTGATTGAGGCTGGTTTGAAGCCTATTTTCAACAATAGGAAAGCTTGGGAGGAGTAGAAGATGGTGAAGTCATCCACGTAGAGGGTACGTTTGATGCTGGGGCCAAGGTCATTCCCGATGTCATTAATGCTCAGGTTGAAGAGAGTGGGGAGAGGATGCTGCCTTGGGGGACGCCCTCTTCTTGGGGGTGCGGCTTGGAGAGGGTGTGGCCAATACTGAACTTGGAACTGCCTGGGTGAGAGGAAGTTTTGAATAAAGATGGGGAGGTGGCCTCTGAGGCCAATGGTGTGAAGTTTCGGGTAATGCCGTATTTCCAAGTAGTGTCGAAAGCTTTCTCGAGGTCAAAAAATATGGCAATGAGGTGTTCCTTTTTGCAAAGGATTCCCGGATAGCGGTGTCGAGCGTAATTAACTGGTCTAGGGTATTGCGACGTTTTGGAAGCCGCTTTGGTGAGGAGAGAGGATTCTGTTGGTCTCGAGGAACCAGTTTAGTCTCTGATTAATGATCTTTTCCATAATTTTACAGAGACAGCAAGTAAGGGCGATGGATCGGTAGCTGGTGGGTCGGTGCTATCCTTCCCGGTTTAAGGACGGGATGACAATAGCTGTCCTCCAGATAGGGGAAAGGAGTGTGAGGACCAAATGTGGTTGAAGATGGTGAGTAGGGTAGTGGTGGCTTTGATGGGGAGGTGTTTCAGAAACTGATAGGGGATGTTATCTGGGCCCTTGGAGGTGCAGCCAGCGTCGCTGATGGCTTGGTTTAATTCAGAAAGGGTGAGAGGGTGTTGTAGCTTTCGGGTTGTCAGAGGAAAAGTGATTCTCCGGGCTTCATCGCAAGCTTTTTGATTTTGAAAGCATTGGAGTAGTTGGTCGAGGCCGAGATATTGCTGAAAGAGGCGGCGGGTGGTCAACGATGTCTTTTTTATGCGGTGAGAAGGTCTCCATTCCAAGAGATGGGAGATGGAAGATTTGCCTACTCTGCCATGGAAGCTGTTAACCATTCTCCAAATCTTCTTAGTGGGGGTGTTGGTGGTGAGAGAAGAGATAAAGTTGTTCCAAGTGTTGGTTTTACTGTCCTTGATAGTGCGTCTGGCCTTCGCACGGCTGATGCGAAAGAGGTTAAGGTTATATATAAGCAACGAGGAAGTAAGTAAGTAAATAGGCGTTTTTTAACTCCATTTACATACATGTACACAAATGATGACATCAAAGAAATTTGAGCTGAGGATTAATGATGTAAAAGAAATTTGAGGAATAGCTATTTATCCCATTATTCTTTGGGCTGCTTTAGCAATTTCAATTTATTTTAAATGAATTAGGCCACAGGCCTTTGTCACAAAGCACACAAAATAAATATGGTTGGTACAAATACACAAATCAGAAAAACCAGTCAGATATAGAACCATTTATCTCTCTATAGACTTAAATTATAACCATATTAAGTGAAAGAAAACAAGTGTTCATGTAGAGAACATGCTTCAACAAATAATTGAAACTCATTTTAGTCATTACTTATATGTTATCTACAATGCGCCGCTGAATGTGCATTGTATAGATATTGAGCGCTATAAATATATAAACATAAACATAAATGTCCATATTTATCTATGAAACTGAAATTTGATCATTGAGTTGTAATCAATTGTATCCAAGTTAAACACATAAAAATATTCTGCATGTGTAGCTATTATTTTTCATTAACGGTTATTTACTAAATGTTAAACACATCTAATGTTCATTTATGTTTTATACAGTAAATGACAGCCATATTACAGCCCAGAAGAAGTCTTCAAAATACTAAATGGTTATGATGACTCCAGAGTGTCTTATACTTCCAAACTTCTGTGACGTCTGCCATCAATTCAAGCTTTTTCTACCTAGAGCTAACTAACACTGAACTGCATCGTAAATTCTTCAGCCGTTGAAGTGTATGTTATTAGAATTCCTTACCTGACACTGTAGTTACGGCACCGAGCATCAATACTTAAAAAACCATTTAGATCAGTTTTGGAGCTTGGTGCCTTTAAGGTTTGACCATGAGCTGCCGTATATTAGTCCGTACTTTCCAAATCTACAGTTCAGGAACTAGAGGATTAACATCATATATTCAATATCATCCTAAAGTATTAAAATTGACACTGCCTGAGAGTATGATGGCATTTCACAAGTGTTGACATATAAAAAACAACATGCATGTCATAATGAAATTAAGTCAAGTTAATTTCTTTCTTTTGAAGTCAAATATTCTCACATTCATGAACAAGTAGAACAGTAATTTCATTGGAATGTAAATGGCAGTTTTGAGCAATTTTTCTGTTTTGTGCTAATTTTCAATTCTTGCATTATTTTCTATCAAATGCTTCTATTAGGGTTTAATTGTCAAAACTTTCAAATGAGTGTTGCACCCTAGGCTTACATATTAAACAATGGATAATAAGTGTGCATTGAATACAAAGATCCAGCAGGAAATAATTCATCTCACAGTTTGCATGTTCTTTTCAAAACTTGATCTCCAAAGAAAGTATAAAATGGAACAATATGGAACAATACATATAACAGAATTGATTTGTGCATATTGATTCCTAACACTGTATTAAATGGCCTATGGGTGTTGTATCTATCATCCGACAGAAACCTACAAAAACAAAACAGCTTAAACTGTGGCCTTGAGAACATACATGTCGCTACTATAAGCTAATCAGCTGCTAAATAATACAGCAATCCAGTTTAATAAATGATTTATATTCAATTTAAATAGGCAATATAATGGTAAAGAATGAGATCTTATACTGTGGAATGCAACAAATACAGCGTCAAGATGTCCCCAATTGAGCATATTTAAATGTATCTTGCAAGTGTTCCACTCAATCGTGCCTGACTGAGCATGATATTAGGTCAATTGGAGGCAAGAAAACATTTCAAACTTCCTATAAGCTTTGAAGAACTTCTGTTTCATAGAATATAAAGGACGATTTCAATAAACATTGCTCATTGCACATCACTTGATATGATACACATCAATCCAGATTATACATATCAATTGATATTATGCATATCAATTGTTATTATACATATCAATTGATATTATAGATATCAATTTATATTATACATATCACTTGATAAAATACACATCAATCCATATTATACACATCAATCCATATTATACACATCAATCCAAATTATACATATCAATTGATATTATGCATATCAATTGATATTATGCATATCAATTGATACTATGCATATCAATTGATATCATATATCAATTGATATTATGCATATCAATTGATATTATACATATCAATTGATACTATACATATCAATTGATATTAAACACATCAATTGATATGATACACATCAATTGATATTATGCATATCAATACTATACATATCAATTGATATTAAACACATCAATTGATATGATACACATCAATCCATATACACATCAATCCATATTATACATATCAATTGATATTACGCATATCCATTGATATTATGCATATTTATTGATACTATACATATCAATTGATATTATACATGTCAATTGATATTATACATATCAATTAACATTATACATATCAATTGATATTATACATATCAACTGATATTATACACATCAATTGATATTATACATATCAATTGATATCATACATATCAATTGATATCATACATATCAATTCAAATCATACATATCAATTGATATTAAACATATCAATTTATATTATACATATCAATTGATATTATACATATCAATTGATAATATACACATCAATTGATATTAACGTATCAATTGATATTATACATATCAATTGATATTATGCATATTAATTGATACTATACATATCAATTTATATTATACATGTCAATTTATATTATACATATCAATTAACATTATACATATCAATTGATATTATACATACCAATTGATATCATACATATCAATTGATATCATACATATCAATTGATATCATACATATCAACAAGGGCATAGCGACTGGGGGGTGATGGGGTGTCACACCGCAATTTTTGTTTGGAAACTTGTGACTTTGTCATGAAATTTGTACCGATCTTCCCTAATGAAATGAACAATCGGAAATGAAAGCCATGCCAAAAAAAAAAAAAGTTATGTCGGGAAAATTTGAACTTTGCCTGGAAATTTAATTATTTATAAGCTTAAAAACTTAACTTCATCAACTCATGTTCATTGCTAATCAATGCACATTTACATTTCTTTGTTCTCAATTTACAGAGAATAAAAAATATATTCACATGATTTAACCAGGGAGTTAAAATAGATCTATTTCAACTCCCTGATTAAACACACACACATACACATCAAGTAATTCCTTGTCTGTACAAGACTGCAGATCTTGTTTTCAACTTGTTGAACTGGATCACAATTAAAACTATTGTTTCAAACAGTGAGACGACTGATAAGAGATCAGATAACACCCTCCTCCCTTATAACCATGGCAACTTGTGGCTTCTGTAAGTTGGCAAGTAGAGGATCTCTAGGTCCCACTGTACATCAACTACATAAAATTTGTTTATTTGAATGGTATAAGCATATTACCCTGGTATAACAATTACGAGAAAGCAAGTTTTGTCACGGTCAGGATGGAGAAAAAACACAAAAAACCTGTCAGAACTAAGTTACAATGTGGACTGTGTAACCGACAATTTGATGACTATCGGAAAAACCATAATGTGAAATATCATAAGGATCTATTTACAAAAGGAGTGCATATACCATTTAAAACTGTCAATGCCCCAGTTAATTCATTTGTGACAGCCACAGTCATCTTTTATATATGTAAAGAATTATTTTCAAGTAAAGTTGTCAGTTTTGTAAGTGACTAAATGAATGCTGGTGTTTCAGTTTTAAAACGAAAAGTCCCTATAAAAAATTTAAATGTATAGGGGCCTAAGTAGTTTTGATGCTGTTTTGGGGTGATATTACCGAGTAAATCTGTGTTAATTTTATATAAAATATCAGCCATAAAATGCCTAAAATCGCTTTGCCCCTGGATCCCACTGGGAGCCCTAGTGCAGGCCCCTAAACCCCATGCCATTTGGGCTACAGCATCAAAGATTTTGTCTGGAAATATTCCTTCACACCCCCAATACCCCCAATAAACATTTATTAGCTATGCCCCTGCATATCAATTGATATTATACATATCAATTAATATAATACACATCAATTGATATGAGACCCATTAATTGATATTATACACATCAATTAATATTATACACATCAAATAATAGAAAAAAATAGGAAAGCAGTCATTTGCAAAACTTGCTTATTTGTCCTGAAATTATGGTGATGACCTTTAATTGTTTATGTTTTTAATTTTGCCATCTCCCTCTTGCACATAAGAGCCTGGTTTCAGGGGCATAGGAAGAGTCAATGCTAAAGGGGAAAGGAACCACTAATTTTAACATTTACAAGCAAAATATTTCATTGGAAAATTAGTTTCCATTAAATGTTGCTGCTAGGCGGTAAAGTTCCTTCAATTTTTAGGAAATCTTCCTCAATTTTCTAAAAAATTCCGACAAATTTCGGAATATTTTCCCCCAATTACCAACCGGGCAGACAGTATGCAATCACGAAGGTGAGATCTTCTCAGGGCAGTTCCCCTCCCCCCCCCCTGTTTGTGTGTCTCTGCCTGACTAAGCAAATGTTGCTGCTAGGCTGGAAAGTTCCTTTAATTTTCAGGAAATCTTCCTCAATTTTCTGGATAATTCCGACAATTTTCGGAAAATTTTACCCCTATTTCCAACCGGGCAGACAGTATGCAATCACGAAGGTAATATTTTCTCAGGGGCAGTCCCCCACCCTTCCTCCCTGTTTCTATGTCTCTGCCTGACATAATCAAATCTTGCTCATCAAAATGCCACAGAAACATTCCTAGACGTGCCACCTTCCTCTCATAACAATAAAAAACTCTTGCAGAGAGGTAAGAAATCAAAAGGTGTCCTTAGACCTTTAAGACAGGAGGAAATAACAAATATTCTTTCTTTCAAAGGTGATGTCATTTACTATGTCTAAGAGAAAACAATGTAAAAAGTGTCTTTAGTCATGTAGAGCAATTGGTTATCTTTACTAACTGCCACGGGTATTAAATGCCAATAGAGGAATTTTTACTCAAACTCAACTAGACTCCATTTTGTAGGGCAGCGGCGTCGGTGTGTTTCACGTGTCTTCATTCTTTACATGGCCCAGTCACATACAACAAACATACTACATGCTAACCTACCAGTACCAGTTCAGCAATTTTTACTTACTGCAATTTCATTTTTGGCTTCCAATTTTACGTCATATTTTCCTGAAGTTTGATATACTCACCGGGTATATGAAGAGTAACTATAACGTTAACGCCAGCTGATTGTCATCAGACAAAGCCTATATAAAGTGCTCACTGCAAATCATATGAATCATAGGTTGAAAGCTGTCGCGTTGCTACTTCGTACAGCAGAAACACACTTCAAACGTCAATCAGGATTAGATGGAAATAAAAAATGTCTTCTTATTCCCCCGCACACATCTATTAGTGCAACCAACAGCACAGCAATCTTCCGGCATATTTATCTTACAAAAAATAATCTTATTTAAGAAGATGCAAATGTATGCAGGTATTTAAGTCTAAAGAGTTTTTGACTGACAAAATGGCAATGTAAACAAAGTCATGTGACCTCATGATGTTCGCTGAAACACCGTTAATAGAATCAAAAACTCTCAAAGAAAAACTAAACAAAAGGAGTCCTTAGTCCTTAAGACAAAATAAAATAGTTCTTTTACTTCCACAAGTGATAAATAGATTAAAAACCTTTCTCCATGATAAACTAAATCAACATGTGCCGTTAGTCTTTTACGTCAGGAGGAAATAGATAGTTCTTTTACTTCCACAAGTGATGAATAGATTAAAAACATTTCTCCATGATAAACTAAATCAACATGTGCCATTAGTCTTTTACGTCAGGAGGAAATAGATAGTTCTTTTACTGCTACAAGTGATGATTAGATTTAAAACCTTTCTCCATGATTAACTGTTAAACTGATCAACTGATAAACAAGTGATGCTAATTAGAATCAATCTTTCTCTGGGAGAAAGCAACATATAGGTGTCCTTAGTCCTTTAGTTCAAGGATCAAGAAAGTCCATCTTATATGGAAGAGGAACTCAAAGAAACAAAATGGTGAAGAAAGCATTCAATAATCTTATACTATCAAAGAGATGTTAAAGTTTAAAGTTTGGTATCATTTGTGTACAAACGACTGAAATCAGACTAGTTGTGACATTACAGCCTCAAATTCTTCCAATTCTTTATGCATTCTATAATATTTTGTCCTACAAGTTGTGGTTTAAAAACTATTCGATATGTTAGAGAGAAGCAAAACATAATTTTATAAAAGTAATTTTAATTTACCACCTGAAGAAAGTTGGAGGGAAATAATTCAAATAGTAAAAAAAGTTAAATAAACTTTCTGTAAACTACATTAACAATTGTTAAGAATGTGAGGATGAGGGAGCCAACCTTCCATAGCAGACTTACTACACCAGTCATTTCTACACAGAAAAGACAGGTTTAAACTTGAATATCTCCTTAATGGAATAAGATATTGAAGTAGTTTCTTCACCATTTTGTTTCTTTTGAGTTCCTCTTTCATCTAAAATAAACTTACTTGACCACTGAACTAATCCTTTAAGCCAGGAGAATGTATAGTTCTCTTACTTCTACATGTGATGCTAATTAGAATCAAAACCTCCTCCAAGAGAAACTAAACCAAAAGGTGTCCTTTGTCCTTAAAGACAGGAGAAATACACAAGTGACACTAATTAGAATCAATACTTCTTTCAGGAGAAAGCAATGTAAAAGGTACAAAGTCCTTTAAGACAGGAGAAAATAAAGAACTATCTTTCTTTCAAAAGTGATGCTAATTAGAATTTTTTTAAATCTTTCAAAAAAAAAACAACATAAAAGGCATCCTTAGTCTTTTAAAGGAATATTCTCATGTTTTTAAAGGAATATTCCCATGTTTTTAAAGGAATATTCCCATGTTTTTAAAGGAATATCCAATGTTTTTAAAGGAATATTCCCATGTTTTTAAAGGAATATTCCCCATTTTTAAAGGAATATTTCCATGTCTTTAAAGGAATATTCCCATGTTTTTAAAGGAATATTCCCATGTTTTTAAAGGAATATTCCCATGTTTTTAAAATGTTTTTAAACCATGTTTTTAATATTTTCATGTTTTTAAAGGAATATTCATGTTTTTAAACTAATATTCTCATGTTTTTAAACGAATATTCCCATGTTTTTAAATGAATATTCCCATGTTTTTAAAGGAATATTCCCATGTTTTTAAACTAATATTCCCATATTTTTTCATAACCTTTTATGAGAAAAAAACAAATTTAGAAACAATTTTGTACAAAAATCATATTGATATGTTATTCCTACCAGAAGATATTCAAATGTTAGGGTTCACAAACAATGGCAATAAATGAATAGGAAAAAGCTTAGTGTGACATGACAGCAACACATTCTCCCACAAAATTGATGTATTCATTCAAATCTATCATCTTTTCATATTAGTAAAAGCTGCTAGAAAAATAAATTGATAAAACTTAGGTATTTATATATATTGCCAAATAAATCCTACTTCAGTAACTTTTGGAAAAATGCCTCTAATCATACAGAAATAACCAATTAACCATTCAAAAAATACATAAACATTTGCAATGGAATTGCTTCTATGACATCATCAGACACGAATTCATCATACTGCATAAAAACTTTAAAATGCAACTAAGAAATCTTTAAAAATCCATATCTCCTGAACGGAATATGATATCAAACTGATTTTCATACCAAATTGGCTCTAAAAGTATGCTCTTTCAAATAAAATTTTACAAAACAACCATGGGAATATTCCTTCAAGAGAAGAAAAATTAAATAATTTTCTTACTTCCATAAGTGACGCTAATTAGAAAAAACATTCTTTCTGGGAGCAAGCAATGTATGTTCTTTTAAGAAAGGAGGATTTTTTTTTTTTTTTACTTCTACAAGTGATACCCATTAGAATTAATACTTTCTTCTAAAATAGACTAAAGTAAAAAGTGTCATTAGTCCTTTAAGACAATTTTTTTAAACTCTCTTACTTCCACAAGTGATGCTGACGTCCTTGCAAGATGCAAATGAAGGATTACTTTGAAATGAGCAGTCTCCCAGTTGATCCTCTGTACCAGTGCACTGTGGTGAAAATGTTGCATATTGGTAATGAGTCGTGCGGGATGGCCAAACACTTCTCATTTGGCACAAATATTGGTAACCCAGGGACCTGTGGACATTTAAAAAAAAGGTGAAAGTGAAGGATAATTGTGTAATATTATTCTTACATAAATGTGATATATTAAAGGTCTATAGATAGGTAGGGTGTAGGGTAAATTTTTGCTTCATTTATTGTATTAAAGTAGCTGGAGGGAAAATGTTGAGGGCGTATTTTTCTTGAGTTTCAGGAAAGTTTTAACACTTTTTGTGCATGTGATAGTACTGAAAACCTTTCATACAAATTTTCACAATAACCATAATTATTTCTTCTGAATACTTAAGTAAATTTTTCAACAACACGAGTATTGACCTGTCTTATTTCAAAATTCCTTTGACTTAGCAAAAAGAGATGCACTCACTATTAGACCAAGAGCTCACTTTAAGTTAAATTTTTTCTAAGTTTCTAGTTTTTTTTTTGTTAATATGTAAAAAAAATTCTGAAAGGGCAGATCACTATCCTTTTATTCAATCCACAGGTCTTTAATCCACTGTCACATTTTCTTGTAGGAGAGTAGCTGAATCTATCCATACCCCCAATTAACATCAAAGTGGAAAAGACATCCTCACATTTCACTCAAACTCACTCACTGTCCTCTTCAGGCCATGTGTTCCATAAGGCTGCAGTGTACTCTCTCCAATGTATCCTGTCTCTGGCAACGTGTCTGGCTTCAATCCAATAACTCTCTTTCCTTCACTACCGTTCTTCACCATGTCGTTCTTGGACGTCCTACTTTCCTTCTCGCTTCTGGCTTTCATGTCAATGCTGTCATGCAGTGGCTGTCCTCTTTCATTTTTAATACATGCCCAATCCACCTCCATCTTCTCATTTTGACTTTGTTGCTAATTCTCCTTTGCTTAGTACTGTAAATCTCAATAATTCATCATTTGAAACCACATATGGCCATCTGTTCTTCATAATTCTTCTGATGCATTTGAACATCTGATCTTCATAATTCTTCTCATGCATATGAACATGAAGGTATTCAATTTCTTATTGTCAGTCTCGATGGTCTTCCACATCTCACAACCGTATAAGAGAATTGACTTTATTATAGTTAAATAATCTGATCTTTGTTTTGACTTAATATATGTTGGAGCTCTATATCTTAATTTCATGAAAGATGTTCTTAACATCACCAAAAAAAAATATTAAATAATTCGAATCTATCATATTTTCAGGGTGTTGCTTAAACAGATAGGCTTACAAATATGCTGCATTTTAAATAATTTTGATTAATTTTTAATTTTCATATAGCATTTTAATGTTCAGACAATTTTGTATAGCGTTTAATATTCAAAGTTAAAATCAATGTTTAGTGGCTCTTAGAGTTAAGAAAAAATGCTCTTGAAAATAAATGAGCCTTAAGTCTCTTTTTAAAGATATTGACATTACTGTAGGAGCTGTTTGTGGGAAGTGTATTCCAAAGAACTGGAGCTGCTACAGAGAATAATCAACATCCATATAAATTAAGCTTCCATTTTGGAGTGTAAAAAAGATTCATGGCAGAATGGGAAGAAGAATATGGCATGATTAAGTTGCACAGATATTTTGTGAATAAATTCATTGAGTTCTTTAAATTTAATAAGCAAGAGGTTAAATTCAATGCGATATGAGACTGGCAACAATGGATCTGCTGTAAAATTGGAGTGATGTGGTGGGACTTTCCGTATTACTGACAATTCTGGCCGCTATAAACTTGAGTGATGTGGTGGGACTTTCCGTATGACTGACAATTCTGGTTGCAGTAAAACTGAGGTGATGAGATGGGACTTTCCATATGACTGACAAATCTGGCTGCTGTAAAACTGGAGTGATGTGGTGGGACTTTCCGTATGACTGACAAATTTGGCTTCTGTAAAACTGGAGTGATGTGGTGGGACTTTCCGTGTGACTGACAAATCTGGCTGCTGTAAAACTGGAGTGATAAGGTGAGACTTTTCATGTGACTGACAATTCTGGCTGCTGTAAAAGTGGAGTGATGTGGTGGGACTTTCTGTATGACTGACAATTCTGCCTGCTGTAAAACTGGAATGATGTGATGGAACTTTACGTATGACTGACGGTTCTGCCTGCTGTAAAACTGGAGTGATGTGGTAGGATTTTCCGTTATGACTGAAAATTCTGGCTGTTGTAAAACTGGAGTAATGTGGTACGACTTTCTGTATGACTGACAATTTTGCCTGCTGTAAAACTGGAGCGATGTGGTGGGACTTTCCATGTGACTGACAATTCTGGCTGCTGTAAAACTGGAGTGACGTGATGGGACTTTCAATATGACAGAGAATTCGGCTGCTGTAAAACTGGAGTGATGTGGTAGGATTTTCCAGATGACTGAGAATTCTGGCTGCTGTGTTCTGAGCATTTTTAGTTCATTCACCTCCAGCATAGACATGGAGTCTCTTTCTTGGACATATAGTTTAAATTTCACTGCACTCAGTTAAACTAGAGAATTTTTTATTTTACACAGGGTTGACACAATTCGTTTATTTTCATGCATAGTACAGCCATATTTTCATTTGGCCTTTATTTGGCTGACAATGTCATAATACCCTGGGAATCAATGCTGCACCAAATTATCATTGGATTGCTTTAACTTTAAGAATAGAGTGAAAAATTGTTCCTGAAAGAAAAAGTGCACAAACCAATCATTAAACACCAATAGAATAAGTTGCATGCATGGATGAATCTAAGGGCAACTCCCTGGCAGAGATTTTATTCTCCTCCTAAGGGAATTGTGGGTTCTGGGTCAATCTCAATTTGTTTGGCCCCTTGTGAGAGACCTATAAAGAAAATTCTCAGCAGTTTAAGTAATTAATTTATCTTTTTGTTGAATATTTCTACAAGGTTCTAAACTCATTTACTGTAACTGAAAAGTTCAAAAGCACCTACAGTTAGGCATGATTATAAACCATTTCAAATCTGAATCACCATTTTCTGGAAACCTAATTCAAATAATGGAACAGGACCAAATAATAGACCAATCATATACTGCGGTTATCGTATCAGTGAATCAAATACACACAGGTATGGGACCAAGCATATGAAGAAACAAAATTCTTTCAAACCTTAATCATACGTGTGTTATACATAAAGGTAACATGTACATGCAGTTTGCTTACAACTTTTCCTCCGTAACTGCAGCGATTGGGTGAGTAACAAAAGGAAAATCCCCAGCAGTTGATTGGTTGAAGTACTGAAAAGTAAACCTACTCGGCTAAAATTAGTCTGAAATAGTCTATAAGCTCCAGCTTGTCAATTATCATGAGCTTACAAGAAAATACAGCTGAAAAACCCTTCCAAAGCCACAGATTAAGCAGAGAATTGAATACTTAACTTGAAGAAACACACAAATAATACTCAGTAAAATATTTTATGTATTTGTATAAGATGTCCATCATGGATCCCTTTTTAGATTCTTTGTGTTTAATTGTCTGAATTTTGTTCCCCCCAAACATACATTGGCCACTTAACCAATGTTATCCGAGTACACACTATCACATTATCTATATCATAGCAAAGTCTGATATTAGATATATTCTAACCCCAAAGCTTATACTTTAAAAAAAAAAAAGCCTTAAGTCAGTGAGATTCACTCTTACATATTGAAAATAGAACATGATATTAACATTCAACATCAAATATTTTTATTTTTATGCAAATTACAAAGTACTCAACACCCATGCTGAACTTTCATATAAAAATTGTAAAAAAAAGATGTAAATTTACCATGACTAAAGATTTCACAAGGAGTCTTTTTCAATTTTTGCTCATTACATAAACATGCTCAGATCAAAGAGAAGAAATAGTATAAAGAACTTGTTCCACTGCGCTGTACCTACATGTACAAGGTGACAGGTACGTGTGTAGTAAAGGCAGTCAACTAAAATCTAAACAGCATTCAGACACTGTAGGCTTTCTTTGATGGCATAGACTCACATCACTTAATGTAACATATTGCATAATTACCAATCACTTTTTGAAAAAATTACTTCAAATTTATGAATAACATTAACGAGCTTTCAAAAACAATCAAACAGAAATGAATTCAAAATTATTCAAATGTGCATAAAATATAGCTGCACTCGTGGCTATGTGGAAAGAATGTCAGTTCCTTCACCAAAAAGTAAAGTTGAGTACATTTCAGAATTAATTTTTCCAGGTTTTAAAATAGGCCACGCTCACTATAGCAATGCGGTAACAATGTGGGGCAAACAAACCTTAATCGTGCATTACCAATGCGTTGACATTTATTTACATGTTCGTGAGGCCTGCCCCAAGCTTTGATTCATTTATGGCACTTCTCTGGATCTTCAGAGTTTTTAGCAAATAGGATAAACAAAATTTAGTTTGCCAACTGTTCTGGGTAAAAGCAATCAGATTTACAAAGCCAGCAGAGGGCCCGTACTCGCAATTTTTGTTCACCATTTTACCGTCACTTAGTCTGTGTGTGCAGAAGTGTTTTGTACAGTAAGTTGCAATGACTGCATGAGCGCGCACTGGTAGCTAGCTGTACTGTACCAGTATCACGTAGGATGTTTGCCCCACTTAGTTAAGCAGATTTTGTTGCTAGGCAAATTCGTGCGGTGATTGGTTAAAACAAGCTGTCAATCATTAAACCTAGAAAAGTTAATTGCTTTTTAAGTATTGATTAAGGAGAGTAACTAATAAATGTTGCGACAGAGTATTTAGTTGGCTTGTGCTAAAAATGGTTACTAATTCAAAAATGGACATTCTTAATGGAAATCATGATGCTTCCTCTAATGTTCTAAAAATGTTTTTCAAAAATAATTCACTTGAAGAGAAAGTTATATTTGAGAATTACTGTAGGTCAGAGGTCAGGAATGCATGCCAGTCATATATGATAGTAGATGGAAGGCAAATAGAACTGTGAATAAGTTACTATGATATTATTTTTCATTCAGGAGATAATAAATTCAAAAGTTTTATCAAATTTGTATGAAAATAAATTGTCACACCTTTACTTTCGTAAAAAGGGAATCTCATCACAAGAAATTTAATTGACACAGCACCAGTAAATCTACTATATACCCGCGACATCACTTCTGCTGCAGTGTATGATTGGCTTGTCAGTAATTGTGTAAATTGTCTGCCAATCAGAAACATTGAATTGTATTGCATAGTTTTCTCCAAATTAACACAAGAATTTGCCTTTAACAGTTGTTAAAATTGTGCATTGAAAATCAATCATGCTATTTATTGATTGAAACTATTTTTGTTTTCAATTAACAAAAATACATAAAAGAATTTTAAGGTATTTGATGTGAAATCATTACTAGTCTGATTTCAGTCATTTCTACACAAATCTGATAGTATGTTAAACCTAAATACCTCCTGAACAGAATAAGATTTTAGAATACTTTCTTCACCAGTTTGTACTTTAAATATCTTCTTTTACATAAGATGAATGTGTGATCTTATCCATTAAAGCCAACTACTTTGCTTTGAAGAGTTTTGTTAGGAACCTAAAATTACATGGAATCAATTTAATACAGGGATAACTGTCTGAGGACAACTTTCAAGGTGTCAAATAACAGTTAATCTTTATGTCACTTGATAACAATATCATGTTACAATTCAAGTATAGTGTTTAAGGATTACTACAAAAGAGGAAAACTCCTACATAGTAGAAATACAACATTATACACACCAAAGGGTCTACAGATTAGGAGTAACATAAGCTAAATTATTCAAAAAAATATCACACAGTTATTAATAACAATCCGATCAATATCAGATAAAAAATCATTTTACAGCTTTTTTTATTCAATTTTCAAGTGATTGAAAAGTGATTCACGTGATATATTGCAAATTTGTTTGTCAATCTGTGAGGTACGACTGGACAGACTTTTCTATTGACCAACCGGTTGTCCCTGTGGTAAAGCTTTTTCAGCATGGATGCCATATCCAGCATGATCAGGTTATACAAAAGACTTTTAAAAATGGCACATGCTGCTTCTTCATCTGGTGCTTGACATTTAGAGGCCATAGCAGTAATAATTTCATGCGATTGGTCACTTGTTGCATTGTGGTCTCACCGGGACATTTTCCTGCAGCAGCATAGTACCTAGGAAATTCCGTTCAGTTTCAGAGTGTATTTACTTGGTTGGTGCCACATCACATCCCGGAAATAATGTCATCAAAACAAACCTTTGCGCGATACACGTGGTCAAGTCTGTATGCGTTTACTGTGGTATGACATGTTAACAAACACAGCTAATCACTTTGTTTTCACTCCAATGCAGGGTGAATGCGCGCAGTTGCTATGCAGTCTGATGACCTCAGGTCACATTTCCAACCATGTAAATAGAAGATCGATTGTTGTAAGAGCAATCTAAATACTGGAATTGTAATTATCATAATTATTACTGAGCAGTGGCTCAGTAGTCAAAGCGACATGTACTGGGTTCGATTCCCGGCCGAGCAATTCCTTGGGCAAGGCATTTATCCCGCTTGTCTCAGCTCCGCTCAGGCTGTGAAAATGTGTACCAGCATTGCTGGGAAGCTAACCTGCGATAAACTGACGTCCCGTCAGAGGGAGTCATATGTTCTCATCTGCTTGTGACATGGAAACAGGGGATAAACAACGGCCCTATGAGCTTATAATGGCTGTTAATTAATGGATTTAACTAACTCTTTCACAATCCTTTGGAAAGACAGTCAATTGTAACAAAGTATTTTATATCTTAACCATATTACAATCAATTTCTAACTGAAAAAATGATTCTCTTCCTTTTTAGTTCCTGATAATAAGAAAAGAAACTTCAAGATGCATAAAGATTTTTATTTGTATTTTCCTTCCATACATCAAAATTTGCTTATATTGCAAAACTCTCATATTTTATCAGTTATAAATTCCTTAAAATATCTTTTTTTCTTCAAAATATAAAGACTTTTTCATGTTTTATCATTTTCCTTCATTATAGTGTTTTCAGTGTTCTTCTTCTCATTACGAACTATTCACAACATCCTGTTTTAGAAGAATTTTCTCAGAAAAACTAATGAGAAGTTCTTTTAAATGCAACACAACTATTAGATTTTTTTTTTTTGTTCATGCTTTTATCAATCATTAGGTCATATGACATGTACTACTTACTATAAATATCTGACTGTTAGCAGAGATGTTTTGAACTTTTGAAATTTAAAAAAAAATCCTAAATGGAATATGATATCAACATGACTTTTTCACAATTTTTTCTTTAATACCACTAACATATTACTGAAATAACATTTCACAGAAATATTACTTTTAAAATATTTGAAAATAGTACACTCTTAAGTTTTAACTTGACCGCTATACCTGCTTTTTGAATTTTATATCCTAATATGCAATTATTTTTTTATGTAAATGTGTGATGTATGTATGACCAGGCGAACTGATTTATTTCCTTAATGTAAATCCTTTTTTATTTGGTATTCTTTTGCCACAATTTTTGTAAGCAGCAAACTCTAATAAGAAATGACAAATTTGAGTATCCCTACCAAAATCTACCAGCAATAGATATTCCCATCACAATTAATGACTGAAATGTAATAAATGAATATAAAGAACAACATTTTAAGCAGCATTCTCTTTTCATCAAATTTGATATCCAAAAAAGATTTACATCAAATCTCGTCAGTGAAAATTAAATAGAGATGTCCACAGCCATACGATAAACAAATTGTGAAGCACTGGTGAGTGAAGATCCACCTGGTTTTGGCCCCGGGATCTCTATCATGGCAAGCTGATGTTATGACCGCTAGCCAATGGAGGTCTTTTTAACTGACATTTAATATACATATATATCAATAGACCACTGAACCAAAGACATCCGCACACCTTTTTGAATATAGAAGATCAGAAAAAGGAACAACAAGAAGCATCAGAAACAATTCATGCGCAAATGATCATATATGTGAACAGCATTGTCTGCACTTCAATGTTGAGAGCATTGTTTACACTTAATGTTGAGGTGAAGTGTGAATATTATTTAGGTTATTTGCATAACGTCAATGGTGTACAACTTGAGCAAAGTAACACTATTCCCAACTGAATATTCTACTTTCTCAATTTTTGGCACATGCCATGACACGCTCATATACTATACATTCAAATTCTGAAGCACACATGATAAAAACTTAATTTCCTCAATGATATTTGATATCATTTCTCACTATGTATAAGTTTACAGTTGTGTGAATTATATTTAATACCAAATGTTATTCATTACCCAGCAAGGGAATGTAGCGTGACCAAAATATGGATCATATCTCTGCTTACATGACCTTTTCATCTACCTTTCGATAATCTAAGAATGGTTACTTTTATGCAGCTTTTAAGATTTATAGTAAAACACTCAAGCCAAGATAACATGTGAAGCTAAAAGTATTAAGCATAAATATCACGGCCAATGCCAAGCATTATACAACAGCTGCATGCACAAAAGCTTAGTGTTTCTTAAGGGTTTATGGATATGTAGCAATAAGTATATTGCTTTAAAAAATATCAAAATCTGAGCAGATCAGTTTTTGAACTATGAAAAAGGCACTTTTCGTTTTTGATTTATGGTTCAGGAAATTTTGATGAGTTTTTAATTCATGCATAATTTGTGATGTAAACCTGGGCGAACAGTTCAACCTCTTTATTCAGGTCACTCTTAATTAATTCAATTTTTTCCTAAATCTTAGTACCTCATTTTGATAGGAAAATCTATCTCTGCTTATATTTAACTGAGGGCATGGCAAAGACTGAGAAAGTTGTGGTCAAAAGTTTGTTGCACCCATTTCAAAGAATTATGATAAACATCTGAAAAACAAAGGATTTACAAAAGAAAATACCAAGGTCACTGCATAATACATCGCAAATTTTGAATCAAATATTAAAATCCATGCCTGATATATCAAAACACTGTAAAATGGTCAATATTTACCCAATTTGTATTACATTTTTGCTACTATTATGGCTTTTAATAGATTTGAAAGCAATTTAGCAAATGTTACCTCTACACCTCAATTACACCTTTAAGTTCTGTGCAGGCAACAATCGCTACTTTGCTTAAACCTTCAAAAACCGTGCAAAAAACAAAAATGTTGTACTCTTGTGTGGCTGGAATAAGTATTCACAGGCAGGAATAGGTATTCACAGGCAGAAATAGGTAATCACTAAGGCTGTGTATTTTCATTTAATAGCCTAAATGTTTAAATGGCCGAACTTCCATTCATTAAAAAAACAAAAAAAATTGAAGTGTTGAAAAAATGACTTCTCGAAAAGTTTTGTGGAACTGGTTCTAGCCCAACAATAACCACTGCAAAACCACTGCAATTGCCAGCCTAAAAATAAGCAAAGAATGTCACCAATCTTGAGTAAGGGCCTTATATTAAGTCTCCAAATTACCCGTAAGGTTTCAAAAATAATGATCCATAGTTGGAATGCCCTTTGAACAGATGCAGAAATATTAGCAAGCAAATTTGCCGTGTCTTTCAGGCATTTTGATATGTTTTCACCCTAATGACCGTGCTGTAAAAGTTTTAAAAGTGTGCCACCGGCATAGAAAAAATATTCCAACCCAGGCTATTTCCAACTGTACTGTATTTGATGCAGCACTCTGGAAAAATGGCTGTGATGTTTGCAAACCATGCTGAAATCTCAGCAACTTTGAAACATTTTTGCTTGTTTATTTCACAATTTTTTTATTTTGTGTAATTTATTCAACTCAACAGGTAATCTTTGCATTTATTTGTGGCAAAAATAACAATGAAAGCTTTTTTGTCTGTGTATTTGTGGGTCAGCTTTTCAGCTAATAAAATTCCTATGGAGTATTTGCATTGCCATGATCCATGCATTAAATGCATGACCTTGAGCATTTGGTTTAGTCCATTTATACAACAGGTCAATTCTTAACAAATCGTTTTTCACTCTTTTTTGTTGTTTTTTATGCATTTTAAACAATCTTACACGAAAATTTTACAAAAAGATTAATGTTTTGGCATTGTGTTTATATGCATATTTAATGCACGCTTCAAAGGACTTTGCACTCATGACCCTCCTAAAGTTCAACTCAGGCCGACCCTCCTTAAGTTCAACTCAGGCCAAAGTCCTTTGCCCCGTGCAGTAAATACGCATATAAACACTCCACCTCAACATTAATCTTTAATTATAAAACAGGTATTAACCTAATGCAGATTTATGCCTAACAATAGTAATGTAGCATTGTTTATCAGGCCTATAACCCTGGGACCTACATCAAGTAGCTCTAAATTTAGCAAATCAAAGTGAAATATAGTACCATTAATAGCTGATAAGTACAAATATCAAGTAATGCCTTGAAAGGGATTAGAACCTTGTTGGTCATATGTAAAGTTTGAATAGTAAAAGTCGTTGAATGAAAGTTGTGTGTGTGTTTGAATGTTATTTATTTTCAATGTCAAGTGTGAATCACAAATGTTTCAACTTCTGAGGATTATACTAAACTTTGAATCAAAGGTTAGTTCATTTAAACGTTTACATGTGTATATCACAGCCCTAGTTTTCACCAGTTGGAATACATATGTAAGTATTCACAAGCAGGAATAGGTATTCACAGGCAGGAATAGGTATTTACCAGTAGGAATAGGTATTCATAAGCTGGAATAGGTATTTACTGGCATTCACCAGTACGAATAGGTATTCATAAGTTGGAATAGGTATTCACTGGCTAGCATACAGTAAGTATTTACCAGTAGGAATAGGTATTCATAAGCTGGAATAGGTATTCACTAGCTGGCATAGGTATTTACCAGTAGGAATAGGTATTTATAAGCTGAAAAAGGTATTCACTGGCTGGCGTAGGTATTCACCAGTAGGAATAGGTTTTCATAAGCTGAAAAAGGTATTCACTGGCTGGCATAGGTATTTACCAGTAGGAATAGGTATTCATAAGCTGGAATAGGTATTCACTGGCTGGTGTAGTTATTCACCAGTAGGAATAGGTATTCATAAGCTGGAATAGGTATTCACTGGCTGGCATAGATATTCACCAGTAGAAATAGGTATTCAAACAGTAAGCTGGAATAATTATTCACTGGCTGGAATACGTATTCACCAGTAGGAATAGATATTCACAAGCTAGAATAGGTATTCACTAGTAGAAATAGGTATTCATAAGCTGGAATAGGTATTCACTGGCTGGAATACGTATTCACCAGTAGGAATAGGTATTCACCAGTAAGAATAGGTATTCACCAGTAGGAATAGGTATTCACAGGCTGCAATAAATATTCACAGGCTGGAATAGATATTCACAGGCTAGAATAGGTATTCCCAGGCAGGCATAAATATTCACAGGCAGGAATAGGTATTCACAGGCTGGAATAGGTATTCACAGGCTAGAATAGGTATTCACAGGCAGGAATAAGTATTCACAGGCTGGAATAGGTATTCACAGGCGGGAATAGGTATTCCCAGGCTGGAATAGGTATTCACAGGCAGAAATAAGTATTCACAGGCTAGAATAGGTATTCACAGGCAGGAATAGGTATTCACAGGCTGGAATAAGTATTCACAGGCGGGAATAGGTATTCCCAGGCTGGAATAGGTATTCACAGGCAGGAATAAGTATTCACAGGCTAGAATAGGTATTCACAGGCAGGAATAAGTATTCACAGGCTGGAATAAGTATTCACAGGCGGGAATAGGTATTCCCAGGCTGGAATAGGTATTCACAGGCAGGAATAAGTATTCACAGGCTAGAATAGGTATTCACAGGCAGGAATAAGTATTCACAGGCTGGAATAGGTATTCACAGGCGGGAATAGGTATTCCCAGGCTGGAATAGGTATTCCCAGGCTGGAATAGGTATTCACAGGCAGGAATAGGTATTCACAGGCTGAAATATTCAAAGGCTGGAATAGGTATTCTCAGGCTGGAATATTCTAAGGCTGGAATAGGTATTCTCAGGCTGGAATAGGTATTCTCTGGCTGAAATAGCTATTCTCAGGCTGGAATAGCTATCCCTTAGTAGGAATATGTATTCACAAGCTGGAATAAGTAAGTATTTATAAACTGGAATAAGTATTCTCAGGCAGGAATATGTAGAATGTCATGGTTCCCCCTCCTCCCTTCCTCCCTGCCTCACCAATCTATCTAGTGAATGAGCTGACAAATACCCAACATTTTTATCATCTATTAAGTTTTATTGACTGAATTGACTAAACTGAATTGCCATCAAGTTCATTCATTTACATGTAACATACTTGTTCCTAATTACCTGCATGCCACCTGAGCAGATTCCCAATCTATCGCAGCATCACAAACAGGGAGCCAAGCACCTTGCTCATAAACTTGAAGTATGCCTCGATTGGGGGATGTACCATTGAGATAAAGTGTTGTTGCTGGCTTGATGGCTGAAAATATGAAATGATGGAAGTAAGTATCAGATATCTCAGGGACAAAAAATTTAATATGCAATTATGCGCATTTGCTTCTGTCCTTTGAAAGTACACAAAACTAGAATGAGACACACGAGCAGTAATTAAGGATATAAACAGTCGTTTCAGCCTCTAGATAGATTTTACTTCTGACTTTCAAAGGTTTTTTAACAATTATTTTACTGAATTATAGTATAGGGTGGATAATTGGAATAGTTTGAGTTATAAAGTTATTATACCCCAAACATAAGTTTCAAAAGAGAAAAATAAAGAAAAGCCCAAGCAACTTAACTTACAGCTCTTATAACAGTTGTCAATTCAGGTAACGACTCCCACATACTTTAGATTTAACCACACTAAAAACAACCAAATTTATGGCAATAAATTTGTGCATCTTCTTAATATACAAGACAATAAAAGATACAAATGGTGTTAACCAATGAAGAAGTTATAAATTAATTCCAATTCGAAGAAAAGAATATGCTCTGATATTGAAGAAAAAATTTGGAACCGTGAAATCTTATCCGGAACAGTATTGCTTGAAAAAGTAACGTTCCATGGAGCAGTGGCCAAAATTTAAATTTCAAGCTCTGACAAATGACAGATTTGATTTGATATTAGAAGTGACATCTCAGCCTCACAGTCTCAAAGATCTTCATGAAGAAGATTTTTCTAGAAAAAAGCAATAAGGATGTTTTAGCTGATGTCATGAGGTCACATGACTTTGTTTACATCGCCATTTTGCCAGGAAACAACTCTGTTGTCTGATGTGCACTTAATTAGACTTATGCACATTTGCATGTTGTTATATAAGATTATTTTTGTAAGATGATTATGCGGGAATCTTGCTGTGCCATTGGTTGCACTAATAGATGTGTGCGGGGGAATACAAAGTCATTTTCTCAATTTCCATCTGATTCTGATCGATGTTCGAATTGGGTTTCTGCTGTACGATGCAACGGCTTTTAACCTACAGTACACACTAGGATTTGCAGCGAGCATTTTATATCAGGTATGTAGGCTTTGTCCGAGTATAGCAAACAATCAGCTGGCGTTAACATTCAAGTTACTCTTCGTATACCCAGTGAATATATCAAACTTAAGGAAAATATGAAGTAAAATCGGAAGCGAACAAAAATTGTACTTAGTAAAATTTGCTGAACTGGTACTGGTAGCTTAGCATGTAGTATGTTTGTTGTACGTGTGATGAATCTGGGCCTTGCGAAGACTCGTGAAACGCAACAACGTTGCTCCCCTGCAAAATGGCTTCCAGATAAGTTAGAGTCACATGATGAAATCTCTCTATTGAGAGTGTGGTATCCATCTTCTACACCGGTCTTTCTAAATAGGCTAGGCTAGGCAGCCCGCGGCAAAATCTAGCCCACCAGACAATCCAATCTGGCCCGCAAACAATAGTCACAGTGGAAAAAAATATACAGTACGTCCTGATCGATCCAAATGAGATCAGTAAAAATCGCAAAATCATCGTTTATTTTGGGTTTTTCCAAGGCAGATCAGCGCACTAGAACATCAGGACTTATCAAATAAAATGTTATCTTTGGTTCCGCTATAAAATGTCCCACAATTCTTCTTACACTAACTTAATTGGTTTGTTTAGCTTCCGTTTGTCTTGAGTGAGAAGTACCACACCTTAAATCTTATGTACAAATTCATCCCTGCATTGTCAGTAATACAAAAACTGATCTGTGATTGGTCAAAAGTAGACATCTTATGCAATACCACGTTTCAAAGTGAGTATTAGCTTGCTAGTGGGTTGCAATTTCTATCTCCTTAAGACGCTGTACTTAAAGAGGTGCTATCATCTCAAAACAAATCGCAATGACATCAATAAGTGTATGGCATGTACATACACACATCATCAACATATTACAATCATTCAGAGATTCAGAGAAGCTTATATTATAGGCCTACATTGTGTGTATAATGACTAGATACATGAACGTACCGTATGTCTGTGTGGTAACATGACACCAGTCGCCGAGTCGAACAGAGCTGTACAAATTCGTCGGAAGTTTAATCATGGAGAAATTAACTCAGTTAACAGCTCCTTGTTTTAATTCAAATGAGGGGAAAAGATGAAATAAAATGTTGCCTTGATGAGATTCGAACTCGTTACATTTGGCACAAAAGCAGTTGGTCCGAAATCCTTCATCTTATCCATTGGGCCACAGCAACGCTCAATCAAAATGGCTGTTGTATCATTATCATAATGGGATTATTTTCATAGTGGGACATATGATCCAAAGAGGCACGAGTAGGAATTGGTTGAAATTTCAACAATCCAAAATTTAGAACTGAATGTCCTTATGCCAATATCACCCCTTTAAAAGTTCTTTTAAATGTTTAGCAAAAATTAGCAACATCTGCAAAATCTTATGTTGTTTTTAATATTTTTTATAAAACCTCAAGTCTACACAATAAACAGTAGTGTTTAAAATTTTAATAGTTTAAAAAAAGCTTCAATCAATGCTCAAATTTCTATAAAGTAAATCACCAATTGTTTGAAATATGAGTATGTGATATCACTCTTTCACAGAAGACTTTCTGCACCAGTCATTTTTATCAAAAATTGTAATATCTTTAATTAGACTTGATATCATCTAAACAGATCAAGATATCAATTAATTCCTTCATCATTTTATTGGTCTCTTTGTCCTCTCTCATACAGGTCAATAAATCTTCCCAGACAATTATTCCTTAAAGATTTCAAATTTGACAACATTTCTTACCAACACAAGATGGCCATGTGTAACTCCACCTTCCATCTCGCTGACAGTAATTCAAAAATACACCCCCTGGACTGGCAGTACTGAGGATAAAACCATCATCGCATGTGAGGTAACCTGAAGTATCGTGTCTGGCACCAGAGAAAAATGCTTTCTTGTACTGTAAATGACCATGATTTATTGGCTGTACCGGGCAGGAACCACCTATAAGAGAAAATGAATATTCAAAGGTTTAGCGGTTTAGGGTTCGAACCGTCTTTAAAGTCAAATTAAGCAGAAGCTGCCTGAACCGCGGCAGAACCATGTTAGTAAAACATCAACAAAATAAAAGGTGCTATTAGTAAAACAAGGAAAGAATAATCATCGTTAGTAAGAATAAACGAAATAAAACGAAATAAAAAGAGTCTGAACAATGGCCAAAAATTTTCGTTAGTAAAAAGAAACGAATTAAACATGCCAGAACAGCGACCGAAATTCGTTAGTGAGTGATTAGGACGTTAAGAAACTTAACGTAATAACTCCAACAGAACGTGAATAATTGAAAACGAGAATATTTACTTCAAGAAAGGGGTGGTCCTCCTCTTGAAAGAGCTGCCCTTGCAACTCCGCCTCGATAGTCTGGAATATCCTTTAGATATGCGGAGACGAACGTGGCTGGTGTTTTTCATACCGCAGCACGAAGAATCTCCTTGAGGGGAACCCCACCAAAAAATGCAATTGATGTAGCTATGCCTAGTAACTGATGTGCTTTGACCGAACGTTTCGTGAATAAAGCGAATTTATTGTTCGTGATTGCCTGAACAATCCAACGTGAAATCGTATCACGCAGACAGCGCAATGTGGATTTTGTAAGGACACGAATAAGGCGCTAAATCATTCTGAAAGGATTGCGTACGTTTAATATAGTGTTTGAGACATCAAGCGGTGCACCAGGCCTTGTCCTCCGCCGTGTCAGAAAACGTAGCGAGCGACGGAAGGAAAATAGGTTCCCGTAAAAACTCTAATGTCTGATTCTTGGCTAAGAAGGCCGGGTCAGGCACGAGTTGAACGCCCTCCAATTCAAAGCGAATATAGTCTTCTTTGAGCGAAAGCGCGTCTAGCAGAGGCCGCGGAGAGTGAAAATACCATTTTGATCGTCAATTCCTTGAGCGGACATTCTAGCAAAGGCTCAAACGAAGCCCATGCTAATGTCTCAAGAACCACCTGCATAACCCAAGGGGAAGCGAGGTTCCGAACTAAAGATCTTTGTAATAACATTCCTTTAATCAATGTTTCCAGAGGCTGTGCGTCGGTGACGGTCGAGCCATCTAGAAAGCTCCGGTGGATAGCTGCTATGGCTGTCCTGAACCCCTTGACTGTATCGATGGATTTATTCAGGTTAAACTCGACCAACAAAAAAACGTTACGTCACCAAGAGGCGCCGTATGCGGAGAAACCAATCTATCCTGGTACCAGTCTCGGAACATTCCAAGTCTGGAAGCATACATCCCCAAAGTGGAAGACCTTCGACTTCAGGCTGCCATTTGGGCAACTGCCTCCAAAAGACCCAAGGACACAAGGGATTCACGGATAGGGGCCACACAGTCAAATGGAGTGCTCTTGAATTGTGGTGCAGTTTGCCGGAGCCTGGGATTGAGACTACCTCGTCCGTGACCGGAAGCTCGTACGGGAAACCTGCGACAAGATTTAGCAGCTGAAGGAACCACAGTTGGCCAGGCCAGTTGATAGCTACCAGAAGAAACATGGGACACTGATCATACATCACCTTGCCCAGTACTTTTGGTACCAGAGCGAACAGTGGGAAGGCATAGCCCACGAAGTGGCTCCACCTGATCGTGAATGCGTCAACTTTCCAGACCCTCGGGTCGGGTGTCAGAGCGCAAAAAATTGGTAGCTTGTGGTTGTCCACGGACGCAAACAGATTTACGTCTGGGAAACCGAAGGTCAACCAGATTGCTTTAGCCACCAGCGGGAGGAGGGCCCATTCTGTGTGGGCTCCTTGAAGGTGGGATAACAGATCCGTGATCGTGTTTTCCTTGCCTGGCAGGTGGACCGCCTGGAGTGTGACATTGTTTGTCATGCACCAAGACAGAAGGGACTTGGCTAGGATCCAAAGACTCCTGGATCTCGTGCCTCCCTGTCTGTTGATGAACACCACTACCGTGGTGTTTTTGGTGTGTATGAGAACAGTCCTGTTCCATACCCGTGGTAAGAAATGAACAAGAGCCTGGTGTACTGCCTCTAGTTCCAACAGATTTATGTGCTATCCGCATCAAGTGTTCCCCCAAAATCCAGCGACTTGGAACCATGCTAAATGCACTCCCCACCCCGTCAAAGACGCATCATTCACCACTGACACTGAAGGTCTGACGGGTGGAAAAATCGGTCCCTGTGACAGGTGAGAGTAGATGCACCACCACCAATTGAGGGGGACCACCACCTGCGTACGGGGGACGAGGACACTGAGGTCTCTCCTGGATGTTATGAAATGATCCAGTAAATAAAATTGTAGATCCCGCATGTGAAACCTGCACATGGGGACTACATCTACTAGGCTGGCTAAGTATCCTAAGAATACCAGTCAAGCTCTCACCAGCGATGCCAGTAGCAAGAGAAGGACATCGGCTCTCGCCCCCACGACTAGGATCCGCTCCTCCGTCGGTCGTATACAACCTTGAGTACAGTGGGAGTCTGAGAAGGAAGTAGATTGGACTTGGCGAGGTTGATCACCCACTTTAAGTCCTGTGCCACTCTTATGACTACGTTCGAGTGTTCCGTGATGGTGGCCGCGTCTTCTGCGACAATCAGCCAGTCGTCTACGTACATAAAGATTCTGATGCCTTGCTTTCATAGGAAGGCCGCTAGAACTCTTGTTATCCAGGTGAGGACCATGGGGGCAGTCGACAGCCTGAAGGGTATGCCGTGAATGTGTACGTAACTTCCTCAAATTGGAATGACAGAAAACGCCCGTGTTCCTCGAGCATCAGCACATGGAGATATGCGTCTGCAAGGTCGACAGAGGTGGCCCACAGGCCTCTTGTCAACTGAGTGAAGAGTCTCCATCTTGAACTTCAAGGGACAAATAAACCTGTTGAGTGGTCTCAGATTGATTATTGGGCGCCACTTGTTCCCCTTCTTGGGGGCCAGGAAAAACGTGGACATTACGAGGTTCCTGGGAGGATTCAAAATTGGGGTGGTGATAGCGCTCTTCACCAGCAGCTCCCCAATTTCTGTCCTCAACAAGTCTGCGTGGTTGCTCATGGGGGGCGTGGGGGTAGGGCAAAAGACCCCCCTTGGGGCGGGAGTCATGAACTCTAGACGGTAACCCTGCTGAATGGTTCATAGCACCCATTTGTCTGTGGTGACTCTCCCATGAATCTGAAAATTTCCCCAAATGCCTCCCAACTGGAACACCTGTCAATGAGGGCATCAGGGTAGGTCAAAAATGCTATCCCTTGCCCTTCCCCCTCCCTCAGGAATACCCACTCTGCGTGCAGAGGGGAAGGAGCGTTGACCGGTCTCTGCCACATTCACTCTGCCGGTCCACGAAGTGGACTCCTGGGGAGAAGAAGAAGCTGTATAGGGTCCCGTTACTGCATTACAGCCCGTCGCTGCTCAGACGCACCCCGGCCTTGTACGGGGGTCAAAGGGCGGCAATGTGCGGGAAGAGAAGAAAAAGACTCTGTCTTTGCTAACAGCTTCTGAGTCTTCCGAAGATCATCCTGGCCGCCAGCTTGCCACGACAGAACACTCAGAAGTGACCTGCAAATAGGTCCGGGCCTTCTGTTGGCAAGTGCCGAAGGTCCGTTTGAGTGGCGTCAGAGAGTCCAAGGAGAAGGAGAACATTCTCGCGCCTTTCCCGGACTACCATTGCGGAGGCTCAGGTGAGTTGGTCGACTGTCACGTCGAGCAAATCCGAGTCTGGTTGACAAAGGCGCAGTGTTTGTAAGGACGTCGGCTGGTACATACCTACGCAAAACCGATTCTACGCCCTCTGTCACCCATATAGCAAGGGCTTGGTATTTAAAACCCTGCCGTACCGCCCGGTCAACAGCTGTTAGGGAATCTTCCCTCCGCTGGACAGTAGGGTTAAGAAATTTCTTAGTCCTGGCCACAGAGCTGGACACCGCTGCAGTGCCGCTCGCCGGCTGACAGAGGAGTTGCCACACTCCTTCCGAGATCAAGGGAGGGTTTATGAGCACCTGATAGGCAGCTGGTTGGACTTGGCCTTGTCAACTTCTTTGTTGTAGGCTGTCCAGTCCCTGTCCGGGGTCCTGGCCCAATGCCGAACCCTAGTCTTCAGGGAGGCATCTATGGAAAATTGTCTAGCCATTGGCTTAGTATCCCTCGGAGCTGAGCTGAGCAGTCTACGCTGAGACTGTGGGCCAGCCTCATATGAGAGGTGCTTCTGCAATATCCAGCTTGATTTCCCATTGTAGGAAGTCAATAAGCTGGCCAACCCGCTCCCCTTGTAAAAGGGGGTCCACGGGGAGGGGGGGAGAAGTGGCGGAAAGAGGACCTCGTCCGGTATCCGGTAAGATACGGGGGTCTCATCTAGTGCGGTCTGCATTGTTGATGCGGCACTGGGGACGGCTTGAACTGGGACAGCGGGAGGAATCCCCCGTTCTGGGGGATGGTCCTGTGCCGTGGGCGTGTCTGGAGTCTCCACCCGAGGGTCTATAACGTCAAAAAAAAAACTTCCTCCTCTGAGGGATAATGTCGAGAGCATCCTCCTCTGAGACCTCAGGGTCGGGGGGATGTAATGCCGCGGCAGTGGCAGCTGCCGGTGGGCAAGGTGCAGGAGGTGGAAGCCTCCGCTCCAGCGCCTGGGACATCAAAGTATCAAGTGTTTTTTTGAGTGTGTCCTGGGAGGTGGGATCATCGAGTGGGCTTCTCCTGTGTCGCTTCCTTTGCTTCCGCCTGCGTTCAGGGGAGGATGAGGAAGAGAAAAAGGACTGGTGACGTCGACTCTGTCCCCCCTTGTATGCACTATACCTTTCCCTGTCTCTCCTCCGGGGTCTGCCTCCTTCAGGAGACCTCACTAGGGGGATGGGAGGGTTGGGCTCTGCCACAGCATTTGGCACCATTGAGGTACGTGTTAGCGTACACCTAATCAGCTGCGGGGGCTCGTCGTCGGGTGCCTTGCTGAAAGTGGGCGGCGGCCCCGCCTTCCGGACGGGAGAAGTCTGCGGATTAAGCCTGGGTGGCGGTGGTGGCGGGGGGGAAGACGAAGACGGCCTGTCTGACCGTCACTTCTCCACTCTCTCGGCCGCTTTTTGAAAGTGCCGGTCGCAGTGGAGTCTGTGCTCCGACCACGCCGCTTGATCCCAGTCACTGCATAGAGTACAAGGGTTGGACTTGCAGAATAATCTACACACGTAACACGTGAGATGGATGTCACCGGAGCATAATTTAAAGAAGAGTTCACATGCTATGCATCGCGGGACATCTTGAATGTGTAACGCATCAACACTCGGGAACCTGTCCTCTGTGTCCATGTTACTGGTGAAAATAGTTGCAGAACTGTAATGTTCAATGCGGACAATCTTATTAATAGCGTTCACACGGCCATAGAACTGCGTAGCTAATGGCAACGGGACCAAGAGGAAAATAGCTCTCGTGGTGCTATACTTCTTGCGAAGATTGTCACTTGTCACCTGACCATGTAGTTTCGTAGCTGATGGGTGAATTTCCAGGTTAATCCTAGGGTGTACATTATCCAGTTACAAAACTATGGAGCCATACAGACCCGTTCACCGAAGCCGTATGAACCTGTAGGCCACGGAGCCATATGGAACCGTCCGGCCGACCAACGGACCTGTAAACATGGGCTGTGGAGCCATATGAAGTCGTCCAATGGACCTGTACAGACCTGTAAACACGGGCCGTGGAGCCATATGGAGCCGCCCATGGACCCATACGGACCATGGAGCCATATGGAGCCTTCCAATGGACCCGCACAGAGTCGCGGGACCCGTGCGGTCGTCGCGGACCCGTGCGGTCGTCGCCACGGATCCGTGCGGGTCGTCACGGACCCGTACGGAGTCGTCACGGACCCGTACGGAGTCGTCACGGACCCGTACGGAGTCGTCACGGACCCGTACGGAGTCGTCACGGACCAGTACGGAGTCGTCACGGACCCGTACGGAGTCGTCACGGACCCGTACGGAGGAGTCACGGACCCGTACGGAGCCGTCACGGACCCATACGGAGTCGTCACGGACCTGTACGGAGCCGTGAACACGGGCTGTGGAACCGTATGGATCCGATCACCAGAGCCATACAAACCAGAAAGGACTCGTGAAATCACTTGTGACTCATGTATAACCTCTTTGGGTGCCGCCTTTACGTGGCCCTATCTGTCCACATCGTAGAACTGTAGACCACAGCGGTGTACAAAAGGTTTACCCACAAAAAAATGCGCCTCCCACAACTCAGTAATCTTATCGAGAAGGGGCGCTTCTTTATAGTGGTTTATTTTAAGTGACGTCTAAGACGCCACTTGGCTTATTAATATAGACTCAGGTAACTTATGTTTGATCGACCGCACCCGTGGCCCTCCCGACTCAGTAATCTATCAAGTCAGAGGCCTCCAGGAGGTTAATCAGGAAAAAGTTAACAAAGTAAACAAAAACACAGGCCTCCACGACTCAGTAATCTATCGAGAAGGTGCCCCTCGCATAAATAGAAACTCTGAGACTAATTGATTTATGTCGCCTATTGGCATTTATCTGAAAAGTGAAAATATATATATATATGAATGCATACATATACACTTACACCAGACGCCCCAACGGGGGATGTACCTACAACCCTCTGTCCAACATAAAGAGGCAAGCCACAGCAATTTGGTACATCAAAACATTTTATCAGAAAAATGTTTATCTAAAAAAAATTTAAACCACAGAAAATGCACCGAATGTAAATTCTTTAATAGCGTAGGATGGAAAACACGAACCACTGAGTAACTTGGCGTCTGTGGAGATAAAAAGAAAGGATTACATCTCCTGTAAAGAGGACGTCGGAGAGAACCCCCCAGGTTTCTCCATTGCCCCAAAATTCAAGTTTGAAAATTTAGAACTTTGTCTTAATTATGTTTGTTTGTTTGTTTGAAGAGGTCTTAACGGCACCACGACAACGAAGGTCAAATTGTGCCTGAGAGGTCAGATCATTTTAGAGGTAGTAAGGAAAGAGACCAGGGGAAGAATGAGAGAAATTCAAGAACAAAAGCCAGAAAGCTGTGATCGAGAGAGGAGGTGCATGGGAAAAACTAAAAACAGAGTAGAGAGGGGGTGGAAGAGGAGGATCAAATATGGCGTAGAGGGATGCATGCTGAAGGAAGGAGACTATTTTATCTGGAGGATTTTTGGAAGAACTCAGCAATTGAGTTGTGGGGAGCGAGAGAAGCTCTGGGAAGGTTGTACAGGGGCAAGCAAGGAGAACGTGTTGGATTGTAAGGATGCAGTGGCAATTGTTACAGAGGGTTGGGGGGAACCAATAAGGAGGTGGGAGTGAGTGAGGTGGGTGTGACCAATTCTAAGACGGGTAATATGAACGTTGTCGATACGAGAAAGGTTGTTGATGGTGGATTTGATCGGGATTGTGGGCTGGATAACATGGAGTTTGTTATCAATTTGGAAGTTCCATAAGGTTTGCCAGCGGTCACGAACAAGAGAAGCGATAAGCGGTTTGATGTCAGAGAGGGTTTGGGGAAAAGGGGAAGGGAGGAGGTTAAGGGCAAGCTTAGCGGCTGTATCAGCCCTGTCATTGCCAGGGATGCCAACATGGCTGGGTATCCAGAAGAAAAGAACACTTTTCCTGCAGAGGGTGGGAGAAAAGAGTTTCCGGAGGAGGAGGTGGCAGGTGAGGTTATCCCATTTAAGATTGAGTAATGAAGTAAGAACAGTCTTAATTATCTGCGAGAAAAACGAATACACGATATGTACTGGTAACGTTAAATAAAATATATGCTCCCTTGTAACAACTGTAGCTCCTTCGAGCTGTAAGAAGCCAACTCCTCGAACACCCTGTGGTGACGTCGACCCAATACGCATGCGCCTACATCGATTGAAGAAATTAGCTAAATGCATATGAGAACCTGTACTGAAGATATCCTAACGTGTTAATACAATGCATAGTATAACGCTAGGCTCTCCTCGTGGAAGGGCGGGCCGAGGGTGAAAAACACTTAAACCCAGGGGCAAGAGGTCCACTAGACAGGCACACTTGGTGCTCTAGGGCCTTAAAACACCCGCCGCGAGAGTGAGACTCTCTCGAACTAGCCACCCGCTTTGTACGGATGGAGAAAAAACACTCTATCCTAAGTGTAGGTTACACGGGAAAGTCCTGTGAGTCAGATCGAAGAAATCCCGGACCCATGGCTACCTCGTCTTACCTCAGAAAACTTGAAAAGGCAAACCAGATAAGATAGAGCAGCATAAAAACCTGCCTGGTAGAAGCTGCAAGGGAGAAAATTGTAAGAAAAAGGTTAAATTTCTAAAAGAAAATTTGACTAGTTCCAGCAATGTTGTGAAAACAACTTGCTTAAAAGAAGTAAGGGTTAGTAGAGGTATATGGAGGTCAGGACTGGGCTGGTAACTACATTTTTAAGGTCGGCTAGAAGTGTGTTAGAATCAGGTAATATGACCAGATTGCATATTTATAGCACGGAAGGTAAGGTATAACTAGATGTAAATTTATATATTACTTCAGTGTAGGAACCATCTCCAAGAGATAATGAATATTCATATATTATTTTAGTGCAGAACCTGCCAACAACAGATAATGAATATTCATATATTACTTCAGTGCAGAACCTGCCGACAAGAGACACTGAATATTCATATATTATTTCAGTGCAACATTGTGAGCATGACAGGAATTAAAATAACAAAACGATAGAGTAAATATTCTGCTTCCGTAAATATAATTCATTAAACAATACATAAAATATATATTGTTCCACAATGCTGTTTTCACGAGGAAAGAACATGGTCTTCTTGTAAGAAAAGAAAGGAACACTTGCAGATTAATATCAGCATGGCTTGATCAATTTTCATATATGTCCAATGCATAAGTGCAATGATCTTTCATGGTAAGTGCTGTATACCTGTACCACAAGAGCAAGTAACAATTGAACACAGTTTTGCTTAAGCTTCTTTTCCCTTTGTCTAGATACCCAGAAATATATACAGCAAACATAAATATGGAATAAAGTCCTACATAAAATAAAGCAACTAAAGGCACAATACACCAGTCACGTTTGCCAAAGCAGGATGGTTCAACTAAAGCCCTGCTCTCACATTATAGTTTCCCTTGTACACGACTTTCAAAAGAACTTCAAAAGAGGAGCATTTTTTAAGCATTTATTTTAATGTCAAGTCTCAGACAATGGACTAAGAATTCAGCATTTGAGTCAGGGTTTAGAATTAATGAGGCTGCAATTTTATAACTGTGATGTTCTTGCAGCACATTTGTCGTGCACGTGACCTTCATCAAGCATTTTAGAATTCTAGTTCAGGTTCATGTTAACCATAGACAAATCATTGTTTTCTTATTTATTTATTCATTTATTTCTCATCTTTATACAGGGTAGCTCATTCAGCTGGAAGCTGGTTTGCAATGAGGTGCTATTTGCAATAAAGTATAAAATTTAAAACCAAATGTAAAGATTGGCATTAAAGACATAAAAAAATCATAGCAAAAGTAGCAAACCACCATACAGTAAAATGTAAAAACTGTAGGCAAGAAAAAGAACTGAAAAAGAACATCTAAAAGTCAGAGAGGTGTTATATAAAATCCTAACAAGAATTGTATTCCTCTACAGAAAATGATTATAAACCACAAAACACATCTGCATTCCTGGAAAATCATTCGCGTCACAGAATTTCAAATTCTTACATACCTCTGAATGAGAAAACAAAAGGCATCTTACTTACATGTAAGAAACCAAAAAAACCCATCTGCATTCCTGGAAAATCATTTGTGTCACAGAATTTCAAATTCTTACATACCTCTACATGAGAAAACAAAAGGCATCTTACTTACATGTAAGTGGAAGACTGAGAAAGAAGTACAACAACAGAAAAAGAAGATGCACTGAGATAGGAAACTTGGCTTGTCTCAACACTCTCATAGTAGTGACCATTGCAGGGCAGTGGATTTCTGCAAGAAGAAATTAATCAAATTAAGTCTCTTAAAATTCCTTTCAACAGCATGTATTTATAAAATTCAGCTCTTAATGCATGAAGCTATAAAATGAATTATTTTTCTTTGGACTTTAAGAGGTTTTAATGGTTGTAGACCTTTTAATAAAGTCAATAAATTCACCAAAATAGAATAATTCAATATTATTATTATTCAGAAAAATGGTGAAAATTGTGACTTGAATTATGTTATTAAATTTCAATAAAGAATGTTATAGTTTGTTTGTTTGTTTGATGAAGGCTTAACGACACCACGACAATGAGGGTCAAATTGTGTCTGAGAGGTTGGATCATTCTAGAGGTAGTAAGGAAAGAAAACAGGGGGAGATTGAGAGAAATACAAGAAGTAAAAGTCAGAAAGCTGGGATTGAGAGAGGAGGTGCATGGGTGAAAAAAACAAAGTACATGTAGTTAGAGGGGGTGGGAGAGGACTAAATATGGTTGTAGAAGGAAGCATGATGAAGGAAGGAGATAATTTTATCTGAAGGTTTTTCTGGAAGAACTCGGCAATTGAGTTGTTGGGAGCAAGGGAAGCTCTGGGAAGGTTGTACAGGGGGGCAAGCAAGGAGAACGTGATGGACTGTGAAGGTGCAATGGCAATTGTTGCAGAGGGGTTGGGGGAGCCAATAAGGAGGTTGTAGATAGTGGGTTTGATCGAAATGGTGGGCTGAATGACGTGGAATTTGTTAACAATTTAGGAGTCCCATGAGGTTTGTTAGCGGTCACGAACAAGGGAAGCGATAAGCGGTTTGATGTCAGAAAGGGTTTTGGGAAATAGGGTAGGGGAGGTTGAGGGCAAGCTTAACAGCTGTATCAGCCCTGCCATTTCCAGGGATGCCAACATGGCTGGGTATCTAGAAGAAAATAATACTTTTCCTGCAGAGGGTGGGCGAAAGGAGTTTCCGGAGGAGGAAGTGTGATGTGGAGTTATCCCATTTAAGATTTAAGTAAAGAGGCAAGGACAGCCTTGGAGTCGGAGAAGATAGCAAAGTGGCTGAACGGACAATACTCAATAAATATTAGTTTGTTTGATGATGGCTTAACGGCACCACGACAACGAGGGTCAAATTGTGCCTGAAAGGTTAGATCATTCTAGAGGTAGGAAGGAAAGAAAACAGGGGGAAATTGAGAGAAATACGAAAACTAAAAGTCAGAAAGCTGGGATCGAGAGAGGAAGTGCATGGGTGAAAAAAACAAAGTACATGTAGTTAGAGGGGGTGGGAGAGGAGGACTAAATATGGTTGTAGAGGGAAGCATGATGAAGGAAGGAGATAATTTTATCCGGAGGATTGTTCTGGAAGAACTCGGCAATTAAGTTGTGGAGAGCAAGGAAAGCTCTGGGAAGGTTGTACAGGGGTAAGCAAGGAAAACGTGATGGACTGTGAGGGTGCAATGGCAATTGTTGCAGAGGGGTTGGGGAGAGCCAATAAGAAGGTGGGAGTGAGTGAGGTGGGTGTGACCTATTCTAAGAAGGGTAATATGAATGTTGTCGACACGAGAGAGGTTGTGGATGGTGGAATTGATCAGAATGGTGGGCTGGATGACGTGGAATTTGTTTTTAATTTGGGAGTCCCATGAGGTTTGCTCGCGGTCCCAAACAAGAGAAGCGATAAGCGGTTTGATGTCAGAAAGGGTTTTAGGAAATATGGTAGGGGGAGGTTGAGGGCAAGGTTAGCAGCTGCATCATCCCTGTCATTGCCAGAGATGCCAACAAGGCTGGGTATCCAGAAGAAAAGAATACTTTTCCTGCAGAGGGTGGGCGAAAGAAGTTTCCGGAGGAGGTGGGATGTGGAGTTATCCCATTTAAGATTGAGTAATGAAGCAAGGACAGCCTTGGAGTCGGAGAAGATGGCAAAGTGACTGAGCAGAGAGTACTCAATAAACTTGAGGGCGAGGAGGATGGCCTTTGCCTTGGCTGAAAAGATGTATAAGTAGTCGGGGCGCCTGCTACTGAGGGTGATGTCTTGGATGATGGCAGCAGCAGCTGTCTTGTCGCCTCCCTTGGAGCCATCAGTATAGATGGAGGTGTATTTTGAGAGTTGGTCTTTGATTTGGTTGTGGAGATTGATAAAAAGGTTAGGGTGGGTTTGGGTTTTGTGATAAGTGGAGAGGCCCAGGTGGATATAAAATGTTATAAAAATCCTCCTTGTATTGATTATGACAACGGGGGCATTATATCCGTGTAATGCCCTGCGATAGTGCTCAGGTGATAATGTATTCAACGCGGACTGACTCACTTTACTTGGGGGGGCAATTTTAAATTCCATTACATTATTAATTATTATTAATTAATATCTAATTCCTATGTTTTAATGATAATACTATTATACTGCTATACTGTTTTAATTAATAATGTAATGTCCTATATAAATCAGTATCAAAAATCCAATTTATATGTTGCCAATGATATTTTGATTTGATGTTTAATTGCTGTTTGATTTTGCTCACCCATTTTTGAAGAGGAACATTCCTTTCATATGAATTATTCAATAGATTAATTCATTCTATCTGTGGGTTTGTTTATCAAAAGTTTTGAAAATAAAAGTGCTTTTAATTCCAAAATAGATATCTAAATTTCATTTTTTGAGGAGTTTTAGAGTAAAAGTAAATTAAATTTTATAAAAAGAAAAATGTTCTGGCATCTTGTTCATATTCTCCTATAATGCCCATGTCAAATGACTGTACTCAGCATGGCCCGAATTTGCCAAAGTCCTTTGACCAGGGCATTATAGCAGAATATCAACACAATGTCAGAACATTAATCTTTAAATATCAGTGCTCTTTTCTATAACCTTATAGTTATTTCTATAGTAATCAAGTATGAATGTTATTTAATATGTATAAAAAGTATAAAATCAAAAGGATCTACAGTAAGAGACAAAATTATTCTTTAAAAATTTGTTTTTTTGTTTGATTAACATTTTATTAATTGTCTTTATTGATAGTTTGGTATATTAATTGACCTATCAACAAACATATTGATTTGATGACTGATCAAATTACCTGTGTTTGTTTGTTTGAGAGGTCAGATCACTTTAGACAACAAGTCAGGTAGTAAGGAAAGAGACATTCAGGGGAAGAATGAGAGAAATTCAAGAACAAAAGCCAGAAAGCTGTGATCGAGAGAGGAGGTGCATGGGTGAAACAAAAACAAAGTAGAGAGGGGTGGAAGAGGATAAATAAATATGGTTGTAGAGGATGCATGCTGAAGGAAGGAGACTAATTTTATCTGGAGGATTTTTGGAAGAACTCAGCAATTGAGTTGTGGGGAGAGAGAAGCTCTGGGAAGGTTGTACAGGGGCAAGCAAGGAGAACGTGTTGGATTGTGAGGATGCAATGGCAATTGTTACAGAGGGGTTGGGGGAACCAATAATAAGGTGGGAGTAAATGAGGTGGTGTGACCTATTCTAAGGCGGGTAATATGAGCGTTGTCGATCTGAAAGAGATTGTTGATGGTGGATTTGATTGGAATTGTGGGCTGGATGATGGAGTTTGTTATCAATTTGGGAGTTCCATAAGGTTTGCCAGCCGTCACAACAAGAGAAGCGATAAGCGGTTTGATGTCAGAGAGGGTTTTGGGAAAAGGGAAGGGAGGAGGTTAAGGGCAAGCTTAGCGGCTGTATCAGCCCTGTCATTGCCAGGGATGCCAACATGGCTGGGTATCCAGAAGAAAAGAACACTTTTCCTGCAGAGGGTGGGAGAAAAGAGTTTCCGGAGGAGGAGGTGGCAGGTGAGGTTATCCCATTTAAGATTGAGTAATGAAGTAAGAACAGCCTTAGAGTCAGAGAAAATGGCAAAGTGACTAAGAGGAGAGTACTCAATAAAGTTGAGGCGAGGAGAATGGCCTTAGCCTCGGCTGAAAAGATGGATGAGTGGTCAGGAAGTCTGCTACTGAGGGTGATGTCTTGGATGATGGCAGCAGCAGCTGTCTTGTTGCCTTCCTTGGAGCCATCAGTATAGATGGAGGTGTAATTTGAGAGTTGGTCTTTGATTTGGTTGTGGAGATTGATGAAGAGATTAGGGTGAGTTTGAGTTTTGTTATAAGTGGAGAGTCTAGGTGGACAGAAGGAAGGGGTGGCCCAAGGAGGAAAAGTGGGCCAGGAGAAGGTGCCAAGAGTGGCGGGGTTGATGCCAAGTTGAAAGAGGTCTGATTTAATGCGTAAGCTGAAGGGGGGCGATAGGGTTTTAGTCCTATCAAAGAGGGAGGAGAAATTGGGGTACCTAATGAGGTTGTAAACAGGGTTCTGAGTAAGAGACAAAATTATTCTCATTAAAAATAATAAGACAGAAGAAGAATGAACTTTTTTTAAATAATTGGTCGATTAACATTTTATTAATTGTTTCATTTATTGATAGTTTGGTATATTAATTGACCTATCAACAAACATATTGATTTGATGACTGATTGTTTAAACTGATACCTCATGTTTGTTTGTTTGATGAGGGCTTAACGGCACCACGACAACAAGGGTCGAATTGTGCCTGAGAGGTTAGATCATTCTAGAGGTAGGAAGAAAAGGAAACAGGGAGAGAATGAGAGAAATTCAAGGACAAAAAGTCAGAAAGCTGTGATCGAGAGAGGAGATGCATGGGTGAAACAAAAACAAAGTAGAGAGAGTGGGTGAAGAGGATAAATAAATATGGTTGTAGAGGGAAGCATGATGAAGGAAGGAGATAATTTTATCCAGAGGATTTTTCTGGAAGAAGTCAGCAATTGAGTTGTGGGGAGAGAAGGAAGCTCTGGGAAGGTTGTACAGGGAGCAAGCAAGGAGAACGTGATGGATTGTGAGGGTGCAATGGCAATTGTTGCAGAGGGGTTGGGGGGAGCCAATAATAAAGTGGGAGTAATGAGGTGAGTGTGTTCTATTCTAAGACGGGTAATATGAGCGTTGTCGATGCGAGTGAGATTGTTGATGGTGGGTTTGATTGGAATAGTGGGCTGGATGATGTGGAGTTTGTTATCAATTTGGGAGTTCCATGAGCTTTGCCAGCCGTCACAACAAGAGAAGCAATAAGCGGTTTGATGTCAGAGAGGGTTTTGGGAAAAGGGGAAGGGAGGAGGTTAAGGGCAAGCTTAGCGGCTGTATCAGCCCTGTCTTTGCCAGGGATGCCAACATGGCTGGGTATCCAGAAGAAAAGAATTCTTTTCCTGCAGAGGGTGGGAGAAAGAAGTTTCCGGAGGAGGAGGTGGCAGGTAAGGTTATCCCATTTAAGATTGAGTAATGAAGTAAGAAGAGCCTTTGAGTCAGAGAAAATGGCAAAGTGACTAAAAGGAGAGTACTCAATCAATTGAGAGCGAGGAGAATGGCCTTAGCCTCGGCTGAAAAGATGGATGAGTAGTCAGGAAGTCTGCTACTGAGGGTGATGTCTTGGATGATGGCAGCAGCAGCTGTCTTGTTGCCTTCCTTGGAGCCATCAGTATAGATGGAGGTGTAATTTGAGAGTTGGTCTTTGATTTGGTTGTGGAGATTGATGAAGAGGTTAGGGTGAGTTTGAGTTTTGTTATAAGTTGAGAGGTCTAGGTGGACAGAAGGGAGGGGGGTGGCCCAAGGAGGAAAAGTGGGCCAGGAGTAGGTGCCAAGAGTGGCGGGGTTGATGCCAAGTTGGAAGAGGTCTGATTTAATGCGTAAGCTGAAGGGAGGGGATAGGGTTTTAGTCCTATGAAAGAGGGAGGAGAAATTGGGGTATCTAATGAGGTTGTAAACAGGGTTCTGGGTGTTGGTGAGGACTCTAAAAGCATAGGAGAGGCTAGGCTTTTTACATCTAAGTAGAAAGGAGGGTTCGTTGGCTTCAACATGAAGGCTAGTGATTGGGGAGGTCCTGTAGGCTCCTAGACAAAGCCTGAGGGCTTCATTTTGGATGGTGTTAATGTGGTTGAGGTATGAGTTGTGAGCGACACAGTAAACAATATTGCCATAGTCAAGCTTGGCACGAATGGTGAGCCTGAAAATTTTGAGAGAGCATGCGGTTCGCTCCCCAAGTGGTGTTGGAGAGCAGTCGGAGAAAGTTGAGGAGCTATTGCATTTTAGTTTCAGGTTGGTGATGTGTGCTTGTAGGTGAGCTTGGGGTCTAGAGTTAGACCAAGGAACTTTGTGTTTTCAACTTTAGGGATGCGATTCCCATTGAGCACAAAGTTCGGGTTGGGGTGGAGGTTGCTTTTTTTTACATCTTTTTATTCTTCCTGCAAATTCCTGAGTTTCCCACGTTTATAACTGCCAGAACCATAGATTCTTTCCAAATATACCTCCATTTAACAAAATGAGTTCATGAACAATCCAGGAGCTTCCTTGTTTATAAAATCAGCATCATTCAAAAATAATGAGAAAATATAATTCAATAATCAAACCTGATAAACTTATGACTTGCAGAGCTTTTATGACATCATCATTATATTGACCACTCTGAAGTTCCAGACAGCTTTAAGAAACCTGCAAATGACAAATAAAATCATATGAATTAAGGATACACTTTCATTTACAATCTAGACTGCTCACATATCATAACAATTATGAAGTTCAGTTTTCATTTCAGACCAGTCAAAGAACAAGTATGACTTTCAACTCTTAGTCCTTATCTACATTTTAAGCTTGTTTGTTTTGTTGTTTGTTGAGGATACCACAGTGACAGTCAGAGTCAAACATGCCAAACTACCATAAAAATATAAAAAGACTAAAAGTGCTAAAATGAAAGTATAAAAAGGTTAGGTATGAAGATGTAAGTGAGGTAGAAAAGAAGGGGGAAGTACAGGAAAGAAAAGGGATATAGGTTTAAGGGTATCAAATTGAATGTTGTAGTTCTAACATATTGCAGTTACGGATGAAATGTACGAAAGAGCTTTTCTGAAAGAGTCTGAGATGAAAAGTTTCCTAAATACAGGGATCCTAGAAAACACTCTGTAGGGAATACACCTCTGCCACCCTGAGAAACACTTGACCATATTATTAAATTCATAGAGTTCTGTCTGCGTTACATAACCCAATCAGAAATACAATCTTTCATTGGGATATCTGCTTTTATTTCATTCCAAGATCATTTTTTTTTCACATACTGCTCAAGCAAAATATTTATTTCCACTAGATTTACTTTTTGATGTTTTATTTCATGTCAGAAACTAATTGTTTTGATTTTTCAATGTCAAAATGTAATTAAGTTTTGTCTGAAAGAGGACAAAATATTTTTTGTTTGAATTTCCTTTCAGGGCATGAATTTGTTGGTCAGCACATTCCACTGGAATATTTCAACATGGATATTTCAACAAAGTCCCTTAAAACAAATTAAAACATTCCCAACACTCCATTTGTGTAAATCCCTTGTTCCAATATACATCAAAATTTAATCCCCTTTTCCTTAACCAATAGCAAAACCATACACCACTGGAGTGGACTTTAAACTTTTGGTATGGAGCGTTATCAGAAAGACTGTGCAAGTTCTTTCTGTAGCAACATAGCCTATTCCTTTTGGACATCCTTTGCAATCTATTTATCTCAGAGTAGCTTACCATAATCCAACTCTTACAAAAAGATTACAGTAGTTTAGCCCCATAGCTTTAGAATAGATATTTCCAACTTTAAACAATTTTCAGATCATATCACTTTTTTCCCAGTGTAGACCATGAGCTAATGAGCATGAGGTATTCGGTAATTGCTCTGCAAGTTGATAGGGTTTATTTAACACAATTTCATTGACTCAGTTGTAACTTGCATGAATCACAAGTGCTCACTTTGAAGTTAGCAGCTCAAAACATTTGAAAAATTGATAATAATGACTGAGCATGCAACTGGCAGAGTTGGAATTATAAAATTTCCCATATGGAAAAAATATTAGAGACATGACCGTCCTGTAAAAAGTTTTTGGCATAATCTACTAGAGATGGAAATCTCTGTTGACTTTTCTGTACAAACTTCTCCAAATCTCAAAGGGATTTTTGGAGTAACTCTTGTTTTCCTATATAATCTCTAAATGTTACAGAAGTTAGATTACCTTGTAGCTAGAATGCTCCTTAACCTGAAAAGCTGATTAAATTATTTATATATATTGTAACAACCCTGTTTTTTTCTTCGTACCCAAGTTTTGCCCAGAGTTTTCCCCCCTGGTTCTTGAAGTCACTTTGAAGTTCATCTTTGTTTGGTACAAGGTAGTGATAGTGTGATGTAATCAAGCGTGTTAAGTTTCTTGTTAATACAATACAATACAATACAAGTTATTCAGTGCTCTAGGCCATCTGGCCTTTGTCACAAACATAAACGATAAATTAAATGGTACATGATTGAGGTTCTTACAACAAACAATAATCAAAGAGAAAGAAACAAACGATTGCTTCCATTGCGTGTAAAATAAAGTGTGATAACTGCAAAAATAAGTATTTAGAACTAGCTGCTAATAAAGTATTACATTTTGTTCTTGTTGCGGGTTGAAAGAAATATTTTGGGATAAATTTAAAGCCGATTTCAGAAAGGGATGGACAAATTAAGAGAAAATGATATTCAATTCATATCCAACTTTTTTTAAATTGCAAACCTGACAAAACCTCTGTTCATAAGTTATATTACGATAACGGCCTTCGTTGACTTCAATTTCAAGGCAAGCACATCTGATTTTGGAGACCAACTTTTTAAATTTCAAAACATTATTAAATAATAGGTATGGCTCTGCATAAATTTCTGTTTTAAATTGTGCATAACAACGCAAAGAACTTCTAGAATGAATATCACTCAACCAGTTCTGTCCATCTATATCAAACACTCCCTGCTTAAAATTTTCATAAAAATGTGTAGTAATCCCTTCTCCCTGCCCTTCCCAAACATTACCAAACCCAGTTTCATAAACAAAAAATTAACACACAGTCCCCATGATAGCACTCCTTTGTTTCCAAATACTCTTTGTTCTACATAACAATGAGTCTGATACCTGTCTTTATCAAGAATAAGAAGTCTTAACCAATACGCTATTTGCTTTGGTAATGTTTGACTTTTAAAGGAAAAGCGACCCAGCTCTCCTAGAGCTACAAAATTGTTGGCATTTGGTGGTAAACCTAAAACATATTTATAAAACGAATTGTAAACTCTTATTGTACTTTCATGGGGGGTGATACCCCATAACTTAGAACCATACTGTATGTTAAAATAGGCATTATCTTATGATCAAAACTTTAAAGGATATTACTTACAGGTAAATCAATAGTTCTAGACAACAACAAAAAAAAATTAAACAAAGCAACCTTAGACTTTGAACTCTGTTGAACTTGGGATTTTGACCGTACTCCTTTTGGCGTAAAATTTAATCATAAGTAATTATAGTCATTTACAGTCTCAATAATTTTGCCTTTGAAATGAAAATGTTCACTTCTTGTTAATGGCTACAGTGATAGCTAGAGGAGCTATAGACAATCATTTGTATTTTCTAGGTTATACAAAGAGGGACTTACTGGTCACATTACCTAATTTGCATTTCTTTTAGGTTCTTGTTGAAGATCAAGTATGTACATGAGATTAACAATTAGGCAACTGGTTTGTAAATTAGCTTAACAGACACTACTTGTACAAATTATATTGGTCATAGTTGATCATGTGATACTAGGTGTGGTTCATCAGGAATCAGTGAGTTGTAGTTGAGAAGCAACCTGAACAGTCAACACTTGGAGAGTTGAGGAGTTCAGACCGGCAACTGTATTGACCATGCAGAAGCCTAGCCAGTTTAATAGGCTCAGCTAAGGCAATGGGATCTCAGCTGCCAGCCTGCACAACCTCACAGTAAGAGTGTTTCATTTCACACCCGATTCATGGTTTGTTTTAGTGTGTACTGATAGCTGTAGTGACCAGCCAGATGCCTAGCCAGCCTAATAGGCTTGGCTAAGGTGATGGGATCTCAGCTGCCAGTTTGCACAACCCATCACAAAGAGAAATCAGCCAGTTCTTATCAGTTCAGTTTTTAAGGTTTTAGTGTAAGCAATAACAGAATTACTCTCCCATAGTTGTGAAAGAAAGCATGGGAAAGTAAGATTGTATGCACTGTTGGAGTTATTGTTGGAATTGTTCTTAATAAATGTCAAAGATCTGATACTTCAATCTCCCTCTTGGTGTTCTGTATTTTATTTTTAAGCCTAGGCTGGCTCACTTACTACAATATGAAGAAAAAGCATGTGAAGTTTTTTGTTTGTTTGTTTGTTTGATGAGGTCTTAACGGCACCACGACAACGAAGGTCAAATTGTGCCTGAGAGGTCAGATCATTTTAGAGGTAGTAAGGAAAGAGACCAGGGGAGAATGAGAGAAATTCAAGAACAAAAGCCAGAAAGCTGTGATCGAGAGAAGAGGTGCATGGATAAAACAAAACAAAGTAGAGAGGGGGTGGAAGAGGAGAATTAAATATGGTTGTAGAGGGATGCATGCTGAAGGAAGGAGATTATTTTATCTGGAGGATTTTTCTGGAAGAACTCAGCAATTGAGTTGTGGGGAGCGAGGGAAGCTCTGGGAAGGTTGTACAGGGGCAAGCAAGGAGAACGTGTTGGATTGTGAGGATGCAGTGGCAATTGTTACAGAGGGGTTAGGGGAACCAATAAGGAGGTGGGAGTGAGTGAGGTGGGTGTGACCAATTCTAAGACGGGTAATATGAACGTTGTCAATACGAGAAAGGTTGTTGATGGTGGATTTGATCGGAATTGTGGGCTGGATGACATGGAGTTTGTTATCAATTTGGAAGTTCCATAAGGATTGCCAGCGGTCACGAACAAGAGAAGCGATAAGCGGTTTGATGTCAGAGAGAGTTTTGGGAAAAGGGGAAGGGAGGAGGTTAAGGGCAAGCTTAGCGGCTGTATCAGCCCTGTCATTGCCAGGGATGCCAACATGGCTGGGTATCCAGAAGAAAAGAACACTTTTCCTGCAGAGGGTGGGAGAAAAGAGTTTCCGGAGGAGGAGGTGGCAGGTGAGGTTATCCCATTTAAGATTGAGTAATGAAGTAAGAACAGCCTTTGAGTCAGAGAAAATGGCAAAAAGACTAAGAGGAGAGTACTCAATAAAGTTGAGGGCGAGGAGAATGGCCTTAGCCTCGGCTGAAAAGATGGATGAGTGGTCAGGAAGTCTGCTACTGAGGGTGATGTCTTGGATGATGGCAGCAGCAGCTGTCTTGTTGCCTTCCTTGGAGCCATCAGTATAGATGGAGGTGTAATTTGAGAGTTGGTCTTTGATTTGGTTGTGGAGATTGATGAAGAGGTTAGGGTGAGTTTGAGTTTTGTTATAAGTGGAGAGGTCTAGGTGGACAGAAGGGAGGGGGGTGGCCCAAGGAGGAAAAGTGGGCCAGGAGTAGGTGCCGAGAGTGGCGGGGTTGATGCCAAGTTGAAAGAGGTCTGATTTAATGCGTAAGCTGAAGGGAGGCGATAGGGTTTTAGTCCTATCAAAGAGGGAGGAGAAATTGGGGTACCTAATGAGGTTGTAAACAGGGTTCTGGGTGTTGGTGAGGACTCTAAAAGCATAGGAGAGGCTAAGCTTTTTACATCTAAGTAGAAAGGGGGGTTCGCTGGCTTCAACATGAAGGCTAGTGATTGGGGAGGTCCTGTAGGCTCTTAGACAGAGCCTGAGGGCTTCATTTTGGATGGTGTTAATGTGGTTGAGGTATGAGTTGTGAGCGACACAGTAAACAATATTGCCATAGTCAAGCTTGGCACGAATGGTGAGCCTGAAAATTTTGAGGAGAGCATAGCGGTTCGCTCCCCAAGTAGTGTTGGAGAGCAGTCGGAGGAGGTTGAGGGAGCTATTGCATTTTACTTTCAGGTTGGTGATGTGTGGCTTGTAGGTGAGCTTGGGGTCTAGAGTTAGACCAAGGAACTTTGTGTTTTCAACTTTAGGGATGCGATTCCCATTGAGCACAAAGTTCGGGTTGGGGTGGAGGTTGCTTTTTTTTACATCTTTTTATTCTTCCTGCAAATTCCTGAGTTTCCCACGTTTATAACTGCCAGAACCATAGATTCTTTCCAAATATACTTCCATTTAACAAAATGAGTTCATGAACAATCCAGGAGCTTCCTTATTCATAAAATCAGCATCATTAAAAAATATCGAGAAAATATAATTAAATAATCAAACCTGGTAAACTTATGACTTGCAGAGCTTTTATGACATCATCATTATATTGACCACTCTGAAGTTCCAGACAGCTTTAAGAAACCTGCAAATGACAAATAAAATCATATGAATTAAGGATACATTTTCAATTACAATCTAGACTGCTCACATATCATAACAATTATGAAGTTCAGTTTTCATTTCAGACCAGTCAAAGAACAAGTATGACTTTCAACTCTTAGTCCTATCTACATTTTAAGTTTCTTTGTTTTGTTGTTTGTTGAGGATACCACAGTGACACTTAGAGTCAAACATGCCAAACTACCATAAAAATATAAAAAGACTAAAAGTGCTAAAATGAAAGTATAAAAAGGTTAGGTATGAAGATGTAAGTGAGGTAGAAAAGAAGGGGGAAGTACAGGAAAGAAAAGGGATATAGGTTTAAGGGTATCAAATTGAATGTTGTAGTTCTAACATATTGCAGTTACGGATGAAATGTACAAAAGAGCTTTTCTGAAAGAGTCTGAGATGAAAAGTTTCTTAAGTACAGGGATCCTAGAAAACCCTCTGTAGGTAATACACCTCTGCCACCCTGAGAAACACTTGACCATATTATTAAATTCATAGAGTTCTGTCTGCATTACATAAACCCAATCAGAAATACAATCTTTCATTGGGATATCTGCTTTTATTTCATTCCAAGATCATTTTTTTTTCACATACTGCTCAAGCAAAATATTTATTTCCACTAGATTTACTTTTTGATGTTTTATTTCATGTCAGAAACTAATTGTTTTGATTTTTCAATGTCAAAATGTAATTAAGTTTTGTTTGAAAGAGGACAAAATATTTTTTGTTTGAATTTCCTTTCAGGGCATGAATTTGTTGGTCAGCACATTCCACTGGAATATTTCAACATGGATATTTCAACAAAGTCCCTTAAAACAAATTAAAACATTCCCAACACTCCATTTGTGTAAATCCCTTGTTCCAATATACATCAAAATTTAATCCCCTTTTCCTTAACCAATAGCAAAACCATACACCACTGGAGTGGACTTTAAACTTTTGGTATGGAGCGTTATCAGAAAGACTGTGCAAGTTCTTTCTGTAGCAACATAGCCTATTCCTTTGGACATCCTTTGCAATCTATTTATCTCAGAGTAGCTTACCATAATCCAACTCTTACAAAAAGATTACAGTAGTTTAGCCCCATAGCTTTAGAATAGATATTTCCAACTTTAAACAATTTTCAGATCATATCACTTTTTTCCCAGTGTAGACCATGAGCTAATGAGCATGAGGTATTCGTAATTGCTCTGCAAGTTGATAGGGTTTATTTAACACAATTTCATTGACTCAGTTGTAACTTGCATGAATCACAAGTGCTCACTTTGAAGTTAGCAGCTCAAAACATTTGAAAAATTGATAATAATGACTGAGCATGCAACTGGCAGAGTTGGAATTATAAAATTTCCCATATGGAAAAATATTAGAGACATGACCGTCCTGTAAAAGTTTTGGCATAATCTACTAGAGATGGAAATCTCTGTTGACTTTTCTGTACAAACTTCTCCAAATCTCAAAGGGATTTTTGGAGTAACTCTTGTTTTCCTATATAATCTCTAAATGTTACAGAAGTTAGATTACCTTGTAGCTAGAATGCTCCTTAACCTGAAAAGCTGATTAAATTATTTATATATATTGTAACAACCCTGTTTTTTTCTTCAGACCCAAGTTTTGCCCAGAGTTTTCCCCTGGTTCTTGAAGTCACTTTGAAGTTCATCTTTGTTTGGTACAAGGTAGTGATAGTGTGATGTAATCAAGCGTGTTAAGTTTCTTGTTAATACAATACAATACAATACAAGTTATTCAGTGCTCTAGGCCATCTGGCTTTTGTCACAAACATAAACGATAAATTAAATGGTACATGATTGAGGTTCTTACAACAAACAATAATCAAAGAGAAAGAAACAAACGATTGCTTCCATTGCGTGTAAAATAAAGTGTGATAACTGCAAAAATAAGTATTTAGAACTAGCTGCTAATAAAGTATTACATTTTGTTCTTGTTGCGGGTTGAAAGAAATATTTTGGGATAAATTTAAAGCCGATTTCAGAAAGGGATGGACAAATTAAGAGAAAATGATATTCAATTCATATCCAACTTTTTTTAAATTGCAAACCTGACAAAACCTCTGTTCATAAGTTATATTACGATAACGGCCTTCGTTGACTTCAATTTCAAGGCAAGCACATCTGATTTTGAAGACCAACTTTTTAAATTTCAAAACATTATTAAATAATAGGTATGCCTCTGCATAAATTTCTGTTTTAAATTGTGCATAACAACGCAAAGAACTTCTAGAATGAATATCACTCAACCAGTTCTGTCCATCTATATCAAAAACTCGCTGCTTAAAATTTTCATAAAAATGTGTAGTAATCCCTTCTCCCTGCCCTTCCCAAACATTACCAAACCCAGTTTCATAAACAAAAAATTAACACACAGTCCCCATGATAGCACTCCTTTGTTTCCAAATACTCTTTGTTCTACATAACAATGAGTCTGATACCTGTCTTTATCAAGAATAAGAAGTCTTAACCAATACGTTATTTGCTTTGGTAATGTTTGACTTTTAAAGAAAAAGCGACCCAGCTCTCCTAGAGCTACAAAATGTTTGGCATTTGGTGGTAAACCTAAACCATATTTATAAAACGAATTGTAAACTCTTATTGTACTTTCATGGGGGGTGATACCCCATAACTTAGAACCATACTGTATGTTAAAATAGGCATTATCTTATAATCAAAAATTTAAAGGATATTACTTACAGGTAAATCAATAGTTCTAGACACAAAAAAAAAAAAATTAAACAAAGCAACCTTAGACTTTGAACTCTGTTGAACTTGGGATTTTGACCATACTCCTTTTGGCGTCAAATTTAATCATAAGTAATTATAGTCGTTTACAGTCTCAATAATTTTGCCTTTGAAATGCAAATGTTCACTTCTTGTTAATGGCTACAGTGATAGCTAGAGGAGCTATAGACAATCATTTGTATTTTCTAGGTTATACAAAGAGAGACTTACTGGTCACATTACCTAATTTGCATTTCTTTTAGGTTCTTGTTGAAGATCAAGTATGTACATGAGATTAATAATTAGGCAACTGGTTTGTAAATTAGCTTAACAGACACTAACTTGTACAAATTATATTGGGCATAGTTGATCATGTGATACTAGGTGTGGTTCATCAGGAATCAGTGAGTTGTAGTTGAGAAGCAACCTGAACAGTCAACACTTGGAGAGTTGAGGAGTTCAGACCGGCAACTGTATTGACCATGCAGAAGCCTAGCCAGTTTAATAGGCTCAGCTAAGGCAATGGGATCTCAGCTGCCAGCCTGCACAACCTCACAGAAAGAGTGTTTCATTTCACACCAGATTCATGGTTTGTTTTAGTGTGTACTGATAGCTGTAGTGACCAGCCAGATGCCTAGCCAGCCTAATAGGCTTGGCTAAGGTGATGGGATCTCAGCTGCCAGTTTGCACAACCCATCACAAAGAGAAATCAGCCAGTTCTTATCAGTTCAGTTTTTAAGGTTTTAGTGTAAGCAATAACAGAATTACTCTCCCATAGTTGTGAAAGAAAGCATGGGAAAGTAAGATTGTATGCACTGTTGGAGTTATTGTTGGAATTGTTCTTAATAAATGTCAAAGATCTGATACTTCAATCTCCCTCTTGGTGTTCTGTATTTTATTTTTAAGCCTAGGCTGGCTCACTTCGCTACAATATGAAGAAAAAAGCATGTGAAGTTTTTTGTTTGTTTGTTTGTTTGATGAGGTCTTAACGGCACCACGACAACGAAGGTCAAATTGTGCCTGAGAGGTCAGATCATTTTAGAGGTAGTAAGGAAAGAGACCAGGGGGAGAATGAGAGAAATTCAAGAACAAAAGCCAGAAAGCTGTGATCGAGAGAAGAGGTGCATGGATAAAACAAAAACAAAGTAGAGAGGGGGTGGAAGAGGAGAATTAAATATGGTTGTAGAGGGATGCATGCTGAAGGAAGGAGATTATTTTATCTGGAGGATTTTTCTGGAAGAACTCAGCAATTGAGTTGTGGGGAGCGAGGGAAGCTCTGGGAAGGTTGTACAGGGGGCAAGCAAGGAGAACGTGTTGGATTGTGAGGATGCAGTGGCAATTGTTACAGAGGGGTTAGGGGGAACCAATAAGGAGGTGGGAGTGAGTGAGGTGGGTGTGACCAATTCTAAGACGGGTAATATGAACGTTGTCGATACGAGAAAGGTTGTTGATAGTGGATTTGATCGGGATTGTGGGCTGGATGACATGGAGTTTGTTATCAATTTGGAAGTTCCATAAGGATTGCCAGCGGTCACGAACAAGAGAAGCGATAAGCGGTTTGATGTCAGAGAGAGTTTTGGGAAAAGGGGAAGGGAGGAGGTTAAGGGCAAGCTTAGCGGCTGTATCAGCCCTGTCATTGCCAGGGATGCCAACATGGCTGGGTATCCAGAAGAAAAGAACACTTTTCCTGCAGAGGGTGGGAGAAAAGAGTTTCCGGAGGAGGAGGTGGCAGGTGAGGTTATCCCATTTAAGATTGAGTAATGAAGTAAGAACAGCCTTTGAGTCAGAGAAAATGGCAAAAAGACTAAGAGGAGAGTACTCAATAAAGTTGAGGGCGAGGAGAATGGCCTTAGCCTCGGCTGAAAAGATGGATGAGTGGTCAGGAAGTCTGCTACTGAGGGTGATGTCTTGGATGATGGCAGCAGCAGCTGTCTTGTTGCCTTCCTTGGAGCCATCAGTATAGATGGAGGTGTAATTTGAGAGTTGGTCTTTGATTTGGTTGTGGAGATTGATGAAGAGGTTAGGGTGAGTTTGAGTTTTGTTATAAGTGGAGAGGTCTAGGTGGACAGAAGGGAGGGGTGGCCCAAGGAGGAAAAGTGGGCCAGGAGTAGGTGCCGAGTGGCGGGGTTGATGCCAAGTTGAAAGAGGTCTGATTTAATGCGTAAGCTGAAGGGAGGCGATAGGGTTTTAGTCCTATCAAAGAGGGAGGAGAAATTGGGGTACCTAATGAGGTTGTAAACAGGGTTCTGGGTGTTGGTGAGGACTCTAAAAGCATAGGAGAGGCTAAGCTTTTTACATCTAAGTAGAAAGGGGGTTCGCTGGCTTCAACATGAAGGCTAGTGATTGGGAGGTCCTGTAGGCTCTTAGACAGAGCCTGAGGGCTTCATTTTGGATGGTGTTAATGTGGTTGAGGTATGAGTTGTGAGCGACACAGTAAACAATATTGCCATAGTCAAGCTTGGCACGAATGGTGAGCCTGAAAATTTTGAGGAGAGCATAGCGGTTCGCTCCCCAAGTAGTGTTGGAGAGCAGTCGGAGGAGGTTGAGGGAGCTATTGCATTTTACTTTCAGGTTGGTGATGTGTGGCTTGTAGGTGAGCTTGGGGTCTAGAGTTAGACCAAGGAACTTTGTGTTTTCAACTTTAGGGATGCGATTCCCATTGAGCACAAAGTTCGGGTTGGGGTGGAGGTTGTTGAAATGACAAAAGTGCATGCAGACTGTCTTGTCTTTGAAGAATTTAAAACCGTTATTGTTGCTCCAGACTTGCAGCTGCTTGAGGCTGGTTTGGAGCCTATTTTCAACAATAGGAAAGCTAGGGGAGGAGTAGAAGATGGTGAAGTCATCCACATAGAGGGTACGTTTGATGCTGGGGCCAAGGTTATTCCCGATGTCATTAATGCTCAGGTTGAAGAGAGTGGGGGAGAGGATGCTGCCTTGGGGGACGCCCTCTTCTTCAGACCGGCAACTGTATTGACCATGCAGAAGCCTAGCCAGTTTAATAGGCTCAGCTAAGGCAATGGGATCTCAGCTGCCAGCCTGCACAACCTCACAGAAAGAGTGTTTCATTTCACACCAGATTCATGGTTTGTTTTAGTGTGTACTGATAGCTGTAGTGACCAGCCAGATGCCTAGCCAGCCTAATAGGCTTGGCTAAGGTGATGGGATCTCAGCTGCCAGTTTGCACAACCCATCACAAAGATAATTTTTTTTGATGAAATTGACTCAAATCAGTTCAACAGCATGAGAATCACATAATCAGACTATTGCACTTGTCAATTGTGTGACTGACCCCTACACCCCTGGACAAGGTGAGTCATTGCACCAAGGTGGGGAACCAAAACACATACATTGACGCACCCCTCAGTCACTTAGGTGACTAAAATTTCTTCTGAAATAACTTACAGTGCCCCAAATTACTCACCTCTGTACAAAATCAGTAAGTTCTAAAAAAATTGACTCAGCCCAGAGTCACTCTGGTGACTTGAAAATTTGGTACATTGATGCACATGTAAGTCACTATTTCGGATGTAAATGACTCACATTTGACTGACACAGGGGTAGTAGGGGTGAGTCATACAACTGAAAAGTACATAACCAAATGAAATAGTGGTGCAGGTGTACACATGTAATCAAAGAGCAAGTGGAGCATACATATCCGCCAGCTATTTTACACAATCTTCCTTTCCATGTTTTGTGCAACATTTGTACATTTTTATACCTTTGTTTTTTTTTTTTTTTTCTCCAAGCTTAGGTGCCAGAAAAAACACACAAGCACAATTCATGCTCATCGCAAGCGAATTTACACTGTATGCCATAAAAAGTGTCAATCATTTTAAATGTGCCCAATCGATTGTGCACGTTCGTAAAGATGCATTTCTGAGCATGTTACCATCTTTAACATACATGGCAACAAACTGGGTAAGAATTTTATATTCTTTACCAATTTCTGACATGATCTCAAGCAAATTATATTTCGATAGCCACGGGAGATTATACAAAACATATTGAAGTAAGAGTGTATGAATTTTCATGTATGTTAGTGTTTATTATGATAATAACATTTTAAGTGCCCTAAACTTGTAGGGCGCCTACTTTTGAGCACGTGTCAAAAGTTGTTGGTGGTGTGGCAATGGTCTTGATACAGTAGTGGTGCATCGGGGATCAAGGAGCAGAGGGTGAAGCCCCCTGAAGTTTCATAATCCCCGCGCAAACGTGGTGCAACAAGCACCGCCGCACCAGCCGCACCAGCTCCAAAGGGCCTGTGTTAAATCCCATTGACTTTTGCTTCAGCACACATTTTTTTCTTCAACGGGCAGTTTCCTATACCTAAATTCAGCATACTTTGTGGCGTGAAGCTGATGAAAGTAAAGTAACTATTAAATCTATTATAGACGTAACCGCTGTGCAGTGTGAGAATAGACATGGCTGCCATGTGAATAAGGCCCCACCATCATTCTGAACTTTGTGTAACTTCCATGATTATGGTAGCCTAGGCCTACACGATCATAGGCAGCAGAACCAGGGACACGTGCCTCCCCCACTTTTCTCAAAAGTTTAAAAGTGCCTTTTTTCCAGAGAGGAAAAGTGCCTTTTTTCTGAGGGAAAAGTGCCCTTCCACTAAGACAAGTGCCTTTTTAGAGAAGGAACATGCCCTTTAAAACATTGAAAAACTTTTTCTTCAAAGGCTATATATCTAACAAATATCACCCTAATAGTCCAAAAGTGGAAAATTTTACGCACTTTGCGCGCATACATTATTAAGAATTTCCCTTAAAGACAAAGTTGGTCCCAACAGCCCTACATATTGGACTATTCTCATACGTAAAATGCCTTCGCCTCTGCTTACCTTCTTTTTCCCAGCTTATAACTTGTCAAAACTTTTTAGGGGCTTTTCTGGAGTGTGCGAGCCACCACAAATCTCATAGAGGACATCTTTGAAATGGGCCTTAAAAGGGGAAAAATTACTATTTGGACCCAGTCCATTGTCATGACATACACATACTGACGAGTCTGACGTGCTCTCCTCCATATACTTTGTAAAGTTTAAAAGATGCCCCTTTACAGAATAATAAAATTGTTGTTTCAAATATTAAAATATATTAAAGTCCCCTTATTATACTTGAGCTTTTTGAGGATTGAAGAAAGTAACACAAACATCAAGCAAATTACAACAAATTTCATTCGTGAAATGCCTTTAATTTGGGTTCTGGAAGTCTAAATCCTTCCAATTATATAACTTATAATCTATCAATTTTCAATTTTGATAGATTTTGTTATAAAATTGCTATTATTTTTCCAAATGTTTGACCAAAATATCTTGAATTTTATTGAACCAATAAAAGTTTATAAATTTTCTGGGGTGGGGAGGGTTGACCCTATGAAGCTATACTGTGCTAAACATGCTTTAAAAATACGAGTTGGAAAGTTCCCCTCAGATGCTTACCCCTAACCCCCTCTTCCCCACTACATTTAAACATCTTCCACCGCCTCTGTATATGATAAATGAATTAAAAGGGTAAATCACACTAAAATATTGCAATAAATCATATTTTAAGATTAAAGATTTAAATTTCGTTGTCTCCAGGATAACAGTAAACTATGTGAAAATATCTAACGTTAGACTAGTGTCCAAGTTTAACTTTTAATTAGGGTTATTGCGAAACTGGTAATATAGGAAGCTACACATAATAGGATAAGTATGGAATCGTACTATTGACAAGTTTTGACTGATTATGTGGAAACTGGGTAAACTTACGAACTTACAAGCGGTGAAATGAATAGAAGAGTTGTGATTCAAACCAACGAGACACTTCAAAAATGTCGACACGATTTTTAGACGCTTCAGTTCCAAATAGGCCTACCTTTCTATCAATTTTTTTCAGATCTTTCGAGTTTACTCACGTTACGTCATCAGTTTGTTTTTATTGGGCCGGTACGTACGGTGCAGTAAATCGAACAATCAATCAGTCAATCCATCGCGCCTTGCTGTTGCGCTCGTGGACGCCTCTTGCGGTATGTGCAAGATCACGGTTGCCAAATAAGGCAAATTTGGCCGATTTGGGACGTCTTGAATATTTTGCTGAACTAAACTTATTTTTTCTTAAAGTTAAAGGTATATGGACAGTACAAAATTCTGTTCAACCACGATCAAAAAGAGTATTAAATTATCAGTGTAATGGTATGTGTAGTGCATGTGTAGTTTGCAAGTTATGTACAATCAAAGTTTGATCATTTTTTAATTTATTGAATAAATGTGATGTATGAACAGAAAAATGCCACAGAATGCTTTTGTTTTTCTTCATATTTCTTCCCTTGATTTCAGATCGTAATGTTCAAAATGTCTTCTCCTGTTTTAAATTGGTAGGCTAGGGTGTGTGGTAAAGATCAAATCCTCGGCATTAGAATTATATTCGCTTTTTCTGAATCTGAATAGGTTAAGGTAAAAATCCTTCTAGAGGACATGAACGCCAACCCAGTGTAGCAAAAGTATAAGAAAAAAATAATAACAATCAATTAACAAGCTTAGCAAGTTTAGCTTTGAAACAGTTTATACTTGGTGCATGTACAATGTCCGATGGTAAAGCATTCCAATCTTTTAGTGTTTGAGGAAAGAAGGAGTATCTATAAACATTATTTTTAGCATAAGGAACGTGGAAATTCAGATCATGGTTATTTCTTGTATTAATTTTTACCTTTGGGATCAGTTTATCATTTATCAATGGCGACAAGACTGTTATTGATTTTATATAGCTTTTTCAGACGGGTGTTCCTTCTTCTTGTTATTAGCAGGGGCCAATCTAATTTATGAAGCATGCTAGTGACACTGGATTTATAGGGTAGTCTGCCATACAGAACCTGGCTGCTCTCCGTTGAATTGATTCAAGCTTATCTACATCGCACTGGTGATGGGGGTCCCAAACTGTTGATGCATACTCAAAGTATACTGGCTTAACTAGAGCTATATATGCAGTAGTTTTAACGTCAGTGGGACAGTTTGAGAGGTTATGTCTTAATAGGCCAAGAACAGAGTTTGCTTTGTTGGTGATGTTGTTTATATGTTTATCCCATCTGAGTTTATTATCAATTTCAACACCTAGGTACGGGTGGGAGTTGACATGTTTTAGCGGCCGGTTGCACAAGGTACAAGCTGGTGATTTATAGCATTTTTTAGGAGATATTAAGAGGATGTAGCATTTAGAGGGGTTGAAATTCATTTACCATTTATTTCGCCATTGTTTAAGTTTATTTAGATCATCTTGGCGGATTTGTTGGTCAGAGGGTTTATCAGTTGTTCTATACACAAGACAATCATCAGCAAACAGTCTAACCGTGCTGTTTATATTATAAGGATGTCATTGACATGTAAAAGGAAGAGTAAATGACCTAAAACGGTATGTATGTACATTATTGAAAAACGATTAATAAAGTTTGCCAAATTAGCATGCATGCTGTATAGCAAGAGGATCAGAGCCATGGGAAGCGGGGAGAAGGTGTGTGTGTGGGGGTTCCCTCCTCAGGCTGGGAGGATTTCACCTTCCCGGTTGCAGACTTTTTTCTCTATTGGGTGGTAAAATTGGAAATGAAATTGAAAAATTGACTTAGGAAGGTTTGGTACCATTGAAGAAAACTCTGATAAAGTTAGTACAAAGGGAAGTTGGTAAAATGTTCTCAAAAACTTAAGATTTTCCGATGAGACGCAATGTTTGATATTCCATTCGGGATTCTTGACCCTTCCCAAGCCTCTGCAGAGGAATTAACGGTGTCACACGATCCCAATAAAGCAGGCCTCTCAGACCAGCATAAAATCATAAAATTGACAAAGAGAATAAAAAAGCATGAAGAAGGAAACAAAATCATTAAAGAAGTCATAACTTTTTGTGACAAAATTGACATCATGATGCAAAGTAGCCAAAAACGTTCATACATGCTGCGAAGATCTATGTATGTTTATTTATGTTGTACTCGACATGGTTTATGTTTGGATTTCATATACCCTTGACATTGTAGAACAGTGTGTTACTTGCGTGTTTTCTCATATGCATGTAGTGAAAAGTTAAGGCCATAAGTGGAACAACCCAATAATCTTACATAAAGTACAGTATTTAAAGAATTAATTCAGTGGTCAAAAGCAAGTCCATCTTATATGAAAGAGGACTTTAAAAAGAACAATATGGTGAAGAAAGCATTCAAAAATCTTATTCTCAAAAGAAGGTATTTCAAGTTCAAATGTCAGGCTTACCTGTGTAGAAACGACTGGTGTTGTAAGTCTACTGTGGAAGGATGGTGCTCTCATTCTCACATTTATATTTTGCGACTATCCCAGTTTCCAGACACATCCAATGGTGTTTCAGCCACAAAATCATAGGAAGAATTATGATAGAATACATAAATACTTTGAGGAATCTGAGGCTGTGATGTCACAACTAGTCTGTTTCCAATTGTTTATATACAAATGATACCAAACTTTAAATTTATTTATCTCTTTAACCGAATAAGAGTTTTGAATGCTATTTTTCACCTTTGTTTTTTTTTTTTCTTTTAAGGTCCTCTTTGAAATAAGATAGACCTGTTTGACCTCTGAACTAATCCTTTCATAAACTTGTTGGTAAGACAAAAATAATTCCTGCTGGATACTTAGTCATATAGATATATCTGGAACTGTTTGAGCACCTAAAACTGCTAAAGATTCAATGGACCTCAAGCCTTGTATTCCCTGTTCCCTTCTTTTTTGAGACTACATATATACTGGTGATGTGAAGCCCAATTAAATACCAACCATAGTTGTGAAGTGTGCTCATATTACAAAACACGATGCAGACAACCAAGGTTATAACAGTCATTGCCATTTGAGGAGATTGGTCACTCTGGCCTCACCATCATTCTCTAGAGCTATACATTGCTCTCCTCAAACAACAAATGTATAATGGTATATTCTATTAGGGGAGGGGATCGAATTTAATCACCCTTGCAAAACCTTTTTCCAGCGAATTAGCTATCTTTCAATTTTCAAAATGCAATAATTTAAAAGGGGCGGCGGAGCCAGGGGCTGGGGGTTTCAACCACAATAACTTTTGGTGAACATGTGTTACAACATTACCCGACCTAATTATCCCCCAATATTGTTATAAATGTCAAGTGAACTCATTATCCTCCCCCTCCCCTACCTCCCTTGATATTTTGAACGCTTCGTAGACCCTATTTAATATTCCCATGGTTTTTTCAACTCAAGTTGAAAAATAGTGTAAATTAGATATAATAAATGGTGAAGAAAGAAATAATTGTAATCTTATTCCACAAGCAGTTATTCAATTGTGTTGAATTGTGTAAAACATGTTGAGTGTGACAACACATTCCCTCAAAATATTTTGCATTTTTTTAAATGTCACCTTTTTACGAAAATCAAAACTCTTGCTGTGCGAAAAGATGGGGAAAATATGTTTGTGTAAAGTTTTTATCATACCCAATCGCAATAACTTAGAACATATTAAAGGGTCTGCAATAATATGCAATAAAGTAATTAACTTTTTTTAAATACATGAAATATTGTCATGGAAGTGCTCCTAAGACTATACATTTTTAATAAAATTTACTGCACCAATTACTTTATTAATTGTGACACTTTTATGGAATCTTTCAACTTCAATAACTCTCTGTGGGAATAAGATATCAGTGTAGTTTAATTCTTCACAGTTATGTTACTTTTAGTCCTCTATTTTGCCTTTGCACCATGTTTGACCATGTTTGGGTCCAGTACATATACACTCCCCCCCACCTTCCCTAACGTAACTTTGTGGATCCGCCCTTCATGCTGGGCTTAAATTTTGTATGAGACTGGTTGTTGTGGTACTTCAGAGCTGAACAACGTGATTGGTGGGCTGGGAACGGTAAGAGTATATGCCAATAGCGTTTATTGTAATGTTTTTTTTTGGGGGAGGGGAGTGGTGCATGTTTCAATTTTGTATTCTTTATTAATTTTTACCATTCCTCTTTGAGAAGCCGCCCAAACTCCGCCCCCGTAAAAAGTACAAAGCAGCATCCGGGTTGATAGCAGTTGCGTAAGAATAGGAGGAAGCATGGACAATTCTGAAACTTGCATAAACATTTTAACAATTGAATGAATGGAAATTAAAAAGTTCTTAATCTATTAATTGTGGTGAAAATTCATAGAATTTCTTAAACATTCCCTCAGTTTTCCGAAAATTGCACTAAGCCTTTAGAATGTTTCACTCATTTTTTCGAATATTTCACTCAACTTTTCAAAATTTCACTCAACTTTCCGAATATTTTGCTCAATTCGTTCCTCTTTCGCGAATGTCATTTGTGTAGTGACGAATGTCAAAATTGAAATTATTACTTCCGAATACTGACGAATGCTCGGAAAATTTTGAAGCTTGATGAAATAAAAGATGATAAACGTATTATATAGCTTTATGTATCATTGGAAAGAGAACATGATAATCTTTTGACAATTGTACTTACAATAAAGATGTATTACTCAAAATCTTATTTCATGAAGCTTCAAAGACATTCGTCAGTAGGTCAGTATGCGGAATAATTCAGTATTTCGTGCCAATTTTCATTTCACCTAAATAAGACATTCGTCAGTATGCGGAAAGAGGGACGAATTATTCGAAAAAGATCACCACAGGAAATTCTGGTAAAATACATTGGGTCGCTGAGTGGGTGTCGGATTGGGTTGCATTGGGGTAAGGGGTATACATGCCTCTAAATTTTCTTTGAGCCCCCAGGTCTGCAAAATGAAATATTTGTTGGCCTTAAATAGGCGTATATATGACGAACTTGATCGATTGTAGTGCAAGTAACTTGTAAGTGAGCCCAAGATAGCACGGAACTAATTATTTGCCCCATTGAAACTATGATAAAACCTTTAAGTTCGGAGTCTTTTGTACCAGAACAGAAAGGGGAATTATTGGCGACTTTTGTGATGTTTTCTGAAAAGTATTATCTAATGTTTTTTGGATCATGGAACTCTAAATTGGGGTTCACCTGAGGTTTGGCTCCTTCTGTAGCTGAAGTGAGTAGGTGTTGCGCACCCTCACTGAATGACACAAATTTTGGAATTGGTCCATCTGTCCATGAAAAAATAGTTCCCCATGAAACTTTTTCTGAAGCAGATCTCGTCAAGACTGGACATGCATAGTCAATACATGTCCTTTCTTTACCATCGCTAAAAGTTTCAACCTCTAAGCGTCCTGTCTCATGAAATGTGAGATCCCCAAAATATTCTATATTAGCCTTTCTCATGCCTAATTTTAGTTCTGTGCTTAGTTCTGTGCTACCGTATATGTATATGTATGACCGTATTTTATGTGTCAGTAGTTACTGACCATAGCCGTAATATGTATTACCGTATTATAATACATGTCAGTAGTTACTGACCATGATTCTATCATTATTCATAGTAGTTACTGAAAATGCGATTCAAATTGGGTGGCAGAGGATAAAAACCAATGGACTTACTTAATATGTGGATCTCCCTGGTCATACAACCATACATACAACCTTACATACAAATTTGCATATTAAGAAAAGATCTTTATGGTCTATGGATGCATAGCAATTTGTATACTGATTAAAATAACTTTAAAATCTTAGCACATTAGTTTTTGTTAATTTTGAAAACAGCCTAAAGTTCTGGAGCTTTTGCACTCTATGCAAACAGTCCACCCAGTCCAACATCACAAACTCTTTGTGTAATTCTTTCAGTTTATTTCTCACTTTACTGTCCAAATAAATTATTAGAAGCCTATTCCTTGAAATAATTCGATGGAAGGTATCGTAAGCACTCAAATTTACTGCAACGTTTACAAAAGGGTAATGCTAAATAATTGAAAAAAGAACAATTTACATAAGAAAATACCAAGGGCACCAATACATCAAAAACTAGAATTACAGCACACTGCAGAGCACATACATCTGCCCCTCTTCATTCCCCATCGGAATACAATCTTCCTCACAAACCTCGATCCAACAAGTTGTAACCCCAAACAATCTATTTCTCACTGTTGATCTGTATTGCCATTTTCATTCTAAACACTTGAGGATCATCACTGTTTTCAGTGTAATTTAGGCTAAGCATTTATTGTGTGAGCTCTATACAAGGCAGCAAGGTAGATTCATATTTCATCATTTTCATTCATTGCAGAAACTAATTGTTTTGATTTCATTAATACCAGAAACCACTTTACTTGATTTTCTTTAAGTGCAGAAAATTTATTGTATGGCTGTTCTTTCATGGCATGAGTTCATTGTTCAGCACATTCTATTGGAATTTCAACTAAGTTTTGATCAATCTTGCGATAAAATGTCCTCAACCTTCCATTTTTGCCCTTCCCCTATTCCAATACGTCCCAAATTTTAATCACTTCTTACTTAAGTGGAAATAAAACCACACACAAAAAATTAATCAAAATCCAGTGACTACCTCTTGACTTCTTCCTAAAAGCAGAAAAGTCCAAATCCAGTCATTAGTTCTACATATATATTGATGACAGACAAAATTTCCTCACCCCATTTGCACTCTTACTTTGTTCTAATATCACTCAAATTGTAATCACTTCTTCCTTAAGCAAGAACAAAACCATACACCAAATTTAATCAAAATCCAGTGACTACTTATTGAGATATGATGATGACAAACAAACTCACCCTAAAACATCCCCACCCCCCCTCAATTTTTGCCCTTCCCCATTCCAATACGTTTAAATTTTAATCACATCTTTCTAAAGCAGTAACAAAACGACACACCAATATGATCCAAATCTAATCATCAGTTCTTGAGAAATCTTGATGATAGACAAATTATCGCCACCCCCTCCCCCCTTCAATTTTACCCTTTCCCTATTCTAATATGTCTCAAATTATAATCACTTTTTCCATACAAAACCACACACCAAATTTGATCAGAATCCAATTATCAGTTCTTGAGATATCTTGATGACAATCAAACAAACGGAGGCGAAGACAAAATTGCCTATAGCTATAAAAGTTTATATTTTTATGTCTGAAAATTTAAAAGCTGTAAAACGGTCAATTTCTTTATTGATTTTGTCAGAATTTACAAACCATTTATAAATTAATTTAGTTATCGTTGCCTTTTAAATGTTCATACACCTGCAAAATAATAAAATGGAAATTTTGTTTCCATTTACAGTGGATTTTAAACTTATTCAGCTAAAATTCTTTAACAATTAACGTTCTTTTCGATACAAATCGCATCAATCCCTAATGTACTTAAAACGATCCTCTGTGTACTTTCAGTAATGGGTTACTCTAGCGACAAGCGTCCACTCCATTCTAATGACTACTGTTGGTCTACCCTCCACATATTCTTTGGAGCTGTATTGGTGTTTAATGAGTATTACTGCACTTCATAGGCTAGGCTAGATCAGCATCTGTTAAAAAAATTTTTTACAATAAATAAATATTTATAACAATTAAATATCATTAATGAAATGTAATGTCTATAGACGTGTAGAGGCAATATTACCTAAATTGCTTATGAATATATTAAAAACCGTAATAGGAGCAAATAATATCATCAAGATTGGTTCAATGTTAACCATTATACACCATTTTTAAATCTGTCATCGATTTGCATATTTATAAAATTTGTTTATATTACTGGGCTACTATGGAATTTTCTTTTGTAAATCCTTTTGTTTGATTAAATGTGTATCGTAATTCTTTGCAGTGTGTAGCAAATTCTGATAAAAAAAATGTTTGAATCTTTACCATGTCTCAAGGAAATAAAGTTTCCATTACTTTTAGTAACTATGATTTAGGAAAAAAATTGAAAAGAATTACATAAAGAATTTAAACATCAATTCAAAAACTGATAAAACTCAGATCAAATATATCTCTAAAACAAAAATTGCTCCTTTCAAAATTTGAAAATCTAATATGCTCAGAATTTAATAATCTTTCAACCCATAGAAATTGCTGTATGTCCAAAGACCTTGAAATAAAAAGGCATTTTTATAAAGGGCCCTTTCCTTTCTTGTATTGTTTTTTTTTTCTCCGTAAGTGCAAATTAGTACTAATAAATGGCATTTTATTAATTTAAGAGAAATGGTTAAGGTCTTGCCATGTATTGACTTAGCACCATTGTTAGACCTTTTGCCATATCATCAAGATTTAAAGCATTTACAATCTGACAATAGAGTAACTACTACCATTTATAAATTATTTTAAAGTCATGCTGACTTTTTTTAAGTGATACAAATTTTCCACAAACATTCCATCTTATAATCAGGAAACAACACATCAATTTTGTTCATGAACTTGTTGTCCTTTCTTTACTACTCTCATCTCAATCTTGGGGTGGAGGGAAGTCCGTATGTGAGGTACATATATCAGCGATGTAGGAAAATATTTGACATTGGGAGGCCAGATTTGATATTTGTCCTAACAAACTTACAAAATGTAGAAGTCTCTTAACATGGTAAAATTATTTGTAAGGGGGTGGGGGGATTGGCGTAAAATTATTTGAAATTTGGGTTTCCTGGAAATGGATTGAAAACATTTCACAAAAATTGAAGCAAATTTCTTGAAAATTGATGAAAATTTCCCAAAATGAAGACAATTTTCCAAAAATGAAGGAGATTTCACAAAAATTGAAGGAAATTTACCAAACATTGATGGAAATTTCCCAAAAAGAAGACAATTTCACAAAAATTAATGAAATTTCACAAAAGTTGTTGCAACTTTCCCCAAAACAAAGAAGATATAGCAAAATTAAAGGAAATTTCTGGAAAATTTAGGCAAATTTCATGAAAATTGAAGCAAATTTCGTGAAAACTGTAAATTAATATCCAAAAATGAAGACAATTTCACATAAATTAAGGAAATTTCACAAGAGTTGATGCAAATTTCCCAAAAACAAAAAGGATATCCCAAAATTGATGAAAATTTTCCAGAATGAAGACAATTTCCTGAAATGAAGATTTTACAAAATTGAAAAAAATTCACCGAAAATTGATGGAAATTTATCAAAAATGAAAACAATTTCACGAAAATTAAAAAAAATTTCACAAAAGTTGTTGCAAATTTCCCAAAAACGAAGAAGATATCCCGAGAATTAAAGGAAAATTTCCTAAAATTGAAGCAAATTTTATGAAAACTGAAAACAAATTCCAGAAAATGAAGAAATTTTAAGCAAATTTCAAGAAAATTAAAGATTTCTGGAAGAAAAAGATGCCATGATAGAATCTGACTCTTCAAAATCGATTCGTTAGACCTTGTCATACTGCGGATATGGTTTTCAGATGATGGGCTGCTCACCCCTACAACTTTTAGTATGAGTACCCCCCTCTCCTCCAGCATCTTGTGTCACCCATTACATACAGAAGATATAAATCATAAATCCTCTGCAAGTCTGCATGGTCTGAATGCCATATCATACATGCTTGTCCACCATCAAAAGCTAAGAGGATATATGTGGCATGTAAAATTGTAAAAATATATATATTTTAACATGTGTTTAATACCTGTGGTGATAAGTTTTCCCATACCATTCTGCAAATTCCAAGTTGTTGTTTAAGATAAGCCAATACCAAATGATTGTCATTCCCTTTGGAATACCTATAAATGTATGAATAAACATGGAAAAATAAATAATTACTGTATCATAATTAAATAATCTCCTGGTACATTTATGCAATGACATCCTTTACTATTTCATCGAATTGATGGTCCATGCTTTGGTCCATCAGGAAACAGGTGATAATGTGGCGAAAATTATCTCTTTTCGACTTCTGTGGCTCTATATGCCTATTGACTGCCTTCAATGATAATGAAGTGCCAAATAGTCTACCATTGATCACAGTATGTAAGGATTTGAAATTGTCCTCCTCTAAGGGCTGTTTATGAAAGGTTTTTTTTTACACTGTAGCTCAAGCTGGCTTATAAATAAATCCCGAATTCATCTTTATATATATATATATATATATATATATATATATATATATATATATATATATATATATATATATATATATATATATATATATATATATATATATATATATATATATATATATATATATATATATATATATATATATATATATATATATATATATATATACACATATATATATATATATATATATATATATATATATATATATATATATATATATATATATATATATATATATATATATATATATATATATATATATATATATATATATATATATATATATATATATATATATATATATATATATATATATATATATATATATATATATATATATATATATATATATATATATATATACATATATATATATATATACACATATATATATATATATATATATATATATATATATATATATATATATATATATATATATATATATATATATATATATATATATATATATATATATATTTATATATATATATATATATATATATATATATATATGTGTGTATATATATATATATATATATATATATGTGTGTATATATATATATATATATATATATATATATATATATATATATATATATATATATATATATATATATATATATATATATATATATATATATATATATATATATATATATATATATATATATATATATATATATATATATATATATATATATATATATATATATATATATATATATATATATATATATATATATATATATATATATATATATATAGTACCATTTTGTTTTTCTTCCAAGTCTATTCGCAGATATGTAATGCAACGGAGATGAATACGTGAACAAATATATACCTGAAATATTCATCAATTGAAATTGGAAAGGATTCCTGCAGGCCAGCCCCCATTAAGATACTTTTCTATTGATTCAATAAGCTGCAAAAAAAAAACGTTGTATTCTTTTTCAAGTTGCATTACGTGGACTGAAAACTTTTATTCCGCTTGAGAGGTGAAATTGGGAAATTCTTAATATCAAATTGAAAAATTAGGTGAAACTTAAGAGAAAATAGGTAAAATAAGAACAATTTGGTTAAGTTATAGAAAAAAGTTTTGATTTGTGTGGAATATCTAAAACAAGAGTGTACCCTAAAACTGAATGTGGGTTAAATCTGTGGCAGTTTGCTTTCTAGTGTTGTTTCATTAATAAAAGAAGGTTCTCTAGTTTCATTGAGGAGTCAAAGGTTGGTGTTTCAATAAAACTTTAATTTTCATATGATCACAAAAACCATTTATACATCAAAACTTTGTTTAACTTCTGTCATAATTATTTGATTACACTCCTTAACGAAACTACAGCAGTAAATGAATCAGCATCATGAAATAAAAACGGTGTGTCTTTTATCATTTTCATGTCAGAGCTTGCTCCAAATTCACTAAAAGACAGTTTCATCCGCTTCTATTTCACCATAATATGCATCTTCTCATTTTGGATTTATGTCATATGACATCACTTTAATGTTTACTATCGTACTTGTTATACCTTTGGAATTTTGCTAAATTGCATCTTCATAGATCCCTCCTTGGTACTCTATGACAAGGTTAGCCTAAATGGTAAGATCTTGCTCTGTTTGATGTATGTCCTTCATTCTGCATTATAATGAAAATAATAGGTTGCTTAACTTTAATTTATAAATATTTTGCTACTTGCAAGTAGGTTATTTATTAAATATAGCTTATTTATTAGATATAGCTCTATAAATTTGTACATCAAGGTGTACTATGATATTCAGATGAAACCCTGATCAAATCCAGTCTCATGCTGGATGGGAGAACCTACTTATTACGACAAAATAAGTGATAACATTTATTCTAAGAAGTCACATAAAGGTCAGTTGTAATGTGGGTACAAAGAGTAGCAGTATAATAACAAGCTTGTTGGCGTTGTTTCATAATTTACACAAGGTACTGAATACAATCTTCCATGGGGAGTCAAGTTTTCGTGTTTCTGAAAGTAAAAGTTTTATATGAACACCTAATTCAAATTTTGTTACAAATTTGGTCAAAAATTTAATGAAACTCAACTAACCCGTAAAGAATCAACAGTACGAAATAAAAATGGTGGTCTATATGATCTTCATTTCAGAGCTCCAAATTCATTAAAGAAATAATTTCACCGTCTTGCGCTTCACCATCTTGTGCATCCTCTCATTTTGGATTTATGTCATATGACCAGTGGCATGTTCAGTGGGGATTCAGACCCCTAGATTTTCTGTTTCACAAGGGCGGCCCGCCATGCCCCTCTGTAGTGCCGCCCTGCCCCTAGGGGTCCGCCTTGCCCCCATTGGAGTCCGCCCTGCCCCTCATGAGAAAAAAATGTAATATTTTTTAAAACATTATTATCATATTTTTAGATTTTTTTATATTTTTTACCCAATAGTCTGAATTAGCCTCATAAATGAAATACTTTACACGGATACAGAACCCAAAATGATAGACTGTTCCTTATCAGTCAGAATAGCTTCATTCTCAGATGTATAATTATAGCTGAAATCCCAAAGCTTTTTTACTAGGGGACTGAGCCTTAAGGGTGCCCCTGGAAAAACGCAGCGTGTTGAGCGCGCATTAATGTGCCCCTCAACAAGTCTAGTACACTGCCCCTTTTTAAATCAAGCGAAAAAGAGACGTAAGACAAGTAATAGTTTCCATAATATAATCTTGGACTGTCCGATGGAGCGTGTTGACGATGTGATTACATGGTGATGAAAGAGGATGATTCAGATGGTACACAATACAAATTAGGTTTATGATGAGTATTGATACGCATGGTGATGAGGATGATAAACTAGATCTCACATTATTACACGAAACATTCCCCCCCCCCCCTCCTCTTTCCCTGTGAAATTCTGTATCTAAATGTAAGTAGCAGAGTATACAGTACAAAATATGCTACACAACATATTAGGGAAATAAACGATAAAAAATGAATTGATCATAAATTTGGTTCATCTTCAGTTTTCCAGAAATTTCTTTAATTGTCAGGATTTTTTCTTTAATCTTTGAGAACTTTTATTCTGCTACTTTCTTTTTTGTGCAATTTTCTCTGATCTTCGGACAATTGTCTTCAATCTTCCGGGAAAAATTTAAAGAATTTTTTTTCATTTTTAGGAAATGTTACCAATTTCTTTTGAATAGTTATACAAATTTTCAATAATTGTACCAAAAGTTGCAATAAAATGACCAAATTTTCATTCATTTTTTCAAATTGATATTAGTAATATCCCAATTATACTTAAAGATCAGAAAGGTGAAATCAGAGTCCGCCATCGCTTCCTATACGCCTCGGCATACAGCCCTTTTCAGATAATTACCATTCGAAAGATGAATACGGCTTATGACGCCACTTGAATGATCACTTGAAAAATGTTCATGTTCAGGTTTGGTTAGGTTTGTTGATGTTTAACGGCACCGCGACAGTCAGAGTCAAATGAGCTATGCTCATGTTCAGGTTTGGTTACGTTTGTTGATGTTTAACGCCACCGCGACAGTCAGAGTCAAATGAGCTAAGAGGGTGTTAATAAATTATGGTGTAGTTCATAACAGTACACGTACCAATCAGACTTTTCAGAATTTGGGTGATCTGCCTTGCATTTTCAAAATCATTTTTTTGAATAGTTTAGCAATGTGTTGCTTCATCCTGCATCAATGATACATTGGTTAACTTTAGTGTAATAGTGCTAATAATTCCATGAAGTTTGCTGGTACTAGGCCCCACTAGAATTATGCTGCGAGGTAGGCCCTAAGTATAATTTTTACTGTAAAAAGTTTTTACTAACTTTGGGCATTTTACTGTAATTTTCTTTTGTGGTAGCCCGTGTTTGGGATTTATATGATGTGATATGGCCTTTCTGCGCCTGTCATCCTACATATTAGGGCCTAACGTTAGGCGTAAATTTAGGCATGCTATAAGGCCTATGGTTAACGTTAGTGACCCGACTTTCAATCACCATAATGTTACCTTGTTATAATACACATCCCTCAGTACGTCGTGACGAAGTTACAAATGAGATTGAGATACTAATTTTTCAAACTAATCGCCACATTTATGTATTGTTTTGAAGTTGTTAGCCTAATATTTAATAGACACAAGTTTAATAGACAATGTCTTCAATCTCGATTCATTTGAGATTATATTCGGGGCTTAGTTTTCTTTCTGAGCACTTAATATGGCTTAACCATTGCAACTAATTATTTTAATTTTAAATATTTCAGAATAATGAGCTAAAACATGAAAATAAGCATAGCTTACTTGCTTTTGCTGTTCGTTTACTCGGGAAACTTTTGGTCGGCTGTAGAAAAAGTTTGCTGAAGGCACGACGACTGAAAAAAAGCCTAGATTATGTAAATAAATTAGCATGTGGCTTCCAAATCTGGCACAAAAACTTAGGGTGGGTCCGATGGGAGTGACGTTAAAGTTTGGTATCTACCTTATTATATATCTGCGGCCATAACAAAAATGACGCCAAAAAGCTATAGCGAGAAATGACGTCATAAAAAGACTTTGTCAAAAGAATGTTGAAGATTTTGTCAGCTGCGTTTGACAGTTCTTTCACGTTCACAAATCTATCATGGATTTCCCGAATTTCCCGTAATTACCCGCATCTCTTTGACTATTTCTATGGGTGGCCGTTTGGGCAAAAATAAAAAGAACACAAAATACTAAGAAACATGAATTAAAAATGGAAAAAACGAAAAAGAAAAAGAAAAGTATCTAATAAAAAAATATATAACTTTGAACATAAATAAAAATAAATAAAAAGAATTCAATACAAAGTAAATTAAAAAGAAAAAGAAATAAGCAAAAACATATAGATTAAAAATAAAATAAATAAAAAAGAAAGCAATAAAAAGAAAAGTATCTAATTTAGGAAATTATAAATTAAATATGAATATAAAATAAATACAAAGAAAACAATACAAAAGAAAATAAATAATACGAAATATATCAAATGGAATTTTAAAGAACAATTGATAACAAATAGAAAAGAAACACAACTACAACTAAAAATCGGCAAGATCTTATAATACACAATGTTCCACTACAATAACAAAGATTTAAAAAAATATATTATACAAACAGATAATATATCTCCAAATACATATTTTTTTCTCCAAATATATAAACATTACTATATCTATAAAACAGTGATATATCTTTAAACAGAAATATAAATGCAGACAGCCTTTTATCTGTTTATAAACAGAAATATAAGTATAAGTTCAAAAAAACATACATGAATAAAAAACAAATTACGAGGAGAAAAAAAAAAATATGGAAAAAGAGAAATATGCGCAACACTTTGCGCACCACAATGCACTTTATTAGGATTTGCGCCCAGGCGTGGTGAGTATGGGCCTACAAGCTGACAGTAGCGCTCGAATGCGTTATGTTTGTGCAATGCATGCCTGTTATGCTCAGCGTGAAGCCAACTTAAACCCTCAAAGACCCAGGGTTTCAAAACGTGAAGAAAAAAATTCTCGAAATTTTGTTTTCAAAATTAATTTTCACAACTTTCCTTTCGTTTTCTACCACTACAAGTTAAGTTTATATGAATGTTAAGACAAAAACTTTTTAATGAAAAGTCAAACTAAAGAAATTATCGACAAAAATATGCAAATTTGCACATTTTAAGCCACATTTGGCCAATGTTTTTTGTATTTTTCTTGTGAATAATAAAAAATGATGATTTTTTATATATTTTTTTAGATTGTTTGTGAGATTTCCTTTCCATTGATTCCAGTCTAATTTTTTTCTTAAAGCAAAACATGCAAAAACTGTAAGTAAGCAAAAAATAATCACCGCTGTAATTACTAGCGGAAAATGGAAGCCATGTTTCCAGTGCGGGGATCGAACTAAGGCCATCGCGTGGTGTACGCTGAGATTTGCCACTAAGTCTAACTATAAATAAAAGTGCTTGATAATAGCTTAAATTAAATGTGATTAGAGACGGGGTACTTGCTCTTTCTGATATCAATTGAAAGTTCATGGCTTGGCCTTTCTTACGATACATTTCGCGTATGGTAGGTGTATTGCAATCAGAAACTTTACGTTTTTTTCAAAATTTTGCAAATCATCAAATTTGGCACAAATTTGGCCAAAAAGAAATTGATGGTAGGAGCTGTCAAAATTCGACCGGAATTGGATACTTTGTTGTCTTTGACAATTGTTCACGGCTTTTCAAGCAAAAGCTAGGTCTGGAAGTGTGACAAGGAAGCTTTTGAAGAAAAAACAAATTTCCTTAAATTTTGTTCATTTTTTTTAATCTCTCTTTTTCATTCCAATTTTTCGCAAATGTTTTTAATACAACCTCTATAAAAAAATTATATTTGCTGCAAGAACTATTTAAGTTCTTTTAAATGATATCAAGATCACTGCTGTGGGCCCATTTGACAAAAAATATGTCCCAATCGAGCGTGACACACTTGGTCTGGGTATTTAAAACCTCATGTGGAAAAACGGATACGGAAACAAATTCCAACCCGATATTTGTGGAGGCTGTAGGCCTAATTAAAAGGGCAACAGAACTTTTGTCAGAAACAATAAAAGGGTGCCCTGCCTAACAGTACCAGTACCCTTCGATACCGTGGCCCAGACGGCTGTACCTACCGTACCTACTGCCTGCAGGCCTGGTGTAAGTGTTCGAGTCGTACCATAACGAAACCGATATGCATATCTGTGGTGCGCAGTGAAACTGCTGCCAAGTATAATCGGTAATAGATTGCAAGTGTACGCAACACACGTTACATTGCATTGTGGTGCGCAAAGTGCTGCGCATATATATCCTTTTTTGTATATATCTTTTGTACGTATATCTTTTTTCTACGTATATATCTTTTGATACTTATATTTCTGTTTGTATATATAAAAGGCTGAGACTATACTTACATTTCTGTTTAAAGATAAATTGATTTGAAGATACATTGATTTAAAGATATATTGATTTAAAGATATAGATTTAAAGATAAAATTAAAGATAAACTGCTTATAGAAGCATTTTTATTATTAGATATATCAATGTTTAATATAAGTAGTTATATTTGGAGATATATTTTCTGTTTGTATATTACTTGGATTTTGTTTTCTTTTTATTTATTTCATATCTAATTTGTCGTTTTCTTATTACTATATACTTAAATTTTTCATTTGTTTCTATTTATTTGTTTCATTTTTAGTTTATATTTTTCTTATCTATCTTTTGTATTTCTTTCTTTTATCTATTGCATATTTAATTTATATTTTTATATAATATCCTTTTCTATTGGTTTCTTTTCAATCATTTCATTTTAAGTTTATGTTTCTTATTATTATTTTTTTAAATTTCTTTTGTATTGAAAGCTTTTCATTTAGTTCATATACAATTTATATTTTACTTATAACATACTTTTTTTATTGGCTTCTTTTTTGTTTATTTCATTCTTATATTTATGTTTCTTACGATTTTCTTTTACATTTTTGCCCAAACGGCCACCACGGATGGAAGGGCACATTTTGACACGCTGAAAATGGGGGCTCTGTTCAATATTCATAATCTTTATGCAGGAACTATGTATGGAACTTAAAAGTTATTAATTGATGCATCCGTCATTTGTATTGCATACACCGGTAATTACAAACTTCCATTCACTGTGATATCTAACATATGCATATGCGAACTATCTGTAGAGCGCAGCAGATAGGTAAGTTGTTTTGTTTTTTTGTATTTAAACATTAAATAGGGTAAGGGGACTCCAAAATGTATATTTTATTATAATAGAAAGTAATGCATAATCACCGACAGGGTAAGCGAAGCGAACCCAGCGAAAAGCGACCTCCTTTTCCACTGTTTATACCTTTTTCCGGAAGTAGGTCGGTGAATTATACCCTACCCGATTAAGCCAGAAGGATAGTGGAGTGGGAGAGTATTGCAGACGGCTCTAACAGACCGTCTGCAAGCAACGCGCGGCGTAGGTACACATCGTCCGAACGAAGCTGCTTGCAGTCCTTGTTCTCTCTCATCAGCGTTCCCAAAAGAATCCCGTTGTATCTAGGGAACACCGAGAGTAACAGAATATTACAAACAACTTCATTGTACTCTCCGGTACATTATTCTTTCAGGTCCTCCGATATCATTTTTTGCCACAACTTATTCAAAATGTCCGGTGTTTCACAATCAGGGATTGCTTTGGGTTTAGCCCTGGGTCTGTCCACGACAATTACTGTCCGTAGCAATTTCGTGTTGATCCACAAAACGGCCTAAATATTGAAGCACATCATGAATCGGTACTGCGAATTCATGACCCTGTTCACTATTTTGAACTTTTTTTAAACAATGTCAAGATGTTTTAAACATCGTACCGTTCTGCATGATAGGCCACTTTGTCGAAATCGACACCCCTTATAGCATAGCATAGCAGGCTTTAACGTCCCGAAAGCATCCAGTGCTGGACATTATATCAAGACGGCCACGGCCTTTAATAATCAGCTGTGAACTCACTGGTTGCAGACCCACCGGGATTCGAACCCGGGACGTGCATGTGAGAGGACAAAGCACTAACCACTACACCACGGAGGTCTGTTATGATTTGGGTTCCACAACTCCAGAGCACGACCACAAACATGCTTTACTCTCCTCAATGTGTATCACAGGCATTTTGCATGTTTACAATATCGTCGTACCAAAAAGCCCCATTTGCCGTGGAAATTTGCTTCCGACCAGTAAATAAGTTTCGTGCCGATGGCGAACCGAAGCAGATTTGTTCTGCATTCGAAGAGTAAAAACATTTCAAGTACGCCCACGAGTCATTTGGTGAACATAAACTCCGAGTAAAGATCTTGATCGGATGCAAGGGTTTTGGTGACGATTTTTATTAAGCGAGTCAAAACAGAAGTTATCAACCAGAAAGGTATGACTGGTGGCATGTTCCATCGATTCTCCATTGAACTTAAGATCGTAATAGTTCAAGAACCAGTCGGGCACCCTGGTAAAATCATCTTTTCGCAAATCTGAATGAACAGATTCGTCAATGTCTCCCACCACGTCAAACGTCGTACAAAAAGCTCAATTTTGGAAACGTTTCACACATTCTGCACGCTCTGCGGGACGTAGATGGGTACGAGAAAATCGGACACCTTGCCCCGTTTAGGATACGCGCCTGTCACCGGATTCGCGCAATACTCTTTCACCAAAGCGTTGGCTTTTTTCTGAATGATGCTTAATGATGGCGTACACCTCTTCGATAGATAACTCATTTTTGTTTTTACCGGGTTGTAGCCAACGCCTCTGTACCTCCGACGATCATGGATTCGATCTTACCGGCTGTTTCTTCCCTTGTAATCATGGCTATTGCGGTCTGTAGCATGGCACTTGAATCAATATTTGTTGCTGCTTCCATCAACATGATGGTTGTTATTTTTCATCGACTGGACATTTACAAGAATGAAAAAACGTTTGGTTCGTTTCACGATTTTATACAGTAAGACACACCCACTTCCTTTTTAAGCAAGCATTGAACGAACTTTCAAAATTATCGACCCCTGTTACGGACATGAAATATTTAACTTTGACCCAATTAGCGCTTTCTTGACCCGTCATGGTCATAAACACGTCAGGCGGCAATTGCACTCCGGATGTTGTGTACACAGGTTTACCTCTTGCGTCGTAATCAATCACTCTCAAATCCACTTTCAATTTGTAGGAATATAAACAAATTTCAACACAATTCTTTCTGACAAATTAGTGGACCAGAGGTCCTTTGTGTCCACGGCCATCGCCATCCGTTCCTTGACACTTTTTTCTGATGCATTTTGCTATGCTCTGCCTCGGCTGTTTGCAAAGATGTCGAAAAGTTTCGATTGGCATAGTCAGACCTTTACCCATTTCTTTACGCGCCCGGTGAACTTTTTTTGTATTTCACCTTTCTGAACTGAATCATACCCGGTTCACCAGCATCAACGTACAGGTAACATTCACCGCTAAACTCTAGAACATTCACAAAAATTTATCCTCCTAATCTAACAATCACTTCCTTTAACCTTTTTACTGTTGTTGATGTTGATGCTGAGGTGGATTCTGCCCAAATTGTAAGTTGCTGGGTGCACCGAGTACGATCGATAGACGGTAAAAGTGCTGCTGCAAAGTCGGTCAATGTCCAGCCGCTCCAAACTACAACGGTCCAGCCGATCCAAACTGCGACGGTCCAGCCGATCCAAACTGTAGAGCAGCAGCCGCTCCAAACTATTGAGAAGCAGTCGATGGTACGGTGTGATACTCAGCAACAGGTGCCTGTTGATACATGATACCTATTTCCCTTTTTTCAAATTCACTTAGATTTGACCACGATTGAGTGGAGCTGTTCCTGGGTTTGGTAAAGACGTTTGCAATCATGCCTTACATCAAGAATAATGACACTTCCCAGAGAATCGTACGTCTCGTGAAATTAAAGGGGCTGCTGTTCTCATTAATCGGATTTATGTTAATTGCATCGTGCTACATCACAACGGTAAGATATATGTCTAACTTACCCTTTAATGGTATCCGCAGCACTACGAATGTGTTGTCATTTCCCTTTCCATGTTAGTAAATATTATATGACCAAAGCCATCCACAAATTACTTCGAATGGAAGGAAGGAAATACACCCTCCTCATTCTTGAAGGTGCAAACTCACCCCATTCTGGTTGGTGGAATTAAGCTCCCTCATCCTATTCTGGTAAGTGGAAGCTCACTTACCCCATTCTGGTAGTTACAGATCACCCACACCATCCTTTTAGGTGCAAGTTCACCCACCCCATAGGTGCAAGCTCACCCACCCAACTCAATTAGAGACAAGCTCACCCATCCATTATTGTATGGGTAAGCTCACTCATCCACTTCGGTAGGTGTAAGCTCACCCACCCACTTCGGTAGGTGTAAGCTCACCCGCCCAAATCAAGTACGTGCAATCTCACAAACTATAGGAGGACGTATAATGATTGAATAACCTCTGTGGTGTACTCTGTGGTGTATAGTTTGATAACCTATGTGATAATATCTCTGTACTATAACGTGGACAAACATTTCGTTAAAGATCTAGAGAGAAAGATTCAGAGTTGTAACCAAGTCTTTTTTTTTGCAAGTCAAATCAAGTCACAAGTCACTTGTTAGCAAGTCAAGTCATAAGTCATTTGGATGTAAGTCACGTCACAAGTCTTTTCCGGGCAAGTCAAGTCACAATTCTACAAGTCAAGTCACATGTCAAACTTTCGAACTAAAGTCGTTGCGATTTACTGCTATGGTATGAAAGTCTCCAACGATTACAGAAGGAAATTATCTAGATTATAAATTATATCTAAAGGTCTATAAACATGTAAGAATTTATATATTGGTTAAAAAATTTACAAATTCTAATAATTTTACTAAAATTCCTAATCATTTCACCAAATTTCCCTTCAATTTCACACATTTGAAAAATTGTATTTGAATCATTTCCCAATTTTACCTCACAACTTGTAGAAAAGCATCCAACCAGGAAGGTGAAGTCCTCTTATAGGGGTAAGTTTTCCTCCGTTCCCTGCCTTCCGCTACACCTCCCCTCAAGTCGAATGCAGCACTGCACCATTTTATGATCGAAAAACACTGAATTAAAATATGATAATTATTTGAAATGATGATATAACTTTACTGGTATAGAACCAAATACAAATGTTGTACATATTATTGTGAGGTATTTAAATCTTGATTAGATGACATCCTAAAAAGCAGTAAGTGCTGTCCTGGATTGTAAACGATGTGGTGCGTTCCAGTTACAATAAAGCAATTAAAAGTAATAATAACACACAAAAGAACGAAAAGATGAAAGCTAATGCAAGTAAAAACTGGTAGGTATGGGCCCTATCGGATCACACGGAATTAGGGGGCATAATTTGTAATGGGGAAGGAGGGCATTACCCTTGGCTACCCTCTGGCTAAGCCACTGTATCCACTTAAGTTCATGTCGTTGCTATAAGGGTGTTTCAGATGACGTCATAGTGTCACATGTCTTTGTTTACATCGCCATTTTGTCGGTCAAAAACACTGTCGTCTGATGTACACTTATTTACATATACATACGTTTGCATGTTGTTAAATAAAATTATTTTATATGTAATATATTTATGCCGGAACCTTTTTGTGCCGTTGGTTGTACTAATAGATTTTCTCGATTTCCATCTGATCCTGATCGACGTTCGAAAAGCACAGGTGTTGCTAGCGTTATGGCAACCTATACATATATATAGATATATATATATTATATATATATATATATATATATATATATATATATATATATATATATATATATATATATATATATATATATATATATATATATATATATATATATATATATATATATATATATATATATATATATATATATATATATATATATATATATATATATATATATATATATATATATATATATATATATATATATATATATATATATATATATACATATATATATATATATATATATATATATATATATATATATATATATATATATATATATATATATATATATATACATATATATATATATATATATATATACATATATATATATATATATATATATATATATATATATATATATATATATATATATATATATATATATATATATATATATATACATATATATATATATATATATATATATATATATATATATATATATATATATATATATATATATATATATATATATATATATATATATATATATATATATATATATATATATATATATATATATATATATATATATATTATATATATATATATATATTTATATAAAAAAAACAAAAACAAAATAGGAAAAAATGACAATGTCTCTAGCCAACAGATTTTTTATAAACCAAATATTTCGAAAACTCCTGTTTCCTTCTTCAGTAGTATGAAGTCAAATGACGCTAGAAGATAACAGCGATGATAGCTTGCACGTTAGCACATTTCACAGAGCGCCAAAAAACGTACGCGTAAAATATTAGGCGCAAAAGGGGAAAAGCGCGCAGAGTAAAAAACCGGCGCCAAAATGCGCTTCGAAGCGAAAACAACAGAAGTTATAAATATTATAAGTATTGTTATTATAATAACGTTAATAATCCAACCATGAACTTTAAAATGTGCATATTAACTCAAAAGAGCAACAAACAATTGTCACTTGCTACATTTTTCTGTTGTTTACTGTTAGTAATTAAATATGAACTTTTAAGATATATTTGTCTAAAAAGTGTAACACTTAATTATTGGTGTCTCTTACTGCACACACCAATTCAAATTATTATTTTGGATAGGCCTACTCGTATAAGCTACCCATACAGAAAGGAAGGCCCATTCTATATATCTTTTTTGATGAGCTCAACATATGATTGAACAGGCCTCATTATAATAGCAAAGACTGATGGGAACGACTTATTTATCGCTTTTTGGTAGGTCCAATACTTATAATTAATTGGGCCCTTTTCGTACATATGAATTATGAATTCTTAATGGCATTATCCTTGATGTTCACGTCGTTATATTTCCGCAAATTTGACTGTCAGGAAATTATGCATGACTTTTCAGACCAAAGTGTCGGAAATTGAAGTTTTTTGTACTTTTCTTTTTCAAAATGATTTTTAGAGCATGCATTTTATTTTCCACACCTGATTTGACGGGCTCCTAAGACCCCGGGCCTTATGATTAAGCCTTTGCCATACAAACAACGATACCGGGACCACTGGATCAAGGGGGCCACTTCTCCTTGCCATAGAGTAAGGGCGAAGGTGGAAGGAGGTACTCATTTGAAAGTTGTAGGTGGACCGGGGCAGGAGGTGCATTTTTGAAAGTTTTAAGAAATTATTTTAAGTCATTCTTGAAGTTTGGAAACGAATAGAAATACACATAGTACTCAGAAGATATAGCATACATTTTGTATTTATTTGGAAGAATTAAAAAATGATATTTTCCATGGGCCGTGGGGTCGTGAGGGCTGTGGTGAGAAGGGAATGACCTCCAATGAATTTCAAAAGTAGGCCTTTGCCTTATATCTATTCGCCCAATTACCAACATTGGTCCTGACTCCCCATTCTAAAACACATAGCGCGGGATTTTCCCTCCGAAAGTAGGGGAAGAGTCAAAATTGTGTGTGTGTGGGGAGGGGGAGGGGGAGGGGGATACAAAATCACGTTAAGGTACAAACAATCTACTTTTAAATCTAAAGTATACATTTGGGAATAAGGGGGTAAGGGCCAAGTTCCACTTGCTCCTCCAAATCCCGCCTACAAAAACGGACAAAAGTGCCCATTTTTAAAAATGAAGTGTCCCTTAATTAATGTCAAAGAAGTGCTCTCATTTCATTTTCTGCCCCTGTGCCCAGAGCTTCTTCCGATACCCCTGTGGGTTTTCCGCCCATGTGCAAAGAATATATACTATTCAAAAGTGACGTAACACCGACCAAGTGAATAGATCTAATCAACCAATCGCAAAAAGACGTCATCCGGCGGCAATTTTGTTAACAAACCAAATTTTGGTAAGCAAAGCGCAACGCAAACAACCAAATCGTTAACGAAGCACGTCAGTCGAAAACCTAAACAAATAAACTAGATTCTCGGTGATTGATCCAAGGCAAAGAAAGCTTTTTGACTGATCGAAAACCGTACATATTCGACTCAAAAAGATTTATGGAAAGCTAATTTGGCGTTAAAACCACAAGTTTTAAATCAATTCTTACGAGATATATGGACACATGAGGCCTAAATTAAAAAGTCAGTAAACTTTATCCTAACGTTAGATATTCAATAACTCTGAATTTATTCTTATCTTACAAGTTACATGGCTTAATTAGGCATGCTGTAGTAACGCTAGTTTATTTCACTTTTGCTGGAAAAAAAAGGCAAAAACCGTTTTCGAATTTAAAGAACTACAAGTAGAGCCTAGATTTCGTTCATAGATTTCGACTGAATTCCTCTTCAAAGGCCAAAGTAAATAACATTAATCATAACACGCCTAGACCTACACAGCATTCAATGTGTGCATGACATAAGATTCATTGTCCAATATAAACACAAACGTAATACTAATATTAGCAAATACTTGGCAAGAAATCAGGATAAAAGATAGATAGGACAGGTATTTATGCCTCGAAGTTAAAAAATAAATGCCTTAATACGTTCAAAGGTTTTGGTTACTGTGTAATTTGGGCATGAACATTCGTGCTACAAATTACAATTCAATTCAAACTAGGACCTGCATGCATGAAAACTACTTTCACAGGTATGCATGAATGAAAACTACTTTCACAGGTCTGCCATCTCTCTTTATGTACACTCTCAATTAATATTAAAAAGTGTTTTATTCACATATGATATAAATTTATAATCAATCACTATTTTGTTTTGAGTTTTTATGGATAAAATGTGATCACAATTCTCAATCCTGGCAGGAAATTGGCAAAGTTGTTTGTAATGTAGTTGCCAAAACTACTGGTCTTATTCCTAATAAGAATATGATTATGATCTTTGCCACACCCATTGCCAATATCTCAATATCATAGGCATATTTTGACTGACTTGGCCTAAACTTGACTTAAACAGAACATTAATAACATTTCATTGCATCCCATGTGTAAAAAAGTTATCTGAGCATTTCAGCACTGCTTCTCAGATATGAAAGTCTCTAACTACATGTACTGTTACAACTTACAAAGGCCAGTAGACAATCCTAATATTTAGAGTTAAAAAAGAATACAGTGGGCTAATAAGCCTAATAGGTTCATAAATATATGTTAATGATATAGGCCTAAACGTAGTCAAACATTGAGTGGGTACCATGCAAAAGACAATGCTTGAGTTAATTCAGCTTTTATAAATTAACTGAAAGGCCAATAATGCAGTACCATATCTGCATTGTTGTTATTCACTGTATATATATATATATATATATATATATATATATATATATATATATATATATATATATATATATATATATATATATATATATATATATATATATATATATATATATATATATATATATATATATATATATATATATATATATATATATATATGTATATATATATATATATATATATATATATATATATATATATATATATACATATTTATATATATATATATATATATATATATATATATATAGATATATACATATATATATATATATATATATATATATATATATATATATATATATATATATATATATATATATATATATATATATATATATATATATACATATATATATATATATATATATATATATATATACACATATATATATACACACATATATATATACACACATATATATATACACACATATATATATATATATATATATATATATATATATATATATATATATATATATACATATATATATATATATATATATATATATATATATATATATATATATATATATATATATATATATATATATATATATATATATATATATATATATATATATATATATATATATTATATATACATATTTATCCAAAGCAGGACTTGAGCTGCAACCAGTGGTTTCACCTAAGCTGATCATCAGGCAAATAAAGCTAGGTAATTATTCAGAACAGGTTAGCGCTTCTTCTTAGTACGGTTGGGTGGTCTCATTTTACAATGGCGGCAAGAGGATACTATTTCTGATCTTTTGTTGAGGAGGTTTTGTTTGGTTGCGTTGACAACGGCTAGTTTCTCCTTGATGCATAGGTTGCATTGTCCAGATGAATTCATTAGGGTGTTTGATTGTTTGACGATCGACCAGGAGATCTTAAAGTTTTCGTTCTTTTCTTTTAGAGCCCAGATGAATTTAGAAAGCTCTGTTTCGCTGGAATGCATTTTGTGTTTGAAGGACTTGTTGTGGTTGTAACACCGCTGTTTGAAGCATATTAAGATATTAATGTATCAATATTTGGCTTCTTACATAGATAAACATTTTCCTGAAAGTATTTCACATTTTGGATGAAAATTTGGTCTTCAAGCATGCACAAAATTCACCTATTAAGTGAGTTGCTAGTGTAGGTAAAAGAAGAGTATGCATAGATGCACTCTTTATATGTTTATATGCATTACACATTTCGTACAATATAATTTAACACACAATACTGTGTGCACACATCTACACTATCAAGTTGCATAACAGGTGATTTAAGCAGTAAGAAAAAACACATTTGGATGATCATGCACATAGTCCGAGAATATGATCTTATGATGTGATAAATAGACCATGTCTATCTTTTTTAAAGCACCCATCTTTATACAGGATAGCTCATTCAGCTAAAAGCTGCATGGTTAAGTTGAGGCCTTGGTAAAATAAAATATATGATAGCAAATGTAAAATCTAACATCAGGAAAAGATAGGCAAAAAAACAACCCAGATACAGCAAAAGTAACAAACCATACATTAAAATGTATAATAAAAGATGAAGCATCTAAAAAAGATGTCCACTTTCCAAGTTTTGATGATAGTACTATGTGAGTATTGTACTTCATTTCAATCTTATCTCCTAATGAAGCTTGGTGTTTAATGTACTTTTGGTGGTGGAACACTGAAAAACAGACCTATAGCTTAATATGGAATAAAATGATAATAATATGACCTTGGTGAATACATCAGCAGGTAGTATCTGCAGTCATTCAAATGATCAATTTTGCATTGTGTGATTTGTTATTGTGCCTTCAAAACCATTCCCTTCATGTAGCCTAACATGAATATCAAACTTTTAAAAAAATACAACAATTCTTGGCGCTTATATCTACAATTTATAGACATCCTATATAGGTACGATCTTAGTATCATTCAAAATAGTGTAAAAAATAACCTTAATTCAGTGTCCCTTGCTTAGTTGAGAAAACACCCACAAGGTCCACCCTACCAAAAAGTATATATAAATCCCAGAGTAAAATTCCAGATCAACTTCACATCTAGCAGTTCGGGAGCAATCCAAAAAGCTGATTACTTTGAAATACCCAAGGGACTGGGTACTTTGATGTATTACGTCATCGCATGAGCCTACACATTTGACTAGCCCATTACTAAACATATGGGGTTTCTCATTTTCTGCTCCGAAATGTCCAAAATTTCAATGGTTATCCTGAAATTTTGAAGACGGATAGTAAATAGATAAATATTAAAAACGTTTTGCCGCTGCTTTTTGAAATTTATCGTCGCTTTTTTGAGTAAATGATTAAAACAGACTGCTCATAATCTGTTTTATTGTTTTTCTCAAAAGGGCAACCGTGAATTTCAAAAAAGCAGCGGCAAAAAGTTTTGAATATTTATTTACTATCGGTCTCCAAAATTTCAGGATATCCATTGAAATTTTGGATAATCCGGAGCAGAAAATGAGAAACCCCATGTGTTTAGTGTGGGCTAGGCAAATGTGCAGGCTCATGCGATGACGTAATACTCAAAAGCTTTCAATTTTTGGGTATTTCAAAGTACCCAGTTTTTCGGGTTGCTCCCGAACTGTCTAGATTTGATATAAATCACATGCATAACCAGATAAACGCATGAAATTTATTTGTATATGATGAAATGAACATTCAATCAAGTTGATATCTACCTTGATCTTGATATGGTCATATGTAATTAACTATTACTCATTGATGCTTTCTTCAATTTTAAGTTTTGATTTAGACGTAACACTTAGAATACAATCGCCGAAGAATTTTCACAGCGATCAATGACTAATTAATCGGATCCGTATTTTCATGCGTGAACGCTTATAGGCCTAGGCCTACTGGCCTTGGTTAAAAACTCGTGCAAAGTTCAAGTTTTGCTTACTTGCGAAAAAACAAATTTTCAGTTAAAATTACAACCAACTGTGTAGATTACTCCCCACAAAATAAGCCATTTTACATCGATTTATCGATAATAAATCGAGCTATACCCAGGGGCGGACTGGCCCACCGGGAAAATTTCCGGTGACCCCCTGAAACAAAGATTGTGGTGCCCCCTCCAGTCAATACTTGCATCATCATCATCATTAGTTGTGTTCTCACTTGCTCATTAAAATGAAACAATTTTCTTTTCTTTCATAAACGTGCATGACGTTTGAAAAGCAATCCTTTAACAATCAGACAATAGTTATGAATTTTGAGTTAAAATTTGCCTCCCTAAACATAGTTAAGGTGCCCAAGACCCAAAGCTATTCTGTTATTGTTGTTGTTCCCTAAAATCAACCATCAGTTCAATATTTTTTCATACGTTAATTGTTAAAAGGGCCGCTAGGATAGGAACCAATCAGCACTTGGCCTATCTAAGAAAGTGTCTGTGATTGGTTGAAAGTTCCCCTTTTCGGCGATATAATCTTATACTAGCTTGCATGAAACAAAGAGCTATTGAGTGGATGTGGGTTTTAATAACCAAGCAAATTTGAAAGGTATAATGAAGACTTTAATCATAGGCTTTGGGATGCGGTTTTAGTTGGGGCACCAAGAATATATATAATAGTCTACAATCTACAATAATGCATATCAAGTCATCAACAGCTACACAAAATTCAAAATGTGGGATACGTGTGCACAAGGTTCCTACGCCTGTGTCTTTAACGATTTCAAAATGTAAAAATTGATATAGGACGGTCTTTGAAAAGTGTTATCATAGTCTGGGGATGTGCGTGTGGGGAAGGGGGGAGGGGGTGAAATGGTGTGTGTAGCCGATGACTTGCTCAGGGGAGCCGGAAGCGCGAGGGCAGTTACCTCAATACTCTTTGGCTATAAGGGCAGCGGGGGCAATGCCACGTGCATTAAAAATCCCTTTAAATAGTGTAAAATATACTCTCTATTGACAGTGATTGACAGCTGCCGCCGCCACTCTGGATTGTTTTTGGTGCCCCTGCCCTCTCTTGCAAATGAATGAAGAATTTTCGCCTCGTGCTTGTCCGAAGCCTTATCGGAGGGGATTAGCCTTGTAACTCTGGGACTTTTTTGCATTTCATATCTATGTACTTAGGCTGAGTATCTATTCATGTGATCTAAAAGAAAAAAATGGGACTTGGCCAAACGAGATGAAAGAAATCACTAGGATTTAATTGTTTTCTGGGTCAGTCTCGTGTATTTTCCCTCAGTCAATTTGGAGTTAAAGCTCAGCCTATGAAAGCATGGATTATCCTAAGACAACAAATTAAGCAACCCAATTTTTTTCCAACGGTAAATAATAAGGCAGACAAGGCAGAGTTGCCGACGAACATAATACTCTTTCTTCAAATATGATCCAAGATATATACCAATATGCGTCACACGTGATCAGTATAGGGGCCAGCTTATGGTATTAATGACCGCACATGAGGGACAAGTCGGCATTTAAGAGGGGCAATATCATCACCTTCTTTTTATTTTATACATCATTTAAGTCGGCATTGTTAAAATTAAGGAGGCAAAAGCATAATTAAGAGGGGCAAATGGCCTCTCAGCCCCTGTAGCGACGCCACTAAATGTGATATATGCAAATAGATTCTTTAGACATTGAAGCACTGTGTTTAGCTCCATCATGTCCATGCTTAGACTCATGGTTTATTATTTGAACCTGTATGTTCAAAAGTGCAGTATTCGCGCAAGGCCGGTACTTCAACTTGATATGTATGGGTGTGTGTGTGTATGTGTGAGGGAAGGAGCGAGAAGGAAGGGAAGGGGGGGGGGGGGCAGGGTACGAATTTGGGTGGGGTAGTTTCATAAACGTTTGCAAAACATGCAGATAAGATCGTTTCATACCAATTTCTAGGTCACCAGCGGAGGAATAGAATCTTCTGAGACAGTTGATGTTGATGACGAAAGTGACAATGGCGATCAAGACCATGAAGACGAGGGCACAAAACTTGTCATCGAGGGCAACAACACGGATCCTACTGTTTGTTCCAAAATTCAGGAAGGATTACCCATATATTCAGGAAGGATTACCCATATTTGTAAAGCCGGCTAGTTGCAATTTGCACAAAACGTTTTTCTTAATTCATCTAGTGCAGCCATATGAAAACACACCATTTGATACAGATGTTTACAACAGAAAAACATCAGATGATAAAAAAAAGTTCCAAGTAAAGGGTTATCATTTTCTAGTCAACAACAAAAGCTGTTTTGCAGCACTTGCATCTGTTAAACCAGCAGAGACAATAGATCGTCATTTGTACGTGGATGCAATGATTGGCGACATATACGCCAACGTATACAAGAGCATGAGGAAAGCAAAGACATATGAAGAACAGTCAGACAGTGAGGCTCATGTTATGAATGTTAAATATATGAACAAGGAAACATTTTCATTATGCCCGAGATCGACTTACCGGTAAACGTCATCGGAAGTACAAGAACACCAACGAGAGGTTGATAGAGTCATTGCTGTGATGAAGTTGACTTCCAAATTATGTCTTCCTTTCAGAGGTCATCGTGGGGAGGCTGCCTATGAGTTGGATGATACCAAAACTAATCATGGTGTCTTTCTAAAATAATAAATCTAATAAGAAAGTACGATACAGCGCTGTCCAATCATTTGGAGAGGGTTATAACTACTTCTAAAGAACGGAAAGAAAGTGGAACAAAAGGACGAGGTGCATTCATAACATTTATTAGCAAGACCACGGTAAACAAGCTGATAACAACCATGAAAAGTTTAATTCGAAAGACAATTTCGGATGAAATCAAGAAGGCAGGCATATTTTCAGTACAGATAGACTCTACGTAAGACATTGCAGCAACTGACCAATGTGCTGTTGTAGTCCGCTACATTCTTGATGGAGATGTCATTGAGAGATTATTGGCACTAGTAGCCTCACACTGTGGGAACGGGCAAGGACGTTTTGAATTAGTAAGAGGAGTTTTTGAGGAACATGACATCGACATTCGTATGTGTGTCTCACACAACACAGATGGAGCAGCAGCATGCCACGGGCAGTACAATGGGTTCCAAGCAAAGCTCAGAGCTAGAGTGGATACTAAAGTACATGTGTGGTGCTATGCACATGTGCTCAACTTGGTTGTGCTTGACTCTACAAAGGTGTGTATCCCAGCTATATCTCTTTTTAACCTGCTGCAGAAAGTAGCCGTGTTCTTCAGAAGTTCATACAAATGAATGGATGTGTGGACGACAGAGATAGAAAACAAGTTTGGAAGAGAAAAACTGAAGAAACTGAAACTTATAGGTGAAACACGTTTGTTTGGAAAATCTAGTGCGCTTTCAGCCGTGTTTGGCACATCCAAAGATCACCCAAGGCAAACTTTCCAGATCTCATCAAATGCCTGGTGGTGATATATCATTCAAAGGAGCACGATACCGCCACACGGGCAGAGGCAAAAGGAATGCTGGAATGTTTTCTGAAATACGAAACCATCTTGACAGCGTATGTCTTTATGCATATATTTAAACATGTAACGCCAGTGTCTGAATATCTGCAAACGATTGGTCTTGATCTTGTGCAAGCTTGGAGACAAGTCCAATAATTGCACAGATCAGCTCAAGTCACTTAGAAATAACATGAAGCCAGTTAAAGAAAGAGCTGATGCCTTTATCAAAGATGTCAACGATGAGTTGGTTCAAGTGGATTGGTGTAAAGTGTTACATCTTGAAGAGTGTGATGAGATTTTCGTTTCATCTGAATTTCAAAACAGAAGAAGAGAATCCGAAAACGTCAACATAGAGAAACAGGACAGGCTGAAAAACCCAGTTTACCACCCATTGATGAGTATCGCGTGGATGTGTACAACGTGGTTCTAGAACAAGCAATTCAAAGTTTGACCAGGCGATTTGCTGATCACGGTGATTTGTACGGATATATACATTGCCTCGATCCTCAGTACTTTCCAGAAATTAATGAAAGGGTCTACCTGCTCACTTGTTGCAAAAGATTGCCCAACTTATGCCTCAGCTGGATATCCCCAAAATGAAATCCGAACTAGAACAGTTTGCATGTATGTATGATATGCTCAATCAAAATATAGATGAACATTACTTTGCTCAAGAGGTTGGAATACAGCCTGAACAAAGTTTTCAAGAAGGAGACCAGACACCATGTAAGAAATATCAGAGGTGCAAGTCTTGTCTCACATGTGTTATGAAGTTGTTGGATATGCTTCACTCCAAAGCCCACGACAATTTACATAAAGTGTATCCCTTTCTGCTGACACTTTCTGTGACACAAGTAACCTGTGAAAGATGCTTCTCAAAACTAAAGTTAATCAAAACCAGACTTAAAAGTGGCTAACAACTGACAACAGCACATTTGGAAGCCCTACTGCTTCTCAGTACGGAAAGAAATTTGCTAGAGGAGATCCCCCACTTACAAATAATCGACAAATTCGCTGAATCATCTGCTGAACTAAGGAGGTTGTTGCAGTATTGGTACAAAAAAGGTAAGTTCATATTGTTTATATTAGATTATTAATGCTAGCTATCGTGCGATCTAATGGCATCGTGGTGCCCCCTGGTGATTATGCCAGTGCCCTACAGAGGGCTCCAGTCCGCCACTGATAGAGACCTTTGTTCCTGTTTCCCTTCCTCCATCTCCACAATCAAGGACGTAAGGCGTAACATGACTCGAGCGCTGGTGGTGAGGGGTGGAGGTGGGGGTTAAGACAATTTTCTTTTCCGACGAAAATTAACATTTGCCTGACTTATTTATAAACGATATACACAATATTGAACAATTGGGAACACCATTCCTTCCCCTCGCCCTCCCCAACCGGTGGCTTAGCCAGATATTTTAACTTGGGTCACAGTATTCAAAACGCTGCACTGCGTAACGCTGCACTGCGGGGTCCATAAATCTTTATAGAGGGCAAAAGCCTACGGAAACTCTGAAGATTTCTTGTCTTTGATTCCACAAAATGACCCACAAATTTAGTTGATGAAAAAAAACGCAAAATTCCATAAATCTTTATTTGCTTTAGATTGGGTATGAAGAGGAACAAATAAATGCCCATTGGCCGTATATGGATAACTCTAAAAATATTCTGCGGTGTGTCAGTGGGTGTAGTTTTATCATCTAGAAATTGAAGAAAAAATTTCAATTATAAAGTTTAATAAGTGTGTTCCAATCTGTTGACGACACAAACATCATGCGTGCGCAGAGCACGAGTCCATGGACAGCACTCATGTGGAGGTCCTGAAGGACCCAGGGCGAATGCGTGCGCACAGCACCGGTCCATGTTCCATGGACAACACTCATGTGAAAGGACCCAGGGCTGTGCGTACGGATGCATGTGTCGTCACTAGATTGGTGCACACTTATAGCTCTGTTCGTTTTATCAATTGAAGGGTCGAGATTGGCTTGTAAGAATACAATAATATTTACGAAAAGGATGCATGAAATCTAAGTAAAAAATCTTTTGATTACAGGCCAGTTATCGTCTGTACTCTCTTATTACGTAAGATTCAAATTTTAATCTAATCAGTTCATAGATTCAATTTTTAATCTAATCGTGATTGTGATAGAGGACAAATGCAAGTGTATTGAAAATTAATCTTTTCTTTGATTGAAAGTTTTTAATCTTTGGATAGATTAACAATGTTTTACCATTTTGGATTAAAACCTACACTAACCAGTTTTCTCTTCATTTTCTGCTGTTTAAGTGTATAATGAATAAGACTTTAAACTTACTTTGGTGTGCCCAATTTTTCAGTCAAACATGCAAACCAAATCTACTAATTTGTAAATCTGGTGTCAAAACAGCAAAAACTGCTATCTTGATGAAGTTGTGCTATCTTGTGGTTAATAACAATGTTATTGTTGATAAAATTGTTTAATTGTGGAGAAACTTAAGTTTCAAATGATACCACTTTTGAAATCTTGGAGAAGGGAAAATACCCGTACGAATATTCATATTCCAACTCCTTCGCTCTGAATTGAATCTGAATCTCTGATTTATGTATTATAAACAATTAAAAAATGTACACACTTGAGCAAAGTCAATGGGTTTGAAGGTGTTTTTAAATTTACCAACAATACGTTGAAATAAGTTGTTCAGCTTTATTTTCGAGGTCGGACATCCGTGGTGCAAGGCGACGTAACAATGTTTTTTGACAATCTCAAACTTCAGTCAAAGGGGAAAACAAAGTCAGTTATCATTGCAGTCAATGGGAGAAAAATCAAATTTTTGTCATTTTTCAACAAATACCGGACAGAATTTATTTTTTCTCAAATATGTTGTGTATTAGATTATAGTTTCCAACATATATGAGTACCATTAACTTTCGCTGACTCGCTGAGGCGATACAAGAATTCATTAAAAAAAATCCCTTTGACTGTAATGATAGCTTCCTCTCTTACTTAACAAAACCGTGCTGAGCCTGTACACGGTTACGTCGACTCCGACCTCAAGAATGTTTGTGTGGTTACATTAGGCAAAAGTTAAGGGCGTCGGTGTTAATTTCCATGCTCCTTTGTAACCACTGTACTATAGGGGAGGTTATGTATTAGCAATCGTGTCTACTAGAAAATACGAATTTCAAACTGTGATCATTTTCTCCTTTCGTTTGACCTCAGCATTTTTCAAATAATGCACAACATACATGCTGTAACGTCAGAACGTTACGTACGCGTACACAATAGGCCTGCTGCCTACTAGTGAGATAAACACCTTACTCAGTAGGCACTGACTTAGTGAGATAAACATCTCACTCAGTATGCCCTACATGCTACGCGCTAATTGCAAGTTGCAATACTGTGTACAGCCGAGGCATATGGCTACAGTACACAGTCATATCTTATCTGACTATAACTTGCTAGGCAATACTTACAGTGCTGACTCTGAGTGAGACAGTGCACTATTGACCTAATCCAAAAGTTGTTTACGAACCGGGAATTTAACAAACGCTGGTAAATTGGTAGGCACAGTGCGGAAATCTGTTCGTACGCAAACGACGCATATTGTGCTCTGCTTCTTCTTTCGTTAAGGTACAGTCCTCTAATTGGAGTATAAACGTACTGTGAACTAAATGCGTTCTAGTTCTCAGTGCGAGTGAAAATTGTGTAATCTATATACATGGTGCAAGTAAAAGAAGGCCACCTAAGGCCGAAGCTGGATGTCTGGTACAACCTTCTTGAAACATTCAAGTGATGAGCTTTGTACCAGATGAAGAGGTAAGCCATTCCATAGCCTGATGGTGTCTGGGAAAAGAGAGTGCTTGTAAGTCTGGGTCCTTGCGAAGAAAATGAGGAACTTCTGAGTGTGACCCCTTGTGGTTGATCTATTGGCTGGAGATACTGTAGGTGGTAGGTATAGCCAGTAGCGGACTGGGCCCTCTGTAGGGCACTGGCATAAGCACCAGGGGGGCACCACGATGACATTAGATCGCATGATAGCTAGCATTAATGATCTAATATAAATAATATGAACTTACCTTTTTTTACCAATACTGCAACAACCTCCTTAGTTCAGCAGATGATTTAGCGAATTTGTCGATTATTTGGGAGCGGGGGATCTCCTCTCGCAGATTTCTTCTGAGAAGCAGTAGGGCTTCCAAATGTGCTGTTGTTAGCACACTTTTAAGTCTGGTTTTGATTAACTTTAGTTTTGAGAAGCATCTTTCACAGATTACCTGTGTCACAGAAAGTGTCAGCAGAAAGGGATAGTTACGCTTTATGTAAATTGTCGTAGGCTTTGGAGTGAAGCATATCCAACAACTTCATAGCACATGTGAGACAAGACTTGCACCTCTGATATTTCTTACATGGTGTCTGGTCTCCTTCTTGAATCCTTTGTTCCGGCTGTATTCCAACTTCTTGAGCAAAATAATGTTCATCTATATTTTGATTGAGCATATCATACATACATTCAAACTGTTCTAATTTGGATTTCACTTTGGGAATATCCAGCTGAGGCATAAGTCGGCCAATCTTTTGCAATAAGTGAGCAGGTAGACCCTTTTCCTTAATTTCTGGAAAGTTCTAAGGATCGAGGCAATGTTTATATCCGTACAAAACACCGTGATCAGCAAATCTCCTGGTCAAACTTTGAATTGCTTTGTCTAGAACCACGTTGTACAGATCCACGCGATACTCATCAATGGGTGGTAAACTGGGTTTTTCAGCCTGTCCTGTTTCTCTATGTTGACGTTTTCGAATTATCTTCCTCTGTTCTGGAAATTCAGGTGAAAAGAAAATCTTATCACACTCTTCAAGATGTAACACTTCACACCAATCCACTTGACCCAACTCATCGTTGACATCTTTGATGAAGGCATCTGCTTTTTATTTAACTGGCTTCATGTTATTTCTAAGTGACTTGAGCTGATCTGTGCAATGTTGGACCTGTCTCCAAGCTTGCACAAGATCAAGACCACTTGTTTGCAGATATTCAGACACTGGCGTTACATGTTTAAATATATGCATGAAGACATACGCTGTCAAGATGGTTTCGTATTTCAGAAAACATTCCAGCATTCCTTTTGCCTCTGTCCGTGTGGCGGCATCGTGCTCCTTTGAATGATATATCACCACCAGGCATTTGATGCGATCTGGAAAGTTTGCCTTGGAGTGATCTTTGGATGTGCCAAACACGGCTGAAGGCGCACTAGATTTTCCAGACAAACGTGTTTCACCTATAAGTTTCAGTTTCTTTAATTTTTCTTTACCAAACTTGTTTTCTATCTCTGTCGTCCACACATCCATTCATTTGTATGAACTTCTGAAGAACACGGCTACTTTCTGCAGCAGGTTGAAAAGAGATATAGCTGGGATACACACCTTTGTAGAGTCAAGCACAACCAGGTTGAGCACATGTGCATAGCACCACACATGCTGACATGTACGTTAGTATCCACTCTAGCTCTGAGCTTTGCTTGGAACCCATTGTACTGCCCGTGGCATGCTGCTGCTCCATCTGTGCTGTTTGAGACACATACGAATGTCGATGTCATATTCCTTAAAACCTCCTCTTACTAATTCAAAAAGTCCTTGCCCGCTCCCACAGTGTGAGGCTACTAGTGCCAATAATCTCTCAATGACATCTCCATCAAGAATGTAGCGGACTACAACAGCACATTGGTCAGTTGCTGTAATGTCTTGCGTAGAGTCTATCTGTACTGAAAATATGCCTGCCTTCTTGATTTCATCCGAAATTGTCTTTTGAATTAAACTTTTCATGGTTGTTATCAGCTTGTTTACCGTGGTCTTGCTAATAAATGTTATGAATGCACCTCGTCCTTTTGTTCCACTTTGTTTCCGTTCTTTAGAAGTAGTTATAACCCTCTCCAAATGATTGGACAGCGCTGTATCGTACTTTCTTATTATTTCTAGAAAGACACCATGATTAGTTTTGGTATCATCCAACTCATAGGCAGCCTCCCCACGATGACCTCTGAAAAGAGGACATAATTTGGAAGTCAACTTCATCACAGCAATAACTCTATCAACCTCTCGTCGGTGTTCTTGTACAGTTGTACTTCCCGATGACGCTTACCGGTGAGTCGATCTCGGGCATAATGAAGAATGTTTTCTTGTTCATATATTTTACATTCATAACATGAGCCTTACTGTCTGACTGTTCTTCATATGTCTTTGATTTCCTCATGCTCTTGTATACGTTGGCGTATATGTCGCCAATCATTGCATCCACGTACAAATGACGATCTACTGTCTCTGCTGGAATAACAGATGCAAGTGCTGCAAAACAGCTTTTGTTGTTGAGTAGAAAATGATAACCAATATCATCTGCATTTTTGAACATGCAGGTTTAGATACTGAACCATGAGTCTAAGCATGGACATGATGAAGCTAAACACAGTGCCCCAATGTCTAAGGAATTTATTTGCATAAATCACATTTAGTGGCGTCGCTAGAGGGGCTGAGAGGCGTATTTTTCCTCTTAATTATGCTTTTGCCCCCTTAATTTTAACAATGCCGACTTAAATGATGTATAAGATAAAAAGAAGGTGATGATTTTGCCCCTCTTAAATGCCGACTTGCCCCTCATGTGCATGCATCAATACCATCAGCTGGCCCCTATACTGATCACGTGTGACGCATATTGGTATATCTTGGATCATATTTGAAGAAAGAGTGTTATGTTCGTCGGCAACTCTGCCATGTCTGCCTTATTATTTACCATTGGCAAAAAATTGGGTTGCTTAAATTGTTGTCTTAAGATACGCCATGCTTTCATAGGCTGAGCTTTAACACCAAATTGACTGGGGGAAAATACACGAGACTGACCCAGAAAACAATTAAATCCTAGTGATTTCTTTCATCTCATTTGGCCAAGTCCCATTTTTTTCTTTTAGATCACATGAATAGATACTCAGCCTAAGTACATGGATATAAAATGCAAAAAAAGTCCCAGAGTTACAAGACTAACCCCCTCCGATGAGGCTTCGGACAAGGCGCCAGGCGATAATTCTTTATTCATTTGCAAGGAAGAGCAGGGGCACCGGAAAAAATCCAGAGTGGCGGCGGCAGCTGTCAGAAACTGTCAATAGAGGGTATATTTTACACTTTTCAAAGGGCTTTCTGATGAACGTGGCATTGCCCCCGCTGCCCTCATAACCAAAGGGTATTGGGATAACTGTCCTTGCGCTTCCGGCTTCCCTGAGCAAGTCATCGCCCACACACACCATTTCATCCCCCCCCCCCTCCACCCCACCTCCTTCCACACACGCACATCCCCAGACTATGATAACACTTTTCAAAGACCGTCCTATATTAATTTTTACATTTTAAATTCGTTAAAGACACAGGCCTAGGAACCTTGTGCACACGTGTCCCACATTTTGAATTTTGTGTAGCTGTTAATGACTTGATATGCATTATTGTAGATTGTAGACTATTATATATATTCTTGGTGCCCCAACTAAAACCGCATCCCCAAGCTTATAAATAAAACCTTCATTATATCTTTCAAATTTGCTTGGTTATCAAAATCTTAAAAAGTATCTATAAAAAGTCTCTATAAAGTGAGCGCAATCTTCATTTTCATATTCCCCCCCCCCCCACCCCCCTTATCTTCTTCTGACCGGCTGTTCAAGTAACACAAACCAAATCCTATACAATAAATTAAATTATGTGCTGTTAGCACTACCCCCGTCTGCCCATACAACATAAATATTCCCCACCTGCTCGCAGAGTTACGAACAACGATTAAACTCAAATGGGGGTCCTGCTACAACCAAATGGCATACACTAGTATACTATGATACTTATCAAAAATTGAACGTTATTGTAAACTGTTATACTCACTAAATTGCCACTACCAGGTGCATTTCTCTGAATTTGGGCTCTAAAATACGAACTAAGCGTAGCCGTCGATTTTGCTGATTGATTCATTTTTTTCAATTTTGCAAACTTTCTTTTCTGGCTTCTACTAGCCTGTTTTCGTTTTTCAAACATTTTCTTTACGGAAGCGTTTCAACCATTACAAACATTGAAGTATCGAACCGCTACTCAAGTAAATTATGTGCATACAACTGTATAAAAGAATATAAAGAAAAAAAACCTACATCCACTCAATAGCTCTTTGTTTTATGCAAGCTAGTATCTGATTATATCGCCGAAAAGGGGACTTTCAACCAATCACAGACACTTTCTTAGATAGGTCAAGTGCTGATTGGTTCCTATCCTAGCGGCCCTTTTAACAATTACGTTTGAATGAATATTGGACTGATGGTTGATTTTAGGGAATAACAACGATAACAGAATAGCTTTGGGTCTTGGGCACCTCAGCTATATTTAAGGAGGCAAATTTTAACACGAAATTCATAGCTATTGTCTGATTGTTGTAGGGTCGCTTTCATAAGTCATGCACGTTTATGAAAGATAAGAAAATTGTTTCATTTTAATGAGCAAGTAGAATAAAACTAATGATGATGATGCAAGTATCGACTAGAGGGGGCACCACAATCTTTGTTTCAAGGGGACCCACCGGAAATTTGCTCGGTTGCCCGGTGGGCCAGTCCGCCCATGGTCTCTATAACAACAAAGGCGGAGTGGCGACACTCGAACGGCCCGGGCGATTTGGGGTGAAGCGGCCTTGAACATGGGCAACATGTTACGGCGTTAGATAATGTAGACGAACTATGATACATCTTAAGTATGTTGAAATATCTGTATGGTCGCATGGTACTTCTGTTGTCGCATCGCTGGAGATTTGATTACAGTATTAGCAGCAGCTGATATTTCAAAAACAGGAAAACACAAAATGACGTTAAAACATGTGGTCTCTGCAGGAAGCCCCGGAAACTCTGAAGATTTCGTATACTCTTGATGCCCCAAACTGGCTTAAATGATAAAAATGTTTAGGAATAAGTGTTTAAGAACATAGTTCAACAGTTAAATTAAGGAAAAGAAGAAAGATTTTAATTTTCCATCATAAGATAAAAATCCGTAAGCTAATAGTTAAAGGGCTACTGGATTTTCAATGGGCCTATTGAACCAACCGTGGATATATTGCTACTCCAAAATATTTTAAGGCAGGGTCAGCGGCATACCTACACTTTCGTGCAGGCGGGCCAAATCATAGAAAAATCTTTGAACCTCCTAAACCATTCTAAGGATCCCCTATTTGCTTTTCACATTGTTTGGAACATTAAATGTGATTCCGATTATGATCAATACAATCATGGACATAACTCCTGTGGGGGCGGGGAAGGAGTATGGGTATATATCCCCTCACGTTTGACAAGTATTCCCACTTTTCGGGGTACTTTAAACTTAAGTGATTA